>OZ024746.1:92779624-92799624 GCA_964016885.1 Eledone cirrhosa | reverse complement strand
TCTTTTCCTTGTACGACAACTACAAGAGAAGTACCTAGCTAAAAGTAAACCCCTCTACTTAGCTTTTGTAGACCTGGAGAAAGCTTTTGACAGAGTCCCCCGCACCATTATCTTGTGGGCTCTTAGAAAACTAGGTGTAGATGAATGGCTTGTGAGAGCTATACAAGCTATGTATAATGAAAGTCAGTAAGGTTAGAATTAACAATGAATATTGTGAAGAATTTAGTGTAGAAGTTGGCATTCATCAAGGCTCTGTCCTTAGCCCCCTCTTATTTATTATTGCCCTTCAGGCTATAACAGAGGAGTTCAAGACCGGCTGCCCATGGGAACTCCTATACGCAGATGATCTAACGCTCATAGCTGAATCAATGGCTGAACTAGAGAAGAAATTTGAAACATGGAAACATGGCCTAGAATCAAAAGGCCTTAAAGTTAACTTGTAGAAAAAAAAAAAATGGCACAGGTGCCCCCAGGGAAATAGCCATGCTCAGTGTGTAGGAAAGGAGTAGGCAGAAACTCCATTTTATGTCCCAAATGCAAAGTATGGGTACATAAAAGATGTAGTGGGATCACAGGTAAACTATCTAAGAACGTAGACTTTATATGTGGCCAATGCTCAGGTGCAATAAGTAGCAAGTGTCCAAAGGATACTAGCTCCTTCCATTGCCCAGATGATTCTATAGAAATAGTAGACACTTTCCGTTACCTGGGTGACGAAATCAGCAGTGGTGGAGGGTGTTCTGAAAGTACAGTAGCCAGAGTCAGAATGGGATGGAAAAAGTTCAGAGAGCTTATACTGCTGTTGGCCACAAAAGGTTTCTCTCTAAAAATGAAAGGCAGATTGTATGATGCCTGTATACGAACAGCAATGCTACATGGCAGTGAGACATGGGCATTACGTGCAGAGGAACGAAGCATGCATGCTCTGTTGGATGTGTAATAGTAATATACGTGAATGGCAAAGCATAAATGAACTAAGTGAGAAATTAGGAATAAGAGGGATCAGATGTTGTTTACTTGAGAGAAGACTACGTTGGTATGGTCACGTGATGTGCATGAAAGACGACAGCTGCATAAAAAAGTGCAGGGCGATCAAAATTGATGGTAGTTACGGAGTAGGTAGAGCCAGAAAAACCTGGGATGATCTGATAAATTCCGACCTTACACACTTGCACCTCTCTAAGACAATGTCTCTGGACCGAGACCTTTGGCGCTACGCAGTAATACAGAAGACCCGCCTTGCCTATGTACAAAGCGAAACCTACAGTCAGTAGGCACCTCTTAACCAAATATACACCCCAATCTACTACCCCTACCCTATCCTCCCACTCCCACCAACAGCACGGGAAAATCAGATCGAGTTCGTGTAGGTGTCACGACAAAACACACACACAGTCCACACTGTAATGTGGCCGTGTAGATAACACTTTAAAAAGTTCCCAGTTCCACACTGTAAACGTGGTTGGTGTTAGGAACGTCATTTAGCCGTAGAAAACCTGCCAGATAAAACGAGAAACGGTCACCCGACCAGCCTTGCCTCAAGTGGGACAACTCCTGTCTAACCCATGCTAGCGTGGAAAACGGACGTTAAACGAAGATGATGATGATGATGATATACGTATATATATATATGAGAATATACATATTTATATACATATCTATATATCTATATATATATGTATATATATATATATATATATATATATATATATATATATATATAATAGAATAAATAGGATTTTATAAATACAGTTTCCATTTATTAATATCATTCATATTATACTCCAGAAAACCTGTCCAGTGCTTCGAATCTGTTATAAATATATTTGTTGAATTACCAACAAAGTAAATATCTCTTTGCTTTTCTCTCTCTCTCTCTATATATATATATCTATATATATACATATACATATCTATACATATATACATATACATATCTATATATACATATATATATATATACATATACATACATATATACATATACATATCTATATATACATATATATATATACATATACATATCTCTATATCTATATCTCTCTCTCTCTATATATATAAATATACATATCTATCTATTTATCTATATCTCTCTCTCTATATATGTATATATATATATATATATATATATATATATATATATATATATATATATATATATATACACACGCATTTGGTATACAAGGATGCAATTCAAATCAAGCACTCAACGTCATATTACTTCCTAAAAACAGGGATGACAGAGTATAATAATAAAGATGAACATGCGAAGTTGAAGATGTTAGAGTCCTTTATTAATTGAGCCGTTATATATATATTTCAATGGCGATAAATATCGTGATTTCTTCAGACAGCAAAAATTGATTAAAAGGTAACATTTCTGAGGCTATTTTATGTGGAAGGGAGCGGCCACTCAGAGCAAAAACACACTTTTAGTCTGCTCCCTTCCACACAAAATTGCCTCAGAAATGTTACCTTTTAATCAATTTTTGCTGTCTGAAGAAAACACAATATTTATCGTCATTGAAATATGTATAACGGCTCAATTAGTAAAGGACTCTAACATCTTCAACATCGCATTTTCCTCTTTATATATAAATTTAGTTTCACATATGCCGTTATTATTTCTGCAACTACTGTATAGTTAACAAATCATCAGTGGATGCAACAAAGCCAAATGATCAAGAAGTTCATTTTCAATCATAAGGTCCCATGTTCAATCCAACTGCATAGCACTTTTAGCAATTGTCACTGACTCAAGCCTTGTGAGTGAAATTGTGTAGATAGAAACTGCTTAGAAACCTGGTGGATGGGTTGTACTCGTAATTCAAAGAACCACCCTCGTCAGACACTGTGTCTTGCTGAATCTCCCTTAGAATTAAAGTACATGTGGCTGTGGAATGTTCAGCCACTTACACATTAATTTCATGCATAAGCTGTTCCATAGATCGAATGACTGGAACACTCATTGTTGATACAGACAGAGCTATATTCCATGTTTTCCAACCACTCATTACCATCATCATTTAACTTTTCATGACTGCATTTCTAATGAAATACACTCTATTTCAATTAATTAATGAAGAATTTTGAGGGATTTACTAAAATTATTAATTATTTCATTACTAAGATAGTAACTTAATGTAAGGTTCTTATATAAAATTATGTTGGAAGATTTATATTTAAATTGGAAACCTTTAAAATGAGTGACTTTATTTCAAATGACCAGAGGTGGTTTGGGCAAGATTGGTAACAAAAGGGTTAACCCTTTCACTATCATATTTCCAATGAAATACACAGTATTTGCATTAGTTACTGAACAGTTTAGAAGGATTTATTAAAATTATTTCAATATTAAGATGCAATTTTTAATATTACTTAAGAAAAGGTTCTTATATAATTAAATGTTGGAAGATTTTATTTTTATTAGAAACCCTTCAAAATGAGTGGTTTTGCTTCACAGAACCAGAGTCAGTTAGGTCAGGTCTGTATTAAAAGGGTTAAATAGCTCCTCCCTGCTCTAATGCACAACACAAAGTACCCAGCACACACTGTAATTATAGTTGGTGTTAGCTGTAGAAACCAAGCCCAAATCAGTTCTGTATGAGCAAGACATGGTCCTCAGACCTGGCTAATCTCACAACGGGCAATTTGTCTAACCCATGCTAGTATGGGGAAATGGACTTTAAACGGTGATGGTGATAATAGGTTGCAATTCCATATAATGAATTTCTTAAGATATATTATTCTGCCAGATATGTTTCTTTGCAACTTTGAATTAGTGATGATTTAATAAATAATATTATAATCATTCTTAACCCTTCAGCATTTAAACCGGCCATATCCAGCCAGAATTCTCTCACCTCTTTCTGGTCAAACTGGCTGTAACTAGCCACTCATACCAATGTTAAGGTATTGTTCTCAAAATAAATAATATCAAAATCTCATAGATTCAATATTATATGAGATAAAGCCTTTATTATGAAAATACAATAGTAAATATAGAGTTGTCAGTTACAATGATGATTATTCAGTTTTTCAATTAACTAAACTGTTACTAATGGCAGCAATGGTAAATAAACCATGGCGGTGTTGTTTCAGCCTCTTCATTTCTCCCACCACATTACTGCATATGGTCTTCAAAGCACAGTGAGAGAGCTGGATGCACACAGTTGCCTACTATTCAAGAACAAACCATACAGTGATGTTGTATCTGACTCATGAATAAATTTGTAAGTGGCTGAGTATTCCACATACACATGTATTCTCAGGTCTCGAATAATCGTCATCCGCCACATTTATTAAAGTTTTCAGATTTTTTTCCAACCTCCCCTGCTCTTATTCCAACCCCCCACTTATTAATTTTTTTTTATACATTAGAAAATATTATACATGACCTAAAAAGTACATTACTAGAAAACCCATACATTATAAAATAAATATGATGGGTTGGGGTCTCAATATGTAAACTAAATGACTAATTCTGGTTTTTAAGAAATCAACAGAGACAACCTAGAAAAATTACCAATTTTCCAACTCCTCTGCTTATTTCATCTCCCCCACTTACCCCTCCTCCCACACACTTATTCCAACCCCACCTATCATTTGGGACCCAAGAGCAGAAGACCCCCTTTGGTCATGAATGGCCATGCGATTTGCACCTAGAAAGTTCCCCTCTGAGACACAAGTCCGGGCATAGTTGTAAGTGCAAGACCAGCAGTCGCCCATGCATACCAGCTTCCCCTTTCCACACCAGCGTTGTTGTCCAAGGAAAAGGCAAAGGCTGATACAGCTTGGCATCAGTGACGTCGCAACTCATTTCTACAGCTGAGTGAACTGGAGCAACATGAAATAAAGTCTCTTGCTCAAGGACACAATGCATCACCATGTCTGAGAATTGAACTTACAACCTCCTGATTGCAAGCCCAATGCTCTAACCATTAAGCCATGCATCTTTGAGAGTACCCTTAGTGTAATTCCCTAGTTGAATCAGCATTCTACAATAAGTTACATGGCTGCACCAGTGAATTACAGATACAATCTATCTTGTATTATAAGTGGTTGAGTATTCCAAATACAGGTACCCTTAAGCTAAATCAAAGTGACACAATATGTGATGAGGCAGGACCTTTGAATTACAGGTACAATCCATCCGATGGACTTCCATACAGTTTATGTCTACCCAATTTCACTCACTAAGCTTAGATCAACTTGAAGCTATGGTAAAGACTCTTACCCAAGATGCCAGACAGTGGGATCGAACGCGAGACCTTCTGATTACAAAGCGAACTTCTTAACTGCTCACCCATGCTTGTATTTACAGACCAAAGCTACAATTGTTTATAACATGTAATATATCAACTATGTGGTTGTCTTAAAATATGCAGGTGAATTGATAAAATTATCAGAGCTTTGTATTAAGTGCCTTGTAATATTTGTTCTCTCTTTACTCTGAGAATCAGAACAACTATGACAATCTATTATCCTGGACTGGTACTATGTTTATCAACCAGTTTCATCCTGTCAGTGTTGGTAAATAAAAGTAATAGTCCATTATGGTGAATTGGTTGAATCTTTAGAGCATCATATGTGATGTCATGCAGGATCTGTTCCAGTTTTGTGCCTTCTGAGGTCAAATTTCACCTTTGTCACTGGAAAAATGTGACATGATAACTGGAAACCCTATCATTAAACATAGTAGTAGTGGTACTTCATCAGTCACAACGATGAATATTCCTGTTGATACGATCAACAGAACAGCCTGCTTGTGAAATTAACTTGCAAACACGCATACTTTTAATATAGTTCTCAGGAAGATTCAGCATGACACAGAATGTGACAAGTCTGGCCCTTCGAATTACAGATACAACTCATTTTTGCCAGCTGAGTGGACTGGAACAACGTGAAATAAAGTGTCTTGTTCAAGGGCACAGCGCGCCGCCGGGAATTGAACTCACGGCCATCCGATTGAACTCACAAACATACGATTGTGAACTGAATACCCTAACCACAAAGCCTTCATTAAAACACCTAAGAAACTTCTGAGATGTGACATCATAGCAGACTTGTTAAACATGGATTGGTACAATAACTACAATAGAACATTACTTACATATATTGTTAGTACTTAGTGGTGGGTTTGTCTCGTTGGCACTGACAGTTAAGAACTACATGATATTCAATACTGTATCACCACCCCCTTGTGCCAGTGTTGATTTTGCCTTCTATTATACTAAGATCAATGAAATAAATAGCTGTATTGTACTGCTATTAACTATAATCTCTAACTGTGTTAAATGCCTTAGGCTTTTAATGGTAATCATATTACTTGGTAGTATATGTGTTGGATCTCTGTCAGTTTCAATGATGAGTGTTCCAGTTGTTTGATCAATGGTGCAGCTTGCTTGTGGAAATTACATGCATGTGGCTGTGGATTACACAGATAGATGTACCCTCAATGTAGTTCTCAGGGAGATTCAGCATTACAGATTTAACTAATTTTTGCTAACTGAGTTGGCTGGAGCAACATGAAATAAAGTGTCTTACTTAGAGACATAACACAAATCAAACTTGAGCTGAGCATAATCACTAAGTCATGTGCTTTCACTCATGTAATATCGTTTAAAAAAGTTAGTCTTCTGTCTCAAGCCCAAAGGCTCATAAGGCCAGTACTTATCCTGGTTTCCGTGGCGTGAAGCGACAGATTACGAGACTCTCCCTGGACAGGACACCTGTCCATCGCAGGGTTAACCCCCCACACACACACTATAAACTTGAACTATAAACCTAAAAAATGATTTTTTTTTTATACTGAGTATAAAATTGAAATCTTTGATCATTTTAAAGAAATTTTTAAAACAGTGATTCTCAAATGAGTCATTTGACTCCCATAGGAGGAATTTTATCGAAGGAATTGGGAAGGAGTTTAAACTAGGAAAGAATTGTGTATATAAACACCAATAAACCCAGGTATAAGGGAGATGACAAATTAACAGTGCAGAAAAAAAACTAAATAATGTAATTTGCTTTAATAAATTGTTTTAATAATTAACAGTGAAAATATAACAGGAAAAAATTACTAGATGATAATTCAAAATTGGGGTGGAATTGCAAAGAGAGGCACTTCACTTGGCTCTCTGAGAACCAATGCTTTAGCTCTTAACATCCTGTAATGATTTAGCAGAAAATATCTAAAAACATATTTGTTAATTCAAATGTTTATTGTATCTTTACTAGTGAACAAATTGTGGTGAAAATTTGCAGTAAGCTAAAGTGAAGAAGCACTTTGCAAGAATGTCCTGTTAATTTGGTTTCATGCAGCACAGAATGTTAAGAGTTAAAGCACACCCATTGCCCTTTTTTTTCTTTTTGCAATTTCTGGTGGTTATTTTACAGAAGTCAATAAATAATAAACACATATTTGTTTTTGTTGAAAATAAAAAAAAGTTTACTGCTGTTGAAGTACAGATAGTTGATATCACTTTAACATCATTTTTTCAAGAATGTTTATCTAATAATTTTCTTGTGTGAAACACTAAATTATTTTCAGTTTTTTTTTTTTTTTTTTTTTTAAATATTAATTTTCTAAACTATATTTCTGAATGTTCTTTTTCCTTTGCACTTATATTAAAAAAAAGAAGAAAAAAAAAAGAAGAGAAAAGGATGCTGTTTGATCAATTATAAATAGTTTCTCAGTATTATTTGAAATTGTTTTGCTGCTTTGAAGCAAAATATGGCACTTATAGTTTAACAAATGTCTTGTTTCTTTACCCTGGCATTAACCTGAAATTTTTCGATGATTTGTTCAGCATTCAAAGATGGAAGTCAAAATGAAATTCCTTACCAGGTGGATGTTAATCCCAAGAAAATACCCACTGATAAGTTCAGAAAAATTAAACTGAAACCAGTTGATCCTAGTGTATCTCACCATGATGAAAGCAGTAATAAACAGTTAAAACAAGAAGGGCAGCTACCAATAGCAAAGTACAATACTGAAACCATGATAAAAAAGGACAAACCAAAGCAAGCATTACTCAATTCAAAAGAATCTGCAACTTCAGATGCACCTGTTGTTGAAAGGGGCCAGGGACAACAATTTTCTCAGCACAATACTAACATCAATCAAGGTTGGGTTAAAAACGAGGGTTCAAAGGACTTAATTCCTGGAAGTGATGGAAATTCCAAGAAACTTTCTCTCAGTGGAAATATAATTCAACCTTCATCGCGAGAGACTAACAGACACAGAGCAAAGGCTGCAACTTCAAATAGAATATGGAATCAAAATCAAGTGCCACAATATCAAAAACACCAAGAAATGAATCCTCAGCTTGTTGGCAACAGAGGTTACATATCAAATTACCAAAACCAACACCAACAGTTGGGTATGAACCAAGTTGATAATCAAGGTTTTGTAGGAGCAGGGCACAAACAGGCATCTAATTTGATTGCTGAAGAAAATCAAAAGTATGGTATAAACCAACCCAAATCTTATAACAGAATCAATAGTGATACGCAACAGGAGTTACTACCCAGCTCAAATAACCAAGTTCAGTTGCCACAAAGATCCAGACAGCTTTATCAAACTAATAACCAAAATTACATGGACAGTCAATATATTACAGATAACAATCAGCAGTATGGTCAAAAACAAAACACTTATGGTTATTCTGGAAATAACTATGGCTACCAACAAAAAGTAGCTGCTGCTTATAACAATGGTTATCCTGTCCTTCAACCTCAAAATTCTGTTATTAATCAAGATGGAATCAACTATGTTCAGAATACAGCACAGGCTTACAATTGGGGAGACTACCCCAGTGATTATATGTACACAGACCAAAATTCAGACTACAGTAATTTGGCTTCCAACACAGCTCAAGGTTATCAGTATGCTTCAGGTACTAACTGCTCTAACCTCTTTCTTCTCCTCCTCCTTCTTTCTTCAAAAATATCATACTTAGACTGGCTGAAAGAACATGTACATATAACTGATAAATTCCAATTATATGTACATATATATAATGAATGTGTTTGGAAAAAAACATAAAAGGCGTGATTAGAAAAAATGTAATTTAATTATGCATTTTTATATATGTTTCATTATTGAGTTATATCACTGTCTATGGGTTTGTTAAGAAATATTGATATTTCCGATCATTTCCGCACTACAATAGACGTTTTAACATCAACAATTCAGCAGAAACTGTAGGAGCAGGGCACAATGTTACATATATAGTACTTTTACATCTTACAAGATTCTATATCTAAGGTTTAATGAATAATTCTATTCATTCTTTTGAAGTTTTTATTTGCATAAGTAAACAAAGAGATCAAGAATCAATCAATGAATTATCCATACTCTACCTTACCAGTGTGTGTGTATGTTTATATATATATGTATATATATATACACGCACACTTTATATATATATATATATATATATATAGTATCAAATAATGCTAGGGAAGAGGATTGTCACTGTCTTCCACTAAACTGGGTGATTGCATTATAGCCATTTATTTTAATATTAGTTTTCAATGTATTCTTTGTTTTTGTTTTTCTTTATAAGATGTTTGTTTAAAGAATGTTTTCAAGATTTGTTTTGTAGTAAATGTCAAGATATAAAAGGAACCACCACCTTTGAGATATGTTCTGTATACATATTTCCTAGATTTCACATAGCTTATATATATATAACCCATGCTAGCGTGGAAGATGGATGTTAAACGATGATGATGATATATATATTCTGATTGATTCCGAAACTGGTATTGGTTGGACTCCTTCACTTGTATATATATATAATGTTCTGTAAATTTATTAATTACTTCCTTATGGTTGAGTAAAAAAATTTGGCTGAATCAGACTGCTTCTTCTAGCAGCACCTTTACTTGCCATTGTCCACCTACCGCTGCCCCTCTGTTGACCTTAGACCATGTGATGATTTCTCCCATTCAAAATTATCGCTGGTTGCAGATAACTCAGAAAAATTCTTTCTTGTTTGAAAATGTTACCTGACAAGTTAAGGTTTTACAGTGCTCAAAACAGGTTTACTCAACGAAACTGAAGTAAGGGACATTCTAAGTAAATAGGTAAATTTTTTGTTATCTTGTTTGTTTTCCCAAATATTATATATATATATATATATATATATATATATATATATATATATATATGGTTGGTGTTAGAAAGTGCTTCCAACTGTAAAAACCCTGGTCAAATTTACAGTCCTGTCAGAGCAGGGTACGGCATGGCAAATTCTGGCCAGAGTTTCCTCTTGACGTTAATGACCTGTCTAAACCATGCAAGCTTGGAAAATGGATGTTAAACAGGGACGATGGTGATGGTGTGTGTGTATATATATATCTAGGTGGGTAAAATTCCCAAGATCCTTGGATGTGTTCTCTCCAGCAGTCTCTGTCCTTCATCATTGCCGCTATATCCTGCATCTCCCAGAGGCCAGTGTCTGTCCTTAGGACATCAACATATGACATCCTCGGTCACCCTCTTCCAGTGTGTCTGTATAGGGGCTCCCACAGGACTACTGAGTGCAGTGTCAACTCTGAATGTTGGTGAGCATGTTCAGCTAACCTCAGTCTCTGTGTCACTTTCAAGCTGACTTTTGGGAGGGTCCCGTACAGCTCTGAGTTCTTCATCCTCAGTGTATACTGATTAATGTTCAGAGCCATCCTCAGCATTCTTGTGTAGCACCCATCCACCATCTGAGTGAGTCTCTTGGTCAGTGTCCAAGTCTCAGACCCATACAGCAGCACAGATTCTACTGTAGTGAAGAAACAGATCATCAGGTCTTTACGAAGGTCTGACTTCCATACCGACCTCAAACTGTGACATGCTGCCCAGGCTTTGCTCTTCCTCTCCACCACATCATCCTCTCTGTTCCCAATTTTTGCTCCGAGACACAGGAAGTCTTCAATCAGCTCTAGTGGCTTCCCACCCACATTCATAATCTTCATACGTACATACTTAGGGTAGTAATTCTAAATTTGAGGTCCATGAGCTTTGTTGAAAATTTCAAGTACTTTTTTAATGTACATAATATATACATATTGGATATCTATTATTCTCTAAATATAAGCATTTCTCTCTTTTTCTTGCCATTTAAAAATCTGGGAGGGAATTAATTGTTTGTTGGGGCAGATTCCGTGGGAAAATTCCTTTAAATAAAGCAGGGTTGTTGGAAGAGAAAAGGTTGGGAACCACTGACTTAGGGAGATTTGGCCCTGAAATTTCAAGGATAGTCTCAGTTGATTGGCATTCCCCTCCCCCCACTCTTTATATTATGACAGTCATACTCTATTTGTATATATATGCTTCAGGCAGAGCACTCCCCTTATTTATTTCCCCTTTTCAATATCTAAATCTGAGAATTCTTAGTCTCGTTAATTTGCAAAGTCAATAATGCTTCGCTGAAGAGATCTCAAAAGATAGAAGCATGTTCTTTACTTTCATCAGGTTCACTTATAGATAAAGCTTACTCCCATCGCATTGTCTTAACCCCTTCATGACTGTATTTCTAATGAAATATACACTATTTTAATTAATTAATGAAAAGTTTTGAGGGATTTACTTGAATTATTAATTATTTCATTACTAAGATAGTAACTTAATGTAAGGTTCTTATATAATATTATGTTGGCAGATTTTAATTTAAATTGGAAACCTTTACAATGGGTGGGTTTACAGAGTGTACTGGGTTCATTTTATCATGATACTCGCACTATCACTTTACATAGTGTACTGGATGTATTTTTCATGACACCAGCACTATGTTTTTCTTGATTTGATAATTTATAACCTTCATAATTAGTGGGTTTAATTGATCTGATCATTTTAAGTGATTGATTATCTCCTAATGATAAGATATCAATAATTCCTATATGCTTTTTCTACTTTTTATTATTATTACTTACTAAATAGTAGAAATAAAAAAATAGTAGAAGTCATTATTGGTAGTATTGGTAGAGCATCAGACAATGTTTTGTGGCTTATAATTACAGCCCTTTATGTTCTGAGTTCAAATTCTGCCGAGGTTAACTGTGCCTTTCATCCTTACAGGCTTTTTAAAATAAAGTACCAGTAATGCATTGGGGTTTGACTTCATCGGCTTTCTCTCCTTCCTTTCAAATTGCTGGCTTTGTTCCAAATGCAGAAACAATTATTACTTACTGCTCAATTTTATGGTTTTTAAATTTCAACAGGAACAAACTTTAAAAAATTGACTTTTTAAAACTCTTTTAGCACCAAAGTTTTTTTTTTTTGCTATTTAATGCTGGTATGTCCTCATATATTAGCCAAGAAGTGTAAAAAAAAAAAAATAATCGATGGTATAATAGGGGGGTCGACTTATATTCAAGGATTTTTGTTCATTTCTCAGACATAAAATAGGAGATTTGTTTATATTTGAGTATTACCTGTCATTAATAACACTTCTCTAATTAATAAATGTCTTCTTCAGCTTCATCACCTGCCAAAATATAATGATGTATCCTTGCATGTTTCTGTAGTTTTCATTTTTTTGTTGGTTTGTTTCATTTACTGTATCCATTTGTGTTTGTTTAACCCTTTTGATACCATACCATCTGAAGCTGCTCCTATTTTTATGATACAGAACAGTTTGTTTTAAAGTGTTCATACTTATATTCAAACCTTCCACCATGGTTTTATGTACAAACTTTTTAAGTAATGTTCCAAACATCAGTTTAATAATGAGAAAGTAAAATATATTTCTAAATCCTTCCAAATTCTTCATTATTTTCAAAGTTATTTGAAACACATAGGCTGTGTATTTCATTAGAAACATGGTTTCAGAAAGGTTAAAGCTTATAGTTTTTTTTCTGTGAGACTTAGGGAGTAATTCAGGAGTCAGTTTTGTTCATTTGTTTTTTCCTTCTACCTGGATCAAAATTTTGTTGATAATTAACCCTTTTGTTACCATATTTCTAATGAAAGATACTGCCTCTGGTTTTCAAATCATTTTGATATGATAATGAAAATTAATGTGTACATTGCTCAGGTGCACTACATCTCATCAAAGGTGCAAGTATAGTAAAAAGAATAATGTACAAATGTCAGGAAAGTGAACAGTGGATGAGTCATGATATACACACAGGGACACATACACACACACATGCGTGTGTGTGTATGGAGGGGGCATATCAGGTGTAGTGTTGGTGAATTATGGGAAGCATGGAAGTTTTGAAGGATGCAGTGTCCCGACAGCTAACAACTGATGCAGGTAGTTTGTTCCATGCTTCAACAACTCTAAGAATTTGGGGAAATATTGCAATATAACAAACTTTCTCATTATTAAGCTGGTGTTTGGAACATAACTTAACAAAGGTTCTTACATAAAATTAAGATGGAAGGTTATTTTTTAAAATATAAATATAAAGGATAAAGATCCCATAACTCCTTGTGGAGTCGTAGAGGCACTGTCACATGGTGTGTCTAGGTCACTTTTAAACCCAGTGGTGCCCAACCCTCTCCAGGTCTGAAGAAAGCTGATTTTTTTCTAAAGAGGAAGAATCAACCCCAGTACTGGACAGGTACTTTTTTTATCGACCTCGAATGGATGAAAGGCAAAGTTGACCCCAGCAGGATTTGAACTCAGAGCGCGCAAAGAGATGGGACGAATACCGTAAAGCATTCTATCTGACGTCTTAGCAACTCTGCCAATTCGCTGCCTTTTAGATAAATATAAACACTTTTAAAACAAACAGCTATGTATTGTAGAACCAGGTCTGATTTCAAGCATATAAATTGCTTGTCTGATGCTACTCTTCTGTTTTATTTTAGTTTTTTTTCTCACTTCATTTACCAGCAATCCTGTTTGCACCAATACATTGATGCAATAGTGAATTCAATGTTAATTCTTTAAAATATTCAGTTGATATTTCAAATATGATTATATTCTCGGTTATTTCTTCTAATCTTGCCAGCAATGAATTGGTAGAATTGTTAGTGATGGATTAACCTTTTAGGATTTAAACTGGCTGTATCTGGCCAGAATTCTCTCACCTCTTTCTGTTCAAACTGGCTGTAACTAAGGTATAGTTCTATACATTAAGGTATAGTTCTCAAAATAAATAATATCAAAATCTCGTAGATTTGATATTGAGATAATTATGTAAGATAAAGCCTTTACCACAAAAATACAATAGTATATATAGAATAGTGTAAATGCTAAAGGGTTAAAGACTTTGATATTTGTACTGCCCTCTTCTGATACCAGTTGGCTTTGGTTCTAT
The DNA here is from genome assembly GCA_964016885.1 of Eledone cirrhosa. Lineage (NCBI taxonomy): Eukaryota > Metazoa > Mollusca > Cephalopoda > Octopoda > Eledonidae > Eledone > Eledone cirrhosa. The sequence goes on along the minus strand of OZ024746.1, from coordinate 92,785,356 downwards.
GAAATAAAACTACCCATTTTAAAGTGTTCAGATTTAAATTAAAATCTTCCGACATAATTTTATATAAGAGACATAAGAAAGGCTGAATCCTGCGGAAGTTTACTTTGTTTTCATCCTTTTGGGGTAAGTAAATAGCACCGTTTCAGAGTGGGATGAGGTGTGTATAGGCATACTCGTTAAAGAATTGGGCAGATGCTTTGTAGGATCTCTTGTGGCTCTGTGGGTTCTGAGTTCAAATCCTGCACCCTGTCTATAGAAAAGTAGTGACACTTCTGTCAAGAGTTGCAACTTACAGATAGCATCAGCAATAGAAAGACCAATGGAAACGTAGCTTCCTTGGTCCAATCTTATGACCAGCTCCTTTGCTTCATTTGTTTTTTTCCTCATCTAGTTATTATTTCTTGGGGGTACATTGGCAGAATCATTAGGGGAGAGAACAAAATGCTTTGCAGTTTTTGTTCTGCTTCTTTGTGCACTAAATTTGAATTCTACCTAGTTCAACCTTTGCTTTTATTCCCATCAGGGTCAATAAAATAAAATACCAGTCAAGTACTAAGGTTGTTTTAATTTACTAACCTCACCCACTCCAACATTTTTGTTCAGCCTTTAGAACAACAAGCATTTTAAGGTTATTTTTCCTGCTATAGCAGGGTTAAACTTGCAGGGTTCCATCATATTCTTTTTCATTTTGACCTATTGTTTGCATCTCCCCTCCTAACTTTCTGGCTTTCATTTTCTCCTCCATCATTGTTTGTCATGTCTTTCTTGGGTTTTTTCTTCCTCTATTTCCTTCCACATTCATCTCCATCACTCTTCTTACCCAGTCACTCCCATCCTTCCTCAACACATGAACCAAACAACTCATTGTAAGAAACAACTATTATTTCTTATCCAGTTCATATAATTTTGTTAGGCTTTTAGTCAGATATTTATAAGTAGCGTTGCTGGTTTTAACAAAGTTATATCTATGTCCAATATCTCTAAATATAGATACAACAACACTACACAACACAGCTAAATAGTAGGTCTTCACTCAGCAGGCCCCATGATAAGTTTTTAACTCATCATGAGGTCCTTTTTGAAACAACATTTTACAGCCAGATGCCCTTCCTGACCATAACCTTCTCAAGCACCTCATATAACGCTTGGTTATGGTATGCCTATTCTAAATAGATAGATAGATAGAACAAACTACTTAGCTACCTAAGTTATGATAGTATTTGTGTGTGTGTGTGTGTGTGTGTATATATATACACACACACACACACTCAGTTGTAGATATATATATTTAACTAGTGAAGGCCAGCTAAATCTATATAGGTGTGAACTGTAATAATATATATTTAACAGCTGAAGGAGTAATTGATACACACACACTATTTGGTTAACTTATGAAGCATGGGAAATTTGAAAATATGTAAACTTTTTAGGATACTACAATGTAGATAACTATGAATGATAGTTGACTAAGTTAGGTAAATTACTGTTGGAGGATGGACAGAAACATCTCCAGGTACTTTATATTATCTATAGTTAGCTGCATTGTGGCAGTTTTTCCAAAAAGTTATTTAGTAGTTAGGGTAGTGATCTCACAATTATATGGTCAGGGGTTCGATTAACAGACGAGATAGAACATTATATTCTTGAGCAAGGCACTTCATTTCACATTGCTTCATTCCATTCAGCTGGAAAGAACAGGTTGTGATGACACTGGAGGCCTGGAGAGGGAAGTGATTGCTGGTCTTCCACAAAATATTGCTTAAACTGGCTGTATCCGACCAGAATTCTCTCATCTCTTTCTGTTCTAACCGGCCACTCATATCAACGTTACGGTATTTTTCTCAAAATAAATAATATCAAAATCTTATAGATTTTATGTGAGGTAAAGTCTTTACTGTGAAAATACAATTGTAAATATACAGTAATCCAAATGCTAAAAGGTTAATATAGTGGCAAACATGGTTGTGTGGTTAAGAAGGATGCTTCATAGTTTTTGTTTTTCCGCTTTGTTTAAAAAAACCCTATCCAACCCATGCAAATATGGAAAAACAGACATAAAAGGATGATGATGATGAAACAAAAATCAACAATAAATCAGCTGATTTTGAAAAAATATGCGTAGGATGTATATTGTTTGCTGTGTTTGTGTATGTGCTCACACAAGTGAGAATGTTTGTGTGTGTGGGTTCAATATATTTTTTGTGCATTTTTTTTGGTTCTTTTTTTTATGATGACATTTGCTTTCATTAATAGCTGCAAATGTTTCTCTTTATTGCATAATAAATAATTAAGGAAGAGTAGGTAGACACAGATAGTCATATTAATGGATTAGCTAGGTATATAGACAGACAGGAGTGCACAGTGTTAGATAGATAGCTAAACAGACACACAGGCATGCATTTGTAAAGGAAGTTTGCTTCTATGCATGTTTATCCAAATTTTTAACTGATTTCAGTTCATTTCGGTTAATGTGATGCATGCATTACCAGAAGTCAAGACGTATGTACATTTTTTAGAATATATATAAATATATAGCTAGGAGGGAAGCAGAGGATAGAAAATTCAAGCATGTTTTGCAACGTGAGGACCAGAAACAGGAGGTGTTCAAGATTGCGAGGCAGTGTGTCAGAGAGAATTGTGATGTCATTGGAGAGAAGTGTATCCGGAATGATAAAGGTGAGCTTGCCCTCACAAGTGCTGAGAAGAAAGATGCGTGGAAGAGCCATTATGATAGATTACTAAATGAGGAGAATGCATGGGAAGAAGAGACTCTACTCCAAGTAGACCCTATAGATGGGTCAGCAGTATAAGTCAGCAGCAGTGTAGTAAGGCAATCAAAGATATGATGACGGGGAAGGCAACCGGTCCATCAGGTATAGCTGCCGAGATGCTGAAGGCATCTGGGTCGGTAGGTCACACCATAACTACACGTATTGTTAACCAGGTAATACTAGAAGGTGTCATACCAAAGGATTGGTGCAGTAGCATCATTGTCAACTGCTACAAAGGTAAAGGTGATGCACTATAGATAGAGGAAACTATAGAGGTATAAAGCTGATGGACCAGGTCATGAAAGTAACAGAAAGAGTTATAGCACAGTTGATTAGGGACCGGGTGAGTATAGCGAGGAATTTAGCGTACAGGTCGGTGTCCACCAGGGCTCTGTTCTTAGCCCTCTCCTGTTCATCACAGTCCTGCAGGCAATAACAGTAGAAATCGATGGAAACCGCAGAGTGGGGAGACCCAAGAAGACCTGGGATGAGGTGATAAAAGCCGACCTTGCCCAATTACACCTCTCAAAGGCGATGACACACGACCGTGACCTCTGGCATCACGCAGTAATACAGAAGACCCGACCCCCCACGAGTACAAGCCAAAGCTGAAGCATATAGACAATATGCCCCCCCACTGCAAAGTGGTCGTGGAGGTGCCACGGCAAAGAAGCACCCAGCCCACTGTAAAGTGGACGTGTAGGCGCCATGGGAAAAAAGCACCCAGCACTCACTGTAAATGAGGTTGGTGTTAGGAAGGGCATCCAACTGTATAAATCAAGCCAGAATCAGTTCCCGTATGAGCAAGACAAGGTCAGCTGACCGGACACTGCCCACAACAGGACAACCCGTCTAACCCATGCTAGCGTAGAAGAACGGACGTAAAATTGTGATGATGATGATATATCTCTGAAGGTACATTTCTTTTGGACTTACTGAATCCTTGGTCATTGTATAATCATTCATAGAGCTTCTGAAGATGTAGAATGTTTAATAATGCTTTGTTATACTCAATATTTTTTATTTTTTATTAAATTGAAATAACATAAGCATTAGTTGAATAAGATGTATTGAAACACTTATAAAGTTATTAAAGGGTTTAAGAAATCTACTCTGCCATATATACATATATATACTATATATTATATATATTCAGAGAATTATAGTATTATTCAGTTTCCATTGCATGGCCACATGGCTGGGTCGTCGGTGACTAAACCGGCAACCCCACCAAGTTTACTTGGTGAGGAGGGTGATTTTGGACACCTGCAGGACAAAAAACAAAACTTGACAAAGGGCGGAAGAACTCATAAGAGTCAATAGCCATCTAAAAAAATAAAAATCCTGCTAAATCAATGGATGGCAGTAGTTCCAGCTGCACACATCGAAAGACTGGTGTAGTGGTTCTGAGAACAATGTGGCTTTGCAGATGATCAATGCAAATGGACAATGGAAATGCGCTCCCGCTCAAGTTAGAAGAGAACTATTGACCTTCAGGAGAAGCAGCAACCCCTGATTGTATTCAACCGAAACAAATATGAAGTACACCAAATCCAATGCTCCTAGGGGTGGCCCTAGTTCTTCTAATTTGTGAGTGTAAACTCGGCCAGATTAGATTAGATTAAATAGTGTAATCAATTAATTTGATTATGTAACAAGAATCTGAAGTCGCTTACAGGTCGAATTATTTTGTTTGGTAAATCCTGTGGTAGTTCCACTATAGGTTCCAAGTGTAACAATTTACGGAGTATATATAGAAATTTACAAAATTATTATTTAAAGCATCACATTCCAGAAGAGTGGGAATAACTTTTATTGCATAACACTGACACGTGTTTCTTCGTATGTGTTACATATCAGTCTAGGATCGCTAATATTTGACTCTTTCAATCAAATTAAATTGAATCCAACTACGTAAAAAATCATATGTAGACAACAAATTTTCAGAGTGGAATAAGAACTTTTTCACATATAGAGATATATAGAAGGCAAGCAAAAATTAAAGGAAAAGGAAAAGAAGAAAAAATGTGATAAAGAAAAAAAAAAGGAAAGAGAAGAAGAAACAATAGAGTGTGTGAGATAAATGGAAGATAGTATTTTATACAAAAAGAGGAAGAAATTTTATACAAGTAGAGGAAGAAATTACAAGGAAGAACAATGAGGAATTTAAGAGGGTGAAAATCAGGGGAAAGAGATTTAAGTGCAAAAAATAATATAGAATTCCACTCACAGAACTATTGTAATAATAAGGAACTAATCCACAGGAAACATTTGAATTGCAACAGAAGGAAACCAGACAAATGCCCCCTGCAGAATAAGTATATGTGTGAGAATATAGTATACGAGTGCAAGATTAAAGTGAATAACCAAATATTCAGGTATATAGGAGCTACATCCAACTTTTCCTGGAAAAGATGGTGTACACACACACACTCATTTAAGAACCCTAAACTTAGAAACTCAATTGCTTTAGCTGATAAAATTTGGGAGTTAATAGAACCCCCCAAAAGTACGAAACTTTGTAGTCTATCCTGAGATTTGCCTGTAAGTACTAACAGGATACAGATGTATGTCATATTTGTACACTTGAAGTTTGCCATATAATAACTGGCAAAAAATTAGTAAATACTCAACAAGAACGAATTTTTAATTGCAGACAAACAATTTGAAACTTTTTCTTACTATAATCCTGACTAACAGGAGATTTAATCCTACAATCTATTCGCTTATTTCTCTAGTTAACCACGCTAACTTTATTGTAACTTTATCATTTCCTTCTCAACCTCTTTGAAGTAGGGCTAGCTGTATTTTTATCTGTAAAAGACCACATAGTTGTCAAATGGATAGATATACATTGGACAATATTATTGTTGTTGTTGTCATACTACTACTACTACAACAAATTGTCTGTTGAATATTATATATATATTATATATACATATTTTATATATATATATATAT
>OZ024746.1:92632124-92774624 GCA_964016885.1 Eledone cirrhosa | reverse complement strand
TCAAGCCCTGGAATTTATTTCTCTTAAATTAAGAAACAACAATAACAAGTGTTTATAATCATTTCTCCTTGCAGACCCCATGACAAGCTTTAAAATCATCACAGTCTTTTTTAAGGCACTGTTTTACAGATGGATGCCCTCCCTGGTGCCAACACTTTTTGTTGCCTCCTGTGATACACAGGAGTACAGTGTACCTATTCTAAACTGGATAGGCACAGCATTACATAAATTTCATCTCTATTTTCCATAATAGATAAAATAATAATAATTGTTTCTACTTTAGGCAGAAGGCCAGCAATTTGAAGGGGAGGGGTAAGTCGATTAAATCTACCCCAGTGCGTTACTGGTACTTTATTTTATCGCTTCCCGTAAGGATGAAAGGCTAACCTAAGCAAGAATTTAACTAAGAGCATAAAGGGATGTAACTCTATGCTGCGAAGCATGGTGTCCGATACTCTACTGATACTGCCAATCCACCGACCTTAATAATAATAATAATTGTTTCTACTTTTGGCACAAGGCCAGCAATTACCCAGTACATTACTGGTACTTTATTTTATCGACCCCGTAAGGATGAAAGGCAAAGTTAACCTCGGCGGGATTTGAACTCAGAATGGCAAGGGCCGTAACTCTATGCGTCAAAGCATGGCGTTCGACCCTCTACCGAAACTGCCAATCCACCCTATTATTATAATAATAATTGTTTCTACTTTTGGCACAAGGCCAGCAATTAACCAGTACATTACTGGTACTTTATTTTATCGACCCGGTAAGCATGAAAGGCAAAGTTAATCTCGACAATAATAATGATTCTTTATTCACCACAAGGGTTAACATTAAGAAAAACATTAGGATAGTACAGGAGGAAAATATAGAATATGTGTGCATATATGTTGGTGTGCGGGTTTTGCATGTAAATAGATTTAACAATAGTGAAAAAGAAAGGTAATAATATAAATTAAACAAAGGAGATTTCTCAATAGGGTGGAGATGTTTGATGGCTGCTCGTAGAAAAATTCCCATAAAACTATGGCTATCCTGATCTCTAGGGCAAGTGACCTGTCCCAGCTGTCCTCCCCCAATCTACAGGCGCATAATTAGAGCAGGCTTATTCATTCCAGCCTTGTTCACCTTTCTCACCTACCTTACAACAAACTCTTTAGAAGGCAGCATTTCCCTCTCTACTCTGATTTTTCTCTTCAAGTGAAACCTGAAAAAGTTAATCAGGGCTTCACTGAAGAGGAAAGTGCTGGTCTTCAACCCTTTCAAATGTGTCCACCATACAAACTCTTTCCCCACGGCCACCAGACAGATATAAACAACCTGCCCTTCCTGACTAAAGGAAGGCGGCAGGGCGTTCTCCACAATGGACTTAGCTGATAGCCGGATTCATCCTACATGCAACAGCAGGTGTTCGACATAAACCAACAGATCAGCAATGCTCAGACACTGGACAAGTGCATGCAGGACGGTTTCGTTGTTCTGCACAAATCTTGGACAGGCCTGGCTGATGGCACTTCCATGCCTGTAGAGTTTATCCTAAACTCGCAAAGCTCCTTGGTAGCATTACCAGGCCAGGAATTTCTGGAAATTATCCATAGGTCCTAGACCAAAAGACCTCCTGAAAAGAATGATGATTTTCGTCAATGCCCAGAGTTTCCCCAAGAATATTGTTGCTTTTATGTCCCTAACCCTCTATAGAATGTCACTAACCCTCTAGATGATTGCTTGAGGGCTGTTAGCACTTGAAGACATTTCAGTTTCCAAGCACTCCTGCTCAGTCTTTGCTTGATCCAGGACGGTAGTTCTGTTAGGGCGATAAGCTGGGGGAATGTGTTTGGTGAACAGCAACCACACCTGTTCACGATTAAGGAAAAGATGGAGATGTTGTAGCCTCAACGCATGTTTGTGCATCATCAGTCACAGCAATTCCCAGTCCTCCATGCTGCAGGTGTTGACAGCAGATGGACCACCTGACCATCGGAACATGTCTCTTCCATAAGAAGCGAAAGAGAAAACGCTCCAGTCAGACAAGGTTTAGGACAAGGCATGATGGTCATTGATAGTATATGGTGGATGTGATGTATGCATTTGCTACCTTTGTCCAACCTTTCAGAGATGGCTTTCTCTCAACACATTTCTGAGTAAGATTAGCCACTCTGTTCGTCACCTCATCCCAGTTTTTGTCCATCTGGAGCTCCGAACTGAACCAGACCCGCAAAATTTAACTGGTCTGTCTATCTAGCACCCGATGACGCTATCAGATGGCATGGACCTGAATCTCCAGGTGCCGAGCTGCAAGCCCACTGACTTTTCCCGGTTAATTTTCTCTCCTGTCATATTATCTCAATTTGTTTGATGTTTGACATTACTATGTGACATTGTCAACATAAACGGACACAGATCTCCCAAGTCCTAGTTCACATGGGATGCCCCTCAAAGTCTTTAATTTGTGCAGTAGTGGCTTGAGAGTCAATACCTACAATAAGAATGAGAGGGGACAACTTTGGCGGACTGAACGCATGATGTCGAATGGATCTGAGAGGTGACCGTTCACTCTAACCAGTTGTCGTTGTGCATATTTTGTATCAAGTTTTCCATGCTTGCATGGGTTATATAGATCCTCTCTTTTAAAGTGTCTCTCTACTTGCTGTTAGGTCATCCTTGGTCTTACTCTACTACAACTTCTTACAACTTGCTGCATTTCTTTCTCATCCGGTTAACCCTGAGATCAGCTTCCACCATTTAAGCCCTACTTTAGCAGAAATGTTTAGCAATTCAGCAACTCTCCCTGATGGTCTCACAGTTTTCTTTACCTTCATATCCTTAATGGTCATTTCAACTGTATAACTTCAATAATTTATCCCCCTGTTAAGTCTATTGGAAGTAATCCCTCTTCTTCTTACATATTTTCAACATTTAGCAAGTTCTTATAACTTTTCCAAGCTTCTTTCTTCTGAACATCAATGTAAGTGTGCTGTTGTCATTCTGAACACAATTTTTCCTAAAATCTTGATTCAAAGTGGAATTTTTTCATAGAATCCATTGTGGGAAACACCTCCTTCTCATGTGTTAGATCTACTGTCATAGTTATATCTATTTAATATCTAAACTTTATTATTGCTCTGGTTGTTATTCTTTTATTGGTTTCAGTCATTAGACTGCTGCCATGTTGTTTTGAAGGAATTTTGTTGATCATATTGACCCCAGTACTTATTTTTTCATGTTTGGTACTTATTTCATCGGTCTCTTTCTGTTGAACTGTTGCTAAATTACAGGACTTAAACACAGACATATCCACAGGGAACACACACACATATGACTAGCCTTTGCAGTTTTCATGTACCAAATTCCATTTGTAAGGCACTGGTCAACTCAAGGCTATAGTAGAAGGCACTTGCCCCAGGTGCCACACAGTAGGATTGAAACTGAAACTGTATGGTTACAATAGAAATTCGTTAACCACACGGTCAGACCTAAATCATATTAAAACAGTACTTTAGTTTTTTTCATATCTTCCCAAAATATTGCTTCTCTTTTGATATTTTTCAAAGTTTTCCTATTTTTGATAATTTGTATTTTACTATTTGATAATTTCATTTTATTTATCTGATAATTTAGTTTTTTATTTGATAATCTATAATTTTATTTGACTTTTTTTGTTTGATAATTCATTGTTTTGTATTTGATAAAATAATCTTTTCTATTTGATAATTTCAATTTAATAATTTAATATTTTTCTTTGTGATAATTTATTTTTTCTATTTGATAATTTATAATGCTCTTAAACAGTATTTTATGTTATTGCGAAGTAAGGAGGGACAGCAGGAGGAGTGTGGTCCCCATGACCCTTTTCAGGGTCACCATGACTGGGGAAGGTAGGAAGGTATCTGCAAACTGGAGATTTAGCTTGAATGCTTGCAAGGGCTGGGTGATTGTTTTAAACTAGATGACAGCTTAAGTCTACTGCCCAAATAGGCTATGGTGGGATTTGAACTCATAATGCAAAGAGCTGGAACAAATACCACAAGACATCCTATCTAATGCTCTAATGATTCTGCCCTTGACTTATCAACTCTAGAAAGATAAAAGACAAAGTTGATTTTGAACTCATGACTGATTTATAATTATTTTCTGAACTTCAATTTCTGGCACATGAAATTATCCAACCATTAAAAATTATGCTGGTTGTTGTTGTTATTGTTGTTTAGCCCTAGGTTTCCCCTAAGCAGACGTCTTATCAAAGACATTCCATTCTGGTCTTTTTTTTTGTTTTTTATCTAGAATACAATCTCCACTATGCTAGGGAGTGATTTTAGGGAGATGAACTGCTATTTCTAGTAAATGTATCTATCAAATAGTGCAAGGATCAGTGGCTTTATTATGACCTAAGTTTGACTTTTGATTTTTGTTTTGCCCATAGGCCACATATATATTATAGCTACATGTGGTGCTGTTAAGTCAGACATGGCTTGCATTAATACTGGCTAAAACCTAAATTTCTTCTTGATATCATCAATATCATAAGTCTGCTTTCCATGCTTACATGGGCTGGATAAGTTGTCATGTTCAAAGACTAGACCAGTGGTTCCCAAACTTTTTTTACTCATGATGCATTTAACAACCTCAGTCACATATCAACCACACTATGCCAGATCATCATTACCTCTCATTAATTGAGCCTGCCAGTTTTTTCTCTGTATGCAAATGAGCTTCATCAGCTCATGTTCATAAGCATAAATACTATAAGCCTTTAGCTTATTTTCATCTTAGTATCTAAGCAGAGTTAGCCCCTCTGAAGATGGTTAAATAAGCAGAAAAAGGCCATTAGGGCACTCTATCTTGGTTGCTAAAGACCAATTTTGAAATTCACCACTTCTAAAATTCAGAGCAAGGCTATAAAAATGTTTATTTACATGAACAGTTCATATATGATTCAATATACAACCCCCCAGTGACATATAAATCATATCAATCATGCTATGTCAGAGCATCACTACCTCTCATATATATAGTAATAATAATAATAATAAAAGAGATGATTTGTTATATCTTCATTACGTTTAATGAGTAGTGACGCACGTTTCTCTATTGATTATCTCAAGGTTCGATCTGTATATACATATATATGTGTGTGTGTGTGTTTGAACAATAAAAACTGAAGTCAGGTGTAGGTAGAGAGTTAGTTTATTGTTTTACAGTCGTTTCAGAGGGCCAATTGATCAATGGAGATCGATGTATCGACTAGCATGGTAGTGGTTAAGTTACTTCCTATTTCTAGTCCTGAAAACCCTGTTCAATCAGCCATCCTCTTCAGAAACACACACACACACTCTCTCTCTCTCCCTCTCTCTCTCTCTCTATATATATATAATGAAGGAAGTGTGGTAAGGAACCAGATGGACCATAACACACCACAGTACTCAATATGTCCAGAAATAGCCGTCGAAACGGCTTGAGCTCTGCCGTCGGGGTCAAACATTTTCCTATATATATATATATATACATACATACATACACACACACACACACATATTCACATACATACACACACATATATATGTATGTGTATGAGTATATATACACACACACATATACAGCAACTACAGACATATCTCCATCTACATAGATATACACTCATATACAGGTATACTCATTGATATTTAGGCTTTAGGATGAGTTTAAGAAATTAGAAGTAATCTAAATTATATTATAAATTATGCAAGTAAATTATTCTATTATAGAGAGAGTTGAATATTTGAAAATAATTACAGGATTGATATATAAATACTTATATTGTCTAGAAATACCTAATATAGTATTTAAAAAATGAAGATAAAGTGAAATAAACACACTTAGGTTGGGAAACTGGTGAAATCTCATTCTTAATATAGATACTTGTCTAACGAACCAGTAGAAACTAAATAAATAGATTAGGTTGGGTCATATATTCTATTAAAAAAGTTTATGCTAAGCAATGTGGACATGTTATTATGAGTTCATTTCTGTGATTTAAGAGCCTACATGGTGACAGTGATCTCATGTACCTCCGAAATACAAAGGACACAAGACTTTTCACCTCCATCATAAGCCATCACGGAATTTATAATAGACCATTGTAGATTATAGGAGGTTTTAGATTTATTTAACAAAGAAACAGCTGTGGGGCTGTTTAGACTCTTTTTTAAAAGAATGTAAGTGGGAATTGTAACGAGTTTTAAAATAGTTGGTGGTAGTGCCTATATAGAAGTTAGTCAAATTAGGGATATATACAGTTCATTTATACACTATATCTTTTTTAAGGCAATGGCTATTTAAAGTAAAACTATCAGGAATTCTACAGTTACATTCAGAATAAGATTTGGTATTATTGACAGATGTGAGGTTAGGTATGTTATTATATGGTATGTAGTTAGTTTAAATTTCTATTTGCCCACTTTATTACTACTATTTAAGTTAGTGTTTTTAGTGTGGATAGACTGGTTTTATTTAGAGATGTTACAGTGGTTACTAAAGGCTATATAGTCAGCTAAATTAGGTGATGTAGAGAATGATATTTTAATAGTGTTTGATGATTAAGGTATGGTACCTATGTTCAGGTGGAAAGTTTCTTTCTAAGATGTCGAAAAATAACTTAGTGATATTTGAGGCCACATTTATTCCAAACGGATGATTGAACCACATTGTTTTGTGCCAGCAATTCTTATGTTTATTATATGGCTTGTTATCAGCATAATGTAGAGATTTAGAGCAATTGGATATTTGGTTTTCAGTTATGTATAGTAATTTTATCTATTGGTTGGGATTTGTTATTCACTACAGTGAGATATTATAAAATTGTTTAACCCTTTCATGACTGCATTTGTAATGAAATACACTCTATTTTAATTAATTAATGAATAATTTTGAGGGATTTACTAAAATTATTATTTCATTACTAAGATAGTAACTTAACCCTTTAGTATTCACATTACTCTATATATATATACTATTATATTTTCATGGTAAAGATTTTATCTCACATAATTATCTCACATAATTTTGAATCTATGAGATTTTGAAATTATTTATTTTGAGAACAATACCTTAACATCAGTTTGAATGACCAGTTACAGCCAGTTTCAACAGAAAAAAAGTAGAGAATTCTGGCTGGTTTGAACATTAAAGGGTTAATGTAAGGTTCTTATATAAAATTATGATGGAAGATTTCAATTTAAATTGGAAACCTTTAAAATGAGTGATTTTATTTCATAGAACCAGAGCCGGTTTCAGCCAGATTGGTAACTAAAGGGTTAACATAATTAGTTTATGAATGTATAACAGATTGAGGATAAGAAAGCAGGCCATTATCTCTTTTAATTTTCCTATTGTTAACATTATTTGGTTCTGAATGTACAAAAGACTGGGGTTAAAGAAGCCAACTGTTATCCCTTATTTTCCCTAGACTTAATATTAATAGGTTCTGAATGTACAAAAGACTGAGGGTAAGGAAGCAGACCATTATCTCCTTTAATTTTCCTCGGACACATCAGGCCCGTGCTTATCCCGGTTTCCATGGCATGAAGTGACAGGACGCCAATCTATCGCAGGGTTAAACCCCAGCTATTGCTAGTACTCATTTTCAGCTGTGTATACTGGAGCAATGTGAAATGAAGTGTTTTGCTCAAGAACACAACACACAACCCAGTACAGGAATCAAACCCGCAACATTATGATTGTATCTCACATAATCTCAAGTCTACGAGATTTTGATGATGTTAATGTTTATTTTAAGAACGATATCTTAACGTTGGTGTGAGCTGCTGGTGTAAATGCTAAAGGATTAAGAAAACTGTGATGCTAAGGCCATAATTTTTAAAGAATTTATTTAAACGTTTTTTCATGTTTTCTTAGCTATGCGGGTTAAAATTCTTAATGAAAAGAACATTGTCTTTATATATATATAGTCCACCTTATTTGGCTGGAATTTCGTTGTTGAGTTTATGTAATAAGAATACACCAACTAGATAAGTAATTATTTGTTTTTTTTAAAATATATAATTAAAAAAATATATAGGAAAAAAAAAAAATATATGTATGCACATATATATATATATATGCACACACACACACACACGCGCGTGTCTGTATGCATATGTATAAATTTACAAATAGCTGTGTTGGTAGCTATTTGATACAACCTTATAGTTACTTGTGCTGTAAACACACACACACACACACACACACACACACATATAATGCAACATTTTTAATATTTGTTTTTTTATTAATCACACCCCAATCCCCACCCTAAAAAAAAAGAAGAGGAGAAAAAGAAAAAACATTTAAAAATAAACCTTACTGTTTGAGTTTGTTATTGTTATTTTCATGTTGGAATCCTAATTTGCTTTAAATATGTTATGTTATATTTATTATTTCTGTTGCTGCAACCACCACTAAATCTGCATGGATTCACTGAGTATTTCCTTAGAAATTATCATTGTTGTTTCTATCTTTCACTGCTTCACTATTCCAATGTTCCTCTGTCTATTAAATGTTACCACATTTCTACACCATTATTTCTCAATGTCTGTTTTTTTGTTGGTTTATTTCATTTCTATTTTATTACATTCTGTAATGATTTTGTAGAAATTGTGTAAAAATAGGTTTGTTAATTGAAATATTTATAGTATCTTTACTAGTAGAGAGATTGTTGTGAACATTTTCAGTATTAGTTCTTAATATCTAGTAATAATTGAGCTGAAAAATATATAAAAATGGCTTTGTTAATTTAACCCTTTCACCACCACATTTCTAATGAAATACACTCTATTTTAATTAATTAATGAAGACTTTTGGGGGATTTACCAAAATTGTTAATTACTTCATTACTAAGTCTGTAACTTTATGTAAGGTTCTTATATAAAATTATGTTGGAAAATTTTTATTTAAATTGGAAACCTTTAAAATGGGGGTTTTTATTTCATATGAGCAGAGCCAGTTTTGGCTCTGTTGGTAACTAAAAGGTTAAGTATCTAGTCCACCCTGTTAGATGATTGTTTTGTTGCCACGATAAAAACCACCCAGTCCACATTGTAATGTGGTTGGCACAAAGAAAGGCATCTCGCTGTAGAAACCAAGCCAAAATACAGATCTGTATAAGCAAGAGGTGTTCTCCTGACCTAACTTCTTTCATAACATGACAACCTGTCTAACCCATGCAAATGTGGAAAAAATAGACATTAAATGATGATGATGATGATTATAGTATCTTTACTAGTAGATATATTGTTGTGAAAATTTGCTGTATCAACTCTTAACATCCTGTAATGATTTAGTAGTAAATATATAAAAATGATTTTGTTAATTCAAATGTTTATAGTATCTACTTGTGGACAGATCTTTGTGAAAAATTGCAATATTTTAGCCAATTTTTAATGTTATGCAGTTATTTTACTTTTCAAAAACGTTTTTCTAACCTTGTGAGTTCATGCGGTACAGGAAGTTAAAAGTTATAAAACTCTGGATGAAAAGAAACTGCAAACTTTCTAAATTTTTCTCTCAAAACGTTGCCACTTTGAAAAATTATTTTTTAAACCTTTTCTGTCCCATATTTTTATGGAAAGACACTACCTGTGGTTTTCAAATAATTTTCAAAACAGTCAAGAATTTGGAGGGATTTAGTAAATGTAATTAACCATCTCATTATTAAGGAAGTGTGTTGAGGGCAGTGGATTCGCAATATCGGTAGAGCGTCAGACAACATCCTTTGGAGCATAGAGTTATGGCCTTTACGTTCTGAGTTTAAATCCCGTTGAGGTTAGCTTTGCCTTTCATCCTTACGGGGTCGATAAAATAAAGCACTAGTAATGCACTGGAGTTGATTTAATTGACTTTCTCTTAGCTCCAACTTGGTTGGCCTTGTGCCTAAATCAGAAACCATTATGAATGTGGTGTTTGGAACATAAATTCTTCCATAAAATTATGAGTGAAGGGTTTTTGATAAATATAAAGTTTTGTAATGTAGAACAAGAGGTTAACATTCTAACAGGTAAATAATTTTACCTTAAGTTCTTGTGCATTTGTTCTTAAATTAGCAAAATTTCGAAAATTCTTGATTCTAACAGTTAAAGCTAAATATAAATTTTGAGCTGTTATATTTTGGTATATACTACAAGAAACCATTTGTAAGAGATATTTTGTAAATGGTAAATATTTTTATATAATATATGTTTATATGCATTATAAACATTTGTATTAATCATAAATGTTTATATCTGTCAAATATTTATATTTGTATATTATACCACATATTACCACAAATGTTTATATCTTGTCATAAATATTTGTATATATATTATATAGTTTTATATATATTATAAATATTTTTACACTCATTTGTTAATGAGTTGTATGTTATAATTTTATTGCTGTATATATAAATTTGGAGAAAATCTCAAATATATTTCATGTTTCTATTTTTCAGATACTAGAAGAATAAATCAAGGTCTACATAATCTTGGAAACAGTAAGTAGAAATTTAAAAGAAAAATGTTTCAAATGTTTATAGAAATTTGGGAATATTTTCTTTTTTCTTTAAGCCATTTTTTATTTAGCTTAGACTGCAGCCGCATCCTTTTCATTACCATATTTCAATGACTTCCACTGGAATGAGAGTTGTCTACTGTTTTTTTTAGATAGTAATCCCTTTGGTATAAAACAACCTGGACAACAATCTCATGGTTTACTCTCATGTGTATGTTTTTTAAGGGGAGCAAAAATATGCATTGGTTCATGGTGTTGTATTGGCGTTTTGTCTTCCAAAACCACTAGTGACCCGGTCACCTGTAATGAACATGTAAGCTGACTTTAAACCTTTCATTACCACATTTCTGATAAGAAATACTCCATGTGTTTTCAAATTCTCTTTGAAAATAATTGTTTCTGATTTAGGCACAAGGCCAACAATTTCAGGGGGAAGGGAAAGTCAATTAAATCGACCCCAGTACATTACTGGTGCTTTATTTTATTGACACCGCAAAGATGTTACTGATACTTTATTTTATCGACCCCATAAGGATGAAAGGTAACGCTAACCTCGGTGAGATTTAAACTCAGAACATAAAGGGTTGTAACATTATGCCGCAAGTATGTTGTCTGATGCTCTACTGACATTGCCAACCCACCTTTCATCATTTAACGTCCATCTTCCACGCTAGCATGGGTAGGATGTACAATATATTTGAGATATACTAACCATCAATTCTATTCCTTGTAACATGTGTCACTAATTATATAAATTTATAATTTACTTTATTTAACCCTTTAGCATTTACATTACTCTATTTGATTCTATTGTATTTTCGGGGTAAAGAGGCTTTACCTCACATAATATCGAATCTATGAGATTTTGGTATTATCTATTTTGCGAATAATACCTTAACATCAGTATGAGTGGCAAGTTTGAGCAGAAAGAGGTGAGAGAATTCTGGCCAAATATGGCCAGTTTAAATGCTAAAGGGTTAAATAACATTTACTGGAGAATTATATTTGATTTATACAGGTATTGAAACATTTATGTGGCAGTCTTGGGACCCAAGGTAGCCTGTATTTCCATATTTGTAGATGCAGACTAAATATATATAACAATACAACTACAAGTGTTTTAAAGTCACCTGGCAGTGTTTTTCATTAAAAATATGGTCACAAAATACTTAAACCTTCCATCATAATTTTATGTAAGAACCTTTGTTATGTTCTAAACACCAGCTTCATAATGAGAAATTTAGTTATATTACTTAATTCCTTCAAATTCTTGATTATTTTCAAAATGATTTGAAAATCATAAATAGTATCTTTCATTAGAAAGATGGTCACAGAAGGGTTAACTTGATAATAATAATTTATTACAGTCACAGAGCTGTTGTGTTTTATTTATTTATTTTTTTTAATGCTATGATTCAGTATTTGTACTTTTTAGAAAATGAGAGAAATCTTTTAAAAGAACGAGATGAGGTTGATGTGTTCTCCCTCTTTCTGTCGTACACACTCTCTAAATAAATGACATTCCTTTTTTTCTCAATTTTGTACATCTCTCTCACTTGGCGCTCCCCATCTCTCTATATAGATGAGAGCGACATTGTAACTTTCTGTTTATCTACCTTTTTCTGTCACCCCAAAAGCACACAGCATTCTGTTTTCTCTCTATATATAGATGAGGGTGACGTCATGACTTTCCGTCCATCTACCTCTTTCTGTCATCTTGAAAACATATGGCATTCCCTTCCCTCTCTTTATCTATGTTCAAATCTCTTGCTTGGTGCTCCTCCTCTCTACATAAAGTGAATGTGACGGGTGGACGGATGGACAGACAGACAGCGTACTTATTATAATATAGATTATGGTTGTGATATATTTTGGAATGAATTGATTTGGATTGAAGTATCATAAAATACCAACTGGTAGATACATCGTCAAAATACTGACATGTGTTGTCATAGCCTCAGACAACACAGGTCTGAGCATCATGCCAAACTTGTATGCTCTTATTTTGATGTGGTTTCTACAACTTCATTTTACATTGTGTACTAGCACTGCCATACTGGGTGCATTTTACCATGGCGCCATCATAACTACATTGCAGAGTCTATTCGGTGCAGCACTACCTTGGGTTTGCACCTGGAAAGCACCTCTCAGAGATAGGATGTTTTGTGGAAGATCAGCTATCACTCCTCTCCATGCTATTAATGTTATCCAAGGGAAATGCAAAGGCCAATACAGCTTGGTGCCAATATGAATGGAGTGGAGCAACATGTAATTTATATTGTGTCTTGCTCAAGGACACAATGTTCTGCCTGGTCTGGGAATCAAACTCATGACTTTACAATTATGTGCGAAACACTATAACTACTAAACCACATGCCTTAACCAGCACTGAAACAAGAAATCCTAATTTCCCCATGACTAAATATACAGCTGACTCCTTTGGTATTTGGTCCAGCTCTGAGTTCAAATTTTGCCAATGCCAAATTTGTCTTTTGTTGTTGATTTTTTAGGTCAATAAATAAAGTACCATTCCAGTGGCAGTGGATTAGTGTTATTGTTAAAGAGTTGGGCATAACGATTTGTAGTATCTGATCTGACTGTGCATTCTGAGTTGAAATTCTGCCAGGAATTGTGTCTGGCAGATAGTACCACCAATGGAAATAGTTTCTTTGGTCCAAACATAGTATTAGGTCTTTTCCTTTGCCATTATAGTCTCCAATGTAAGGTTAATAATCCAAAAGCAATAATTTCAGTCTCCGATGTCTTCATTTTGGAAAAAAAAACAGGTTTTACACTCATTTAATCCTTTAGTTACCAACCAGTCTTGTTCTATGAAATAAAACCATCCATTTTAAAGGTTTCCAACATAATTTTATATAAGAACCTTACATTAAGTTACTATCTTAGTAATAAAATAATTAATAATTTTAGTAAATCCTCAAAATTCTTCAATAATCAATTAAAATAGAGTGTATTTCATTAGAAATGTGGTCATGAAAGGGTTAATTTATGTTTATGTCAAGTTGTTGTTATTACAGCTCACATCTAGCCACCTTTGAAGTTAGATCCCATAAGAAGTTTCTTGGATGTTAAGCATCCGATTCACCCTGTAAGAGGGCCATGCTGGTGTCATGCCAAAAAGCACCCAGTTCACCCTGTAATGTGGTTGTACTAGTCCCACAACAAAAAGCACACAGTCCACCCTGTAAGGTGGTAGAGCTGGTGTCCTGAAAAAATCTCCAATCCACCATGTAATGTGGTTGGCATTAGGAAAGGTATCCAGCCATAGAAAACCAAGCCCCGAATGGAATGTATAAGCAAGATGTGGTCACCTAACCTATCTGGCCTCATTATGCGACAGCCTGTTTAACCCATGCAAGCTTGGATAATAGATGTTAAATGGTAATGGGTATTAAGAAGGACAAGCTGTATAAAACATATCAAATTTAGGTTTGAGGGGACCTTTCAGTTGAGCCAAGAGCATGATAACCTCTCTAGTGAAGGTACTATGATAAAATACACCCACTATACTCTGTAAAGTGCTCATGTAAGTGGGATCACATCCTATCTTAGTAGCTTTGATTAAATACTGACTTGGTCTGTGAAAACCTGTCCAACCCATGCCAGTGTGAAAGAACAGATAATGTCATATGTTCTGTGTATGGATTATTTTGGTTTTAACTAGAATATAAAACAAATGAACTTGAAATAATAGTTTGATAGAACTTTACAAAATCTTGTTTCAAAACAGATAACAGACCTTCAGACAATATCAAGCAAATCCATCCCAATAGGGTCAATTACCAAGCTACAGAAAATAAAATTAGAGGTAAGTCTTTATCATAATCATGATGGCCATCATTCTCACCTCTACCATCATCATTACCACCACCATCATCACCATTAACACCACCATCATCATCATCATCATGATCATCACAAACATCATTCTCACCATCATCACCATTGTCATCGTCATCACCACAACTACAATTACCAACACCTTCATACATTAAAGACATAACCTCACTAGTGTTGGTGCTATGATAACATGCACTCTGTGTTAGGAAAGGCATCCATCTGTAAAAATTATGCCATGCCAAACATACAACATATGAGCAAGATGTAGTCCTCAAACCCATCTAGGAGGACAGTAATTTGCAATACTCACTTAGACGATAATGACTTATCTAACTCATGCCAACATAGAATTATGTATCATCTTTCCATGCTGGCATGGGTTGGATGGTTTGTCAATGACCAAGTCTGTGTTCAATTGGAGCCAAAGTCCCCTCAGTCAGGCTGAGACAGGGAGGAGTATCTTAGCTTACATACATTTTAGTTTTTGCATGGTTCCTATGGCTAAATGCCTTATCACTTTACAGAATGCATTTTGATGTAGCATTCATTAACATTAGGGAATGTCTCATATCCTTGACACAACTGAAAAGTCTTCTGAACATCTTGTTTGACATAGTTTCTATGAGTGGATGCTCTTGACAACTGAAAAATTTCACTCCACCTTTGGTTGAAGGGTTTCTATGACTGGATGCCCTTCCTAATGTCATCTACTTTCAAGGGTACTGGGTGCATTTTATCGTGGCACAAGTATGAGTTTTATCAACAGTTTGATTAGCATGTTTTCTATTTTGTATATACTTTATTTATCAGGTAATCAACAACAGCAGCAGCAGCAGCAGCAGCAACAGCAACAGCAACAACAACAACAACAACAACAACAACAACAACCTACTGAAAGCAAGAACACGTTACCAGATGTTAGACCTGCTGTTGCACAAGACCATCCC
The DNA here is from genome assembly GCA_964016885.1 of Eledone cirrhosa. Lineage (NCBI taxonomy): Eukaryota > Metazoa > Mollusca > Cephalopoda > Octopoda > Eledonidae > Eledone > Eledone cirrhosa. Next base: position 92,759,292 of record OZ024746.1, on the reverse strand, counting down.
AAAGCAGGATTTCACACTGAGAGTAAGATGCAAGCAGCAAATACAAATACAGATTATAAAGGAGACACTGATGGAAATATCCAGTCTAACTCAGCCTCTAGCATTAATGATAGAAAGGATAATGTAAATGATGGAAGTGAGACTGATTCCGCTGCAATTAAGAGCGAGGAGTCTACTACTACAAGATCAACAACATATCACCAGAACAGTTCACTTACCTCACAGAAGACATCAAATAATGTAGCGAAATTCTTTGAACATTCCAACTACATTCTGAAGAAAAAAGTTGTTGTAGCAAGTCCTACAGACAGTGCCCAAGGCCCTATAGTAGCACTTGCTCTTGGACTCTCCTTCACAACTATGCTGTTAATCTTTGTCGGTTGTCGTTTACACCGCGTGAAACGCCGCCTACGCAAAGGGAGAGCACTACATTCAAATGAAGCAGATTACCTCATCAACGGTATGTACTTGTAAGATTTGGACTCGAAACAAGAAATTTGAAACTGGCAACAATGATGTCTTTTGCAGTTTATTATCTCCCCATTAACTTGTAATATATATATATTTATATATATATATATATTTATTTATTTTCGGTTTGATTTATTCATGTATTACCATTGGTTTTGTTGACATAAACACATCTAACTCTTCAGATGTGTTCGGATGCTTATTTAGAATACATCCAAAGAATTAGAGCTGTTTAAATTTACAAAACCACTGATAGTGCACAAATAAATCAAACTGCTAATACAAATATTCTCAATATTATGTGTTGGTTGCCCTTTTTATTTGTTTGTACCCATAAAGTCAGTAGTACATTGAAGCTAAGACACATGGTTTCTTGAATGCAGTGTTTGCACTCGTGCTTTAGTTTGCTAGCATCACATAGTTGACCAATGCATGATGAATGCAGGCACTGCATCTAAGAAATCCCTGGTTTTGGCTATAATGTACTTACTGATTGTAAAATAATAAACAATAATTTATACCCTGCCCCACCTATATTAAGTGCTCCTCTTACATTCATCACATCAATGTCTCTCTTTCTCTCTCCCTCTTTCTATATATATATATATATATATATATATATATATATATATATATATATATATATATAGAGAGAGAGAGAGAAATTTTCTCAAAGGATTTTTATGTTGAGAATTAAGTTAAGTTCTTTCTCTGATTTTTCTTCTGCATAAGACATATTGATTAACAAACTGCATTTATTGTAATTTTCTCCTGGTAGAAATTGTATTTTTTAAAATATCATTTTCTCTAAACTAAATACTCTAAATCCAAATTATAATTTTGGAAAAAAATTATTTGTTGATTTTTAATTTTTTAAATTTTATTTTAAAGGTAAATGAAAATCTATTATTATCTTTATTGGTAGAATCATTAGAGCATTGGGGAAAATGCTTTGTGGTATTTGTTCCAAGTCATTTTGAGTTGATATCCCACCGAGGACAACTTTGCCTTTCATCCTTTTGGGGGTCAATAAAATAAAGTACCAGTCAAGTACTGGGGTTGATTTGTATCAACTTTCCAATATCCCTGTAAATTGCTGGCTTTATGCTTGAATTAGAAACCATTATTATTATTATTATTATTATTATTAAAAGAGTTATTTAAAAAAAAAATATTTTCATTTCTGTGAACAAGTTTAGTTTGTCATTATTTTTTGTATTATAATTATGTTCAAAATACCTGTGGAGGTATTGGTTGGGTAGTTTTGTCTCTCAAAATATTTAAGATGAAATGAGGTTTATTAATTTTTCGATTCTTTCATTTAAATTCTCAATAAATACTGTTTTAGAAAAGTTGGGGAGAAAAAGCCTTTGATAAAAAAAAATGTTTCACAGGATAACTTAATGGCAGTTTATGGAAGGGTTCTTTCCAGTGATTGAAATATATAAACCATGGCCTTTCGAAAATTTCTTCTTTGTAAAACAATCTTATGAAAATATCAGATAAAATAATCTCTTCTGCTCAATGTTGTATTCAAACACTCGACTGCAACATTTTTCTTCAGAATTGCTAGTTCTTTGTTTGTCTGTTTTTTTTTTTTTTAATTTGGTTGAAAATGCTTTGTCATCAGTTTTTCTAAACCAATTATCTATAGTCGTATTCTGTCTGAATTCTGATGGAATATATTTGTGTGTGTGCGTGTGTTTGTGTGTTTTACCAACTTGCATTCCAAATACTTAATTTATAGTTGTATCCTATCTAAACTCTGGTGGAATTTATACATATATGTATATATATATATATATATATAGTCTTTATTTAACTGTTTATTTGATTGGGAGTATTGTGTTTGCACCATCTCAATCTGTAAACTACAGTGTAAGCACTTCATGTTGGTTATATATATCCAACACTATTATGGGATCGCATAGAATATGACAGAGTATTGTTATATGAATGAACGTTATGATGGGCTGTATTATAATTGAATCAAATTTATTTCTGTTATGTATATTTCTGCAATGTCGGCATATTGTTGTTATACTTCTTCAGACAGTATTTTGCATTTAAGCAGAGGTTACACAAGAAAAATTTTAAAGTTGTTGATATGATTAGACGAGAAATGCACGTCCATTATGTCATGTGAATTTAAATGCAAAATATTGTATGAAGAAACCATACCAGCCTAAGTTACAACTTACATAACATGCTGATATTGTGGAAATGTACATAACAAATAAACTTAATTATATATTAAATGACCGATAAGTTTTTTTTTTTGTAAACCTGGTACAATGCGGTCGAAAATACGAAGGGTAAATGATGGTAAATGAAACAAAACAAAACAAAGTAAAGTAATGTTTTACCCAGTGTATTATTATTAAACTTAATTATGTAATAATATAACCCTGTCTTAACATTCATTGTGTGTATGTATGTGTGTGTATATATATATTTATTATTATTATTAAGGCTAAAAGTGAGTCTTGTTACTCTGGAGTTTCGCCTGTTTATCATAGGGTCATCAGATGAAACTCCAGAGTAACAAGACTCACTTTTTAGCTTTAATAATAATGAATATTAAAACTCTACTTTGGTATTGAGTACTCCTTTCTCTCAGCCATCAACCACATATGGATATATATATATACACACACACACACACACACACACACACACACACACACACACACACACACACATAAATCTACCTGTCTATCTATCTCTTACACTCTCTTTCTCTCTATATATATTCTTAATAACATGCATCACAACTAGCTAATTTTTTATAGATTAAACTTAAATGATTTGTTTCAGTAACCTATAGTATTTTAGCCAGAACTGGTTGTTTTTTTGTACCAGTTTCAATTGTTACCTTACTGCAAGAAAGCATATTGCCAAAATATTTTCTTTCATTAACTAAACATCTCTTGTGGTAACTAAAAAAATTGTATACATAAACACATTGAGGCCCTACAAGGAGCATTAAATATTTAAAAACGAATGATTATGTGTATGACTGTGTGGTTGTGTGTGTGTGTGTGTGCGCGCGCATGCACACATGATTGCTTTAGGAAAAGTGGTACAATTCAAATTTAAAAAAACCCAAACAAGTGTGAAAACTAGAGTGAAGTAAAGCACTGCTCATTGCCAACATCACACTCCATTTCATTTCTTTTGACAAAGAGCGCCTATCTTCAAAATATCATGAAATATAAAGTAACAGCGTAAACTGTTCTGTTTTGTTTTTCTTGCTTTACTCTAGTTTTCATCCTTGTATTTTAAATATGAATTGTGCTGCCTTTCCCAAAACAATCATACATACACACACACATATATATATATATATATTAATCATACACATGATAATGGTTTCACAACCCTTCAACAAGCTTACATAAGGGGTAAGACTTAGATGAGGTTGTTCTTGGGTGTGCTATGTTAATGTATGTATGATTAATATTTGCTGTATCAGTCATATATATATGACTGATAGGTTTCAAAAAGCCAGTACAATGCAGTAGAAATATATAAAAGGCAAAGGATGACAAATAAAACAAAGTAATATTTTACCCAGTATATTTCAACATGATATTTCAGGCTTTGTTTTGAACCATTTCCGTTTCACATTTGCAAAGAGGGTAATAGTCCTGAAATATCATGCTGAACATTATTTTGTTTTGTTTTATTTTTGTCATTTGCCTTTTATATTTTTATACTGCATTGTATGAGCTTTTTGAAACCTATTAACTATATTAATATATATATATATATATATATATATATATATACACATACACACACATTTATTTGTGTGGTTCGCCAATGGGTAGAACTGGTCATTCCATTTAGTTAACCATGATGTAATAGTAAGAAAAGCACTCTACGCTATACAACTCATCAATCGTAGATGTTGAATCTCGTGGCTGGTGCAGGAATGGGGTTAAAATTTATTTAATTAAAACAACAGAAGGCCAAACAGGAAATAACCCTTTAAAGTTTTAACGTTGCAAAAACACTATATATATTTCAATGCCCTGGTTACATAAGACCCTGGCAACATCATCAGGTACAGGCTGCATTAGTTAATCAATAAATAGAATTATGGCAAACATAAACAGAAAATATATTTTAGTCGGAGATGGCCCACAAATTCAGTGTTAATGTTGCAGCAGATGGGCTGCGATTCTCTGTTTGTATTTGCTGTAATACCTTCTACTGATTAACTAATTATGCAATCTGCACCTGATGATGTTGCCAGAGTCTTGCGTAACCAGGCCATTGAAATATATATATACTGTTTTTTGCAACATTAAAACTTTAAAGGGATATTTCCTGTCTGGCCTACTGTTGTTTTAATTAAATAAATATATCTGTGTGTGTGTGCATATATATATATATATATATATATATATATATATATATATATATATATATATATATATATATATGCACACACAGGAATATATGCACACAAAGGAATGACAACAATATTGTTAATGTTAATTTTTCATAATGTTTTATAATGTTTGGTATGTTTTGTTGATTGTCATCTAATATGAGACACCAGTTCACAAATAGGTGAAATAATAAGTGCATTCAAAGAAACACCAGATAAATTCATTTCTTTTCTTCTACTTTTCATTTCTTCTGTAGCAGCTGTGATGTTGGATTTATAGTGTTTCTTGTTATGAATTTGTATTTTTTTTTTTAATTCTGTAAATAATAAATCTGTCTTTCTTCCCACCGTTTTCATCTTCTAAAACCTACCTAAAATTGTTTTGGCTAATGTTGAATCTGAGATTTCAATGATATTTTTTTGCATTAATTAACATTTATGTTTTGTGTTATGTTATAGATAAAAGCTTTATCTCTGTTTATATCCTGCCAATGCAATGCTATGTATTCCCTCGCTTCTTATTGTTAAGATGACCATCCACAAATTTCTTATTTTTTAATTATTTTTAATTCATAACCATGATTTTTTTTTTTTTTTTTAACTCGTCAACAGCTTTTCTTTTCTTTTCTATGTATTGGTAAGAGGCTCCTTGGAATTTTCTAATGAATTTTTCTTTTAGAAGAAACCCAATAGTCACTATAAACTTCAGTAATATCTAATGTCTTATTGTGCACCATCATTTTTGTTATCTGTAGTCAGAATCTACTTAATGTGTACTGAATAATATATATATATATAACGAAGGAGGTGTGGTAAGGAACCAGATGGACCACAACGCACCAGAGTCCAGAAATAGCTGTTGAAACGGCTTGAGCTCTGCCGTCGGGGTCAAACATTTTCCTATATATATATATATAAGTAGAGTACAGAACCACTATCAGAAAAAATATAATAATAAAACATTGCTTATAATTTGTTTATAATTATATATATATTTTTTAATTTCAAGTAATAAATGGTGCTTTATTACTTCTTCTGACTATGGTAAATTCTATATGAATAGAGCAGTGACAAGCTTCTTAGCAACATTATAGGATGTGATTCCTTCAAGTTTAAAATAGATGTTTATAGGAAACAAAGTTTTAGCTAAGCTTCTGTAACAAAATCATCCCACCTTAAATACTGATATTTAAATTGAAAAAATTCTTTTTTTTCTAAAATTTTTTATATTCAGTGGATTACTTGTTCTTTGTGTGGTGTAAAATGGTTAATAGTAGTCAACTGAGAAATGGCTACTTTCTCTCTCTAACCATATTCTGATAAGTCTTTATTAAATTTAGACTATCATTTATATGGGACCTTTTTTTTATATTCAAAATTGTTTTTGCTAGTTTGTAAACCAAAATATTTGTGATTTTCCAAAGAAACATTGTACAACATAGTTTTTTTTCAACCTGTTGTGTATGTCTTACAACTACCTTGACTACAAGCTGATAGGAAATCCAGTTGTTCTTGATTACTAATATAATAATAAAGTTAATGACATATCTTCATTGAATGTTTTCCCACCAAACTTTACTGTCAGTCATCTGGAGATGAAAGAACAGTAAATGTTTTATGTATGAATGTATGGAGAAATTGGCTGTGCCCCTACGATTCAATCTGAAGATAGGGGCCCATAGATGAATAGAATGTATATAATATATATGTGTGTGTGTGTGTGTGTATTTAAAGCTGTCTAGGTGATTACAAAACAAAGTAGAGTTTTTTTAAATTTTTTTTTATTAATAGTTAGATTTGAAACAAATTTTCCAAAATGCTTTATATAAACCATTGCCAGAAAAGTAACTGCAGATTTGAAGAATTCTTTGTTCTTTGTTTTCTCGGACATATTTGCCAGTTTGACATTCCAATTACTCAGTGCTAAATATTCATTCCATATTTATACAAAAATAAAATAATAATTTCATACAAAAATTCTTACTACATTCCAGAATGTTTAATTTATTTATAGTCTTTACCTGTTGTGAAAGTGCATTGCTTAGTGGTTAGTGTTGGTTTAACGATCATAAGGTCATGTGTTGAATCCCCAACTTCAGGTGGCATGTATCCTTGATCAAAGTACTTCCTTTCATGTTGCTTCAGTTCACTCTGTTGAAAATGAGTTTCAGCAACTGAGGGGTTAACCCTGTGATTGACTGGCACCTGAATTCTCACTTATTTCATGCTATACAAAACCAGGATTAACTCTGACCTGCTGATGAGCCTCTGTACATTAACTTTCACCTGTACTTCCAAGAGTTTATATTATACTGTACTCAGGCTCATCTGTTTAATCAACTTTCTTAATTATCACCTTATCAGAGCTTTAGAAGGCTTCTGATTTCTCTTATTGCTTCACTAAATTTAGAGTTTGTCTTTAAAGGCTTTTACATAATTGCTGTGGTGTTTGGTTTAGATATTATATATTGCACCTGGCTGTGGTGTTAGGTTTAGTTATTATATATTGCTCAATGTAGATAATACAATGTCCTATTTCATTACATCACTGCTAGTGTCAGGTTTATCATCATCATTTAACGTCTGCTTTCCCTGCTAGCAAGAGTTAGATGGGTCATCACACTCTGAGTAGATGGACCTCTAAGCCTACATACATTCCCACACTACCAAGTACTTAAATAGGTCAGTGGCCTGCATCATAGTTATATATTGCTCAATGTAGATAATTTTATGTTCTCTTTCATTACATCACCGTTATGGCTTCAGGTTTAGAAATAATATATCAGTCTAACCCATGCCAGCATGGAAAACAAATGCAAAATGATGATCATATCACTCAGTATAGATAATAATATATTTTCTTTGACAGCAATGTTATGGTGTTAAGTTTAGTTGTTATATGTTGCACAATATCCTCTTATTATACAAACCTTGTAAAATTTAAGTTTAAAAGGTTAAAAAAAATATAACTGCAGTAAATTTAAATTGGTTTAAATTAAGCCAACATAAATTCTGTCCAAAATAATAATAAAAAAAGTATTAGGTTTGTAAAAGATATTACTGCATAATTTAAAATATTTCTTCTTTGTATTTTAATTTGTGTTTTTTAAACATGTGAGGACTTTAAAAAGTATTTCAAACAGAATTTTAATAGTGATCTATGAGCTGTTGTTATGGTTATTAAGCTTAGGTATAATATGTATTGTATAGAGGTCAGTCTTCTTTATTTTTCACTCTTTCATTACCATATTTATAATGAAATACACTCTATTTCAATTAATAAAAGTTATTTATTATTGAATTACTAAAATAGTATCTTAATTTACGGTTTTATATAAAATTATGTTGGAAGATTTTAGTTTAAATAGGATTGATCTGTCTGGCATTATGCTTTGCCAAAAAATAAAAGACCTGCTTGCTTGTACAAGCATTGTGACACAGTAAATGTGTGTGATCAGTAAATGTTGGCAATTGAAAATAAATATAGCTTTTGAGAGAACCTTTCAAACAGTTGAGCATAAAACAACCAGTCTAGTGCTGGTGCCATAATAAAATGTAAAGTGTTAGTGGTGATGACATGAAAAAAATACATCCAGTATACCCTTTAAGGGGAAGAGGCATCGACATGTTTTACATGCTAAATATGGAATGTATGAACAAGATTGGGTTGTTCCAACCTGTCTCGTTTCAGACTGTGACAACCTGTCCAACCCATGCCTGGTGGTGGTGATGATGATGATGATGATATATATATATATGCCCCAGCATGGCCTCAGCCAGATAGCTGGAACAGGTAAAAGTATATATATGATCACCATCATTTTACATACTTTTTCCATGCTTGCATATATATACAGTCCCATTCATACTAACGTGGAAAATGGCTTTAAAATAATGGGGGTATGATACACACACACACGTGGATGTGTGTTCAAACGTCTGGCACCATAAAAATGTTTTAATACTATAATTCTATAATTTCCATTAAAAATTTATTTATTAATAAGTTACTTGTTTATATGTTCGTAATGTATGGATATCAAAACTAACTAATATATTTTACATGAAAATTATAGTGTTAAATAGGTTTCCTATCAAGTATGTGTGTGTCGCTGAACTTTCCTGATGAAGGACTTCTGTCCAAAACATCGAACCCTTCTCCATATCCTCCTAGTGTGAACCTAATGTAACTGTATTTTGCATCCCTGTTTGTTTTGTTTCCTTAATAACTATATATATATATATGGTGCCATGATAAAATGCACTCAGTCCACTCTGTAATAAAGTGGTTCGCCATGGGAAGGGTATCCATAGAAACCATGCCAGAATGGAACATATGAGTAAGTTATGGTCATCTGAACTGTCAAATCTCAGAATGTGACAACCTGTCTAACCCATACCAACATGGAAAATAGATGTAAAACTGATGGTTATCTTCATAAATATAAAATATTCCATTACTCTGACAATTAGCTATAAATAGGACACTGTTTGTATTTAGAGGTTTAACTCTAAAATAAAACCTGGAAAAAGGAATCTATAAAAAAAAGTATATGTTACCAAAAAACTTTGCAATTAGAGAATTTCCTTCATAATCACACCACTCCCTCAATCATATCACAATAGAACTCATAATTTTATGGGTTTTTTCTTTCTTTTCTTTTTAATAAATTGTAGCAATTTACCTATAGCTAGAGATGATATAATGTTTATCTTTTAACATCCTGTACCACATGAAACCATATTAGCAAGCGATTCTTGGATACTCTAATATTGCAAACTTTCACAATGATCTGTCCACTGATAAAAACGCTATAAACATTTGAATCAACAAACTCATTTCTATATATCTTTTGCTAAACCATCACAGTATGTGATAATACTGCAGAACTTCATAATAATCTAGTAAAAATGATATGAACTAACAAATTAACAAGCCTGTTTTTAGACATCTATTGTATCATTACAGGATGTTATGAATTAAAATGTCTTTTAGTCAAATACTGTAAATGTTCACAATGATCTGTCCACTAGTAAAGATATTATAAACATTTGAATTAACAAACTTGTTTTTCGACATGTTCTGCTAAATTATTACAGAATGACTTATAATCTTATCAAAAGAAACTAGTTTTAGACTGTATATTGAGGCAGTGACTCAGTAGTCAATTGTTGCTAAATGAAACTCTTAGCTCAGTTTTGATCTTCAGAAAGAAACCACTTACTGCACTAAACTATACCATCACATTTTCTGTTCTTCCTCCCTCGATTGTAGAGGCATGTGGCCCAGTGGTTGAAGAATTAGGCTCACAAATGTAAGGCCATGGGTTCAATGTTCAGTTGGGGTGGCTCATTGTGTTTTTGAGCAAAACACTTCATTTCACATTGCTTTAGTCAATTCAACTGAAAAAACGAGTACCAGCAGCATCTGGGGATTCACCTTGCGATGGACTGGCATCCTATCCAGAGGGAAGTCTCATACTTCCAGTTGCTTAACACCACGTAAAACCAGGATCAGCGCTGGCATGGTAAACCTCTAGGCTTGAGGAAGACTAACTTTTTTTTAACCTCCCTCAATTATTCTATATGGCTTCAGGCCAGGTTAAAGAACAAAAAAAAACCAAACAAATGTTATTTCCAAAATTTTTTTTTTTTGAAGATAAATATATTTATGTTAATATTTTTTTGATTTGACATCATTTATGAAATTTTTATATATTTTTTTCATCCTAAATTAAAAAAGAAAAACACACACACTCTGTTGTTAATATTTTTGTTGTTAAAATATCTCTTTTTTGTATCAAGCTTTGTATCTGTGATAAGTTAAACATGTAGATTTCATGTCCACTAAAATAGAAATAATATGGAAGCTTCAAATTGTTATTTTGTGTGTTTGTTGTTGTTGTTTTTTTAACTTTTTGTTAGTATTATTATTTTTTCCTAACACTGACTGGGATGGTAAAATTTACAAACATCATGTATATCTTCTGAGGGTTCCTAATCACAGAAAATATCTGGATTTCTACAATTTCTATGGAAAGAGAAAAAAAAAAAAAAGAATCAAATATAATAAAAAAAATAATTTCCATATAGTTGGTCAACAAATTGATTGCCCACATTTACTAGCACTGGTTGGCTACATTTGAAACCTTGTTACTAGAATAAGCATTGTGATTTTGGTGTCAAACTGTAAACCATGTCCTCAATTTAGTTGCTAATTCCATCCTGTTTGGATTTTTATTTCATCTCTCCAGATACAATGATCTGTAGTTTAATATATTGATGTTTGATCTCACTAGATACAATGATTGATTTGCAGATACATTAATTGATCTATAGACACATTAACCTGTAGATACATTGATTAATCTACAGATACATGGATTAATCTGTTAATGCTACTGTACTATGTTTGATCTCTCCAGATACATTGATTGATTGATTTGCAATTACTACTGTATTATGTTTGATCTCTCCAGATACATTGATTGATTCATCTGCAATTATTACTGTATTATGTTTGATCTCTCCAGATACAATGATTGATCTGCAGATGGTTCTGTATGTATTTTGCTTGTACACCATGATTTTTGCACCATAATTTGTAATGTCATTAATAAACTGGTTATGTATTCACATTTAAATGTTTGTCCTGTCCTTATTTTTCAATCAAACTTCTAATAAATTTTATCGGAGAAGTAGCAGCTCTACCAGGAGCACCTCTCTGATTTCTGAGCTATGCACTATATAAAGTATCGTTACTCCAAAGACCCCTTGGAGGAACCTCATTTCGGCCGCTTGTATTCGTGATTGTATTCTTTTGGTCATTACCCAAGATTCACAAATTGAGGATAGCGAGTTTGGCTTTTACACCTAATTCTTCTGATTACATCAGTTTATAATAATAATTCCTTTGAAGATGGCTGAAAGGTACAACAAATGAAGCACTGTGGCTGTAACAACCAACATGAGGACACTAGTCTGAATATATTACACATTGGTTTGTTTAATATATGGCTATGCTATTAAAACATCACTGCATCTCTCCACTGTTAAACATTAACAACATGAAATTAGAAGACCCTTGGAGTTCCCTCCAAATACTAGGTCTCACTTTCACTAAGGATCTCTTGTGTCGAACGTACATTGCTAAACATGACTGTCTCTTCTCTTCAACATAATAATTTAATGGAGTGGGAAGAATGGTGAACAGACATACTCTCAATCACAGGCAAAAAGGGACTTCCATCTAATAATTTCTGAGGCATGCTGACGCACACACAAACATATATATTCGTACTTACATATATATAGATATTACATACATATATATATTCTGGTGTGCACATGTCAACAAATTGAACACGCTCTGCTGGATGTGCAACACAATTGCAAATGAATGACGAAGCTCGGATGACCTGAGAGAAAAAAACTGGCCATTAGAATAGAATTGTATGTGTGCAGACACTTTCATGAAAACTAGTCAAGGGGAGGTCAGCAGTGTCTGTATATTGTATGTAGAGTGTATAACAGTTTAATAATAATAATAATGAAATTATTGTGTACAGTACTCAGGCGCACTACAACTCGTCAAAGGTGCATGTATAGTACATAGAATAATATACAAATGTCAGGGAAGGAATAGTGTATGTTTCATGATATACATGTGTGCATGTGTATGGAGGGGAGATATTAGGTGTAGTATCAGCGAATCTCAGGAAGCATGGCGGTTTTTGAACCAGTGTAAAACTCCTTAAAACTAATGATAACATACATTAGAAGTAATTGTATGAATCGAAAAAGCTGGACTGTTAGAAGTCGATTGTTAGATCCTCAATGATTTTCCAATTTACCCTTGGGTTAGAGGTAGAATCCCTGTATAACACACCACTATCAGTGACTCTTGTCTTTTCCTCACAACCGAGATTGACAAAATTAAGTACAGAAATAAAATGTTTCATAAAACTACCAGAGAATTATAATTATTTTTACCTATATAAAATTACTTGATGTTACCCACAGTGACAAATGTATACACTCACCAAATTTACCCGTTTTATGACGGGTCAAATTCGATTGTGTACTAGGAGCACTTTATCATGGCACCATACACATGAGAGCGCACGTGTATATATATATATATATATATATATTGGGGAAATTGTTTGACCAAGGAAGAACTCTGCAGGAGTAAACTTCGAACGAAAGACAGCCCACCCTTGATCAACCCATCTAGCTCTGTGCCCTTCAGTTTTTAAAAACAGTAGGGTATAGATTTGGGGGGCTTTGGTTGCTATTTCTAGCACAAGTCAACATGGAAAGTCCTTATACGATTACTCAACAGGCTAGAAATAGCAGCCAAATATCTCTAAAACAATAAACTAACTCTCTTTAAATGCATATTAATGATCTGTGATACAGGGTATTTTCCAATCTTTCAGATCTTACCTCCTGGACCTTACCTTGAACTTATTTGATCTGTCTGATTTAAAATCATAATAGCACATTGAGTTTCTCGGTATATTGTTTAGTTAAGACAATGTAGATATCTCCATTTCAAAATGTTTCAAACAGATATCGATGAGAAATAATATATTTAAATATGTTCTAGCATTAATAAGGTAGCTGAAACATTTTAACAAGCTGTCCTCTGTATAAATCCAGACCAGTCAAATAACTGAAACCAAATCAGTGAAAGACCTTATTTATTTTTAATGTCATTGTTTATTTGCTTTGTTTAATATATGTCTATGCTACTAAAACATCACTGCATCTCTCCACCTTTAAACATTAACAATATGAAATTAGAAGAACCTTGCAGTTCCTTTCAAATACTAGGCCTCATTTTCGCTAAGGATCTCTCGTGTCGAACATACAATACTAAACAGGGCTGTAACTACTTTTAACAGGCTGGCTCTTCTCTTCAACATAGATAAGGATAAAATTTAGTTGAAAGGAAATGGAAGAAAATGATTTATATTTAACAATTGAACCAAAATAATAATTTAATGGAGTGGGAATAACAGTAAACAGACATTCTCTCAATCACAGACAAGAAGGGACTTTGGGACTATCCATTAATGAACAGATTCAGTAGTTATGGTTCAAGAAATGAAAAGCGATTCAGGCTCCTGGAATTCTGTGATGCAAATGAACTAACCATTTGCAACACAAATTTCAGGAAACCAACTAGCCATCTGACCTCATATCAATCAGGTGAACACACTAGCCAAATTGATTACTTACTTGTAAGAAAACAAGATAAATTGACTGTAATAAATACTAAGGCCTTGCCTGGGGAACAATGCACCACCCAACACAAGTTAGTTATTAGCGACATCAGACTAAATACACAAGATAGAATAAGATATGTAGGAAAATATGGAGACAGAGGATTTGGAAGCTAAAGGACCCTTCATTTAGAAAGGCCCTACAGGATGCAATTTGCGAGAGGGGTGACAAGTTAAATACATATAACATAGAGGACAACTGGAAATTCTTGGTTGGCATTAGGAAGGGCATCCAGCTGTAGAAACCAAGCCAAAATCAGTTCTGTGTGAGTAAATTCATGGTCCACTGACCTGATCCCTCACTAAGTGACAATCTGTCCTAACCATGCTAGCATGGAAGATGGAAATTAGACGATGATGATGATAAACTTTTGCAAACAACTAATGAGACATGTGTCTGGAGTAAAGAGCCAACCAGATAGAGGGTGACTTGGTGGTGGAAAAGCACACTGGATAGGGCTGTTAAAACCATGAAAGAAGCATGGAGACTGGGAAACTGGAGGTAGCAGAGATTGGTACCTGGTAGCTAAGAGAGAAGCTAATCACAGCTCAGAGAGAGGCTGAAGAAAGAAAGTTTGCCAATATCTTGAGACGTGAGGATGCAGAACGTGAAGTGTTCTGCATTACAGTGTAAATCAGGATGCTGTTGAGGAAAAGTATGTTAGAAATGACACTGGTGTATTTAGCACCACTGATGCTTAAAAGAAAGAGGCCTGGAAATGTTACTATGAGAGACTGATAAATGTAGAGAACAAATGGGAGGAAGAGAAACTACTCCCAACTTACCCAACAAGGGTACCGGCTATTGAAGTTGACAGTTATAAGCTGCAGAAACATCAACTGATAAACATATCAGAAGTAGGAGTCAAACTATTAACCCGCATAGTCAACCAGGTATTGCAGGACAGAGTCATACCCAATGACAGTCATAAATTGCTACAAGGACAAAGGTAATGCTCTAGAAAGTAGCAACTATGAAGGAATAAAACTAATGGACCAAGTTATGAAAGTGACGAAAGAGTTACAGCGCAGCTAATTAGGAAAGTAGACAAAGTTTGGTTTCATGTTTGGGAAAAGTACTAGAGAGGTAACGTCAAGAGAAGTTCTAGCCAATCATAAGCTATATTTAGCTTTTGTTAATCTAGAAAAGGCCTTAGACAGAATACCTCGACCTAATATCTGGTGATCCTTAAGAAACTGAGGTGTAGAAGAATGTCTTGTGAGAGCAGTGCAAGCCATGTACAGAGGAGCTGTAAGTAAAGTAAGAGTAGGAAGTGAGTTTAGGGAGAAATTCGAGGTATAGGTAGGAATCTATCAGGGTTGCTATTCATCATAGTATTATTTTTACCTGGCAGAGCGCCCAAGTTTGGACATGGTGTCGTTTTGTATATTTACAGTTTTACTTCCAATTGACTGTAAAACTGATGTGATTTTGCACACCCGCAATTGCAGGAGAGAGAACGGAGAATAGAAGAGGAGAGGTGAGAGCGTCTATGTTCGGTTGGTGAGAGAGACAGAAAGACGATAGTGCAGTGGTAGGAGGGGGTGTTTTCTGTATGCATCCAGATTTACTTCCCCCTTGACTGTAAAACTGATCTGATTTTGCACACCCGCAATTTTATTCCCGGAGAGAGAAATGAGGTGATAGTGTTTATGGTTGGTTGGTGAGAGAGACAGAAAGGAGATAGTGTGGTGGTAGCAGGAGTGAGATATGACGACACAGAGAGAGAGGGTGGTGAGAGGGAGAGAAAGGCAGAGAAATACAGATGAGAGACTGACAGAGGGTTAGAGAGAGAGCGATGAAGACTGAATAGGAGGTAAGGCAGAGAGAGGGAAAGAAGAAGAGATAAAGAGTGAGAGAGAGATAGATAGAGAGAGAGAGGGAAAGAAGAAGAGATAAAGATAGAGTGATAGAGAGAGAGAGAGAGAGAGAGAGAGAGGGGGAAAGAAGAAGAGATAAAGATAGAGTGATAGAGAGAGAGAGAGAGAGAGTAAGTAAACGAAAGGGAGTGTGTTGAGAGTTACGTCGTGATTTAATTGTTTCTACTTTTGGCACAAGGCCAGCAAATACCAGTACATTACTGTTTGACGAATGACGTCACCTTCGCCTGCTTTCATCGGCTGCTTCGACTGACAGCTAATAGCGTTGTAGTGTGTAAATAATACAATCATTTATATATACATACATACATAAATATATACATATGTTTACAGGTATATTCAGATATATACACACACATGAAACAATCGTCTGCAAAGTAAACACGAATACTTTTAACGGAATTTCACTTTACTTCGTTATTTTTCTTTATCAATGTTTTATTATAAAGATGTGAATGTGATTATGGCGAATACATTGATGTTTTATTGTCATGTTTTATTAATTTATTGATTTCGTTCGAGATATTTTTACCCGGTAGAGCGCCCACGTTTGGACTTGGTGTCGTTCAGCATGTTTACAGTTTTACTTCCAATTGACTGTAAAACTGATGTGATTTTGCACACCCGCAATTGCAGGAGAGAGAACGGAGAATAGAAGAGGAGAGGTGAGAGCGTCTATGTTCGGTTGGTGAGAGAGACAGAAAGACGATAGTGCAGTGGTAGGAGGGGGTGTTTTCTGTATGCATCCAGATTTACTTCCCCTTTGACTGTAAAACTGATCTGATTTTGCACACCCGCAATTTTATTCCCGGAGAGAGAAATGAGGTGATAGTGTTTATGGTTGGTTGGTGAGAGAGACAGAAAGGAGATAGTGTGGTGGTAGCAGGAGTGAGATATGACGACACAGAGATAGGGTGGTGAGAGAGAGAGATATAGAGAGGAGCTGCAGAGAGAGAGAGAGAGAGAGAGAAACAGTTGCACTGAGAGGGATGTTGAGTGAATAGGAGGTAAGACAGAGAGAGAGGGAAAGAAGAATAGATAAAGAGAGAGAGAGAGAGATGAGAAAGCAGAGGCTGTGTGAGAGGGGAAAGAAAGAGAGAGAGAGAGAGACAGTAAGTAAATGAAGGGGAGTGTGTTTAGAGTTACGTCGTGATTAAATGGAAGAAAACCAGACGACACTATATGAATTATCAAACACGATATTAGAAAAATAGTTTTGTAAATAATTGTTTCTACTTTTGGCACAAGGCCAGCAATTACCCAGTGTATTACTGGTACTTTATTTTATCGACCCCGTAAGGATGAAAGGCAAAGTTAACCTCGGCGGGATTTGAACTCAGAATGGCAAGGGCCGTAACTCTATGCGTCAACGTATGGCGTCCGACTCTCTACCGATACTGCCAATCCAATACAATAATATATATATACATACATGCATACATCAATATATACATATGTTTACACCTATATTTATATATATACTCACACACATGAAACAATCGTCTGCCAAGTAAACACGAATACTTTTAACGGAATTTCACGAAGTTTAGATTTTCATTTTAACTCTTCGTTATTTTTCTTTATCAATGTTTCATTATAAAGTTGTGAATGTGATTATGGCGAATACATTGATGTTTTATTGTCATGTTTTATTAATTTATTAATTTTGTTCGAGATATCTTTACCTGGTAGAGCGACCAAGTTCGGACTTGGTGTTGGTAAGTATGTTTACAGTTTTACTTCCAACTTGACTGTAAAATTGATGTGATTTTGCACCCCAAAAAATTTTGCACACACTGCAAATCCATACATGCATACATAAATATATATATTTACAGGTATATTTATATATATACACACACACACACATGAAACAATCGTCTGCAAAGTCAACATGGTTACTTTTAATGAAATTTCAAGAAGTTTAGGATTTCATTTTAACTTTACTTCGCTATTTTTCTTTGGAAAACATAGTTATGGCTTCTACACAGTTCATGGAGTCTACGGGTTTGGTGAAAGAAATGAAGACAGTTACAGGCTTCTAGAATTCTGCGATGCCAATGACTTGTCGTTATGTAACACAAACTTCAAAAAACCCAACAACCACCTGATCCGGGAAGCATGCTAGCCAGATAGATGTTATCCTTACCAGAGGACAAGATAAATGGATGCTTGTAAACATGAAAGCCTTCCCGGGTGAAGAATGTACCTCCAATATGGCGGAACTAGAGGAGAAATTCCAAACATGGAAGCTGGACCTAGAATAAAAGGGTCTCAAAGTCAACCTGACAAAGACTAAGGTCCTAGTAAGAAGAAGAGGAAACAGAACCCAGATCTCCTCGGGGAAATAGACTTGTCCAGTAAGTAGGAAAGGCGTAGGTAGAAACTCCAGCTTCTGCCCCATATGCAAACTGGGTACACAAGAGATGTAGTGGGATCTCAGGAAGTTTAGCTACGAATGTAGGCTTTACATGTAGCAGTTGCACTGGAATAGTAAACAGAAAACGACCACAGGAAACATGCGCTACCAAATTCTGAGAGGGCTCTGTAGAAACAGTAGACAGCTTCTACTACTTAGGTGACCGAATTAGCAGTGGTGGTGGGTGTTCTGAAAGTACAGTAGCCAGAGTAAGAACGAGATGGAGGAAGTTCAGGGAGCTACTACCACTACTGGTTACAAAAGGCTTCTCCCTCAGAATGAAAGGCAGACCGTATGATATGTGCATTCGAACAGCTATGTTGCATGGTAGTGAGACCTGGGCGCTGTGTGCAGATGACTTGTGTAGATTGGAAATAAATGTAGCTTGCATGCTCCGAGAACGGTGAAGCATAAATGAACTGAGAGAGAAACTAGGCATAAGAGGAATCAAATGCTGTATGCAGGAAAGGAGATTGCATTGGTATGTGATGTGTATGAAGGATGACAACTGTATAATAAAAAAGTGCAGAGTGCTCAAAGTTGATGGAAGCCTTGGAGTGGGGAGATCCAGGAAGACTTGGGATGAGGTGATATAAGCCGACCTTGCCCAATTGTACTTCTCAAAGGCAATGACACATGACCGAGATCTCTAGCGATACACAGTAATACAGAAGACCCGACTCCCCACGAGCACAAGCCGAAACTTATATACAGTATGCCCCAGCCCAGACCTTCCCCTCATACACTCCCAGGAGGACAGGTCAAAGTAAATGAATCCAGTGAAGCACTCCCTAGCCCACGCTGTAAAGTGGTTGTGATGGTGACACGGCAAAAAGTGCCCAGCCCACTCTGTAAAGTGGTCATGTAGGTGTCACGACAAAAAGCACCCAGCCCACACTGTAAATGTGGTTGGTGCTAGGAAGGACATCCAGCTGTAGAAAACCAGCCAGAAACAAGTCTTGTATGTGTGAGATATGGTCACCTGACCCAACTTGCCTCTAAATGAGTCAAACCCGTCTAACCCATGCTAGCGTGGAAGATAGACGTTAAACAATGATGATAATGATGATGATGATATTTATTTATTTATATATATCCTTGAAATAAATATATCATAAGAGAAAATTGATATTCACCTTAAATTCTTCAAGATAATTGCCAAGTCATACAAAACTCGAAATATGTAAGTTGTATAGAGAAACAGATTTTAAATTTCACAGCTGTCATTTTTTGAAATTATTTTCTTTGAAACCTGGTAGATTGATCTATGGCCCATGGCATTAAATAAACCTCCCTATATAATTAAAGTCAGGTTTATATTCTCTTATCAAACTGGCATATGTTAAACAAACTTTGCAATTTGAAGGGTATAAACTTCACAAAGTTTTTGCCACCACTTTCTGCAATATCATCATATTTATAAATTAAATGTATGTGGTGATTGATTTGCCAGAATCCACATATCTAATGTCTAATGTCAAAAGTCTGACTGGAACCCAGAAGCTCATCAGGCCAATGCTTATTCCGGTTTCCGTAGCATGATGTGATTGAGCGTACAGGACTTTCTCCTGAACAGGATGCCAGTCCATCACAGGGTTAAAACCCCATCTATTGTTGGTACTTATTTTCAGCTGAGTATACTGGAGCAATGTGAAATGAAGTGTTTTGCTCAAGAACACAACACTCAACCCAGACCAGGAATCAAACCCACAACATTATGACCGCAAGTCCAATACCCTTACCATCAGGCCATGCACCACCACACATGTCCGATGACAACCTTATTAATTTGGTTCTTCACTTCAGGCAAAATCATGTTTTTAAACAAATGAACAGGAAATGTATTTAATATATTTCTCTTAATATCTCATTATATCCCAACTCGACTTCAATAGATCTAACATCCTGACACAAAATCATAAATTAGTTCCTTTAAAATGTAATTTTCTAAAGACTAGCTTTGTATTCATTCATGATGTGAAATATTCAGTCACTAAATTGCCTAGCAATAAGCAAGATACCAGTATTATCAAATGCAGCAATGGTAAAGTGTTGTTAATATTTGTCTCAACTGTATTATACATATGTATTGATATACTGTAAAGTGGTCATGATGGTGACATGGTAAAAAGCACCCAGCCTCACTGTAAAGTGGTTGTGTAGGTGTCACAACAAAAAGCACCCAGCAAACACTGTAAAGTGGTCGTGTAGGTATCACAACAAAAAGCACCCAGTACTCACTGTAAATGAGGTTGGCGTTAGGAAGGGCATCCGGCCATAGAAACGAAGCCCAAATCAGTTCTATATGAGCGAGACATGGTCACCTGACTTAAAACTTTTCTAACCCATGCCAGCATGGAGAAATGGACGTAAAACGATTAACGTCCATCTTCCATGCTAGCATGGGTAGATATGTATAGCTATTATAATAATATAAGGGACAAAAACAGTTAATTATATCTCATTTTAATTAATTTATGATGGTTTCTTCCATATTTTGAGTTGACTAATAATTAATTACTAATTAATTAAATAAAAGAAAAATTAGAATCTTCAGAATTATTAAAATGAGGAAAATTTAAATTAATTGATACCTCGTAAATATTACATTCTGAAAACACATAAGCACAGTGGTAAAATTGGATTTCATACAACTCAAACCTGAATTGTAATTTGCTTCTTTGAATAGTTTATAGCGATAAATCTCATATTTGAGCTGGAATCCTATCTTCAACTATTTTTATGTGTTTTCTTGTATGAAAACGAATTTTAATGAAATGATATCTATAGATAGATGAATAAATATACATAAATGTTTTGGATATTATTACCAAGCATTCGAATTGAACATTTACCTCTGCATAAATATAAATAAGGAAGTCACAGAGAAATCCTTTAAAAAGCCATAGTTATGTTTTTATTGGCAGAATAACTATCACAAAATATAACAATATGTTTCAGCATATGGTTTTACATTTAGTATCTTGCAAAACAAAAACAAATACAAACCATATATATATGTATATATATACACAGATAATGGGGTGATATTCTGTTAAAGAACGGAATAAAACCACAGTTAAAGTGAAGTACACAATACATAAAACAGACAAAGAAAGTGCTTAATTTTATTTTGTTAAGAAGTAACTTCTACAAGACGAGTACTGTTTCATTCTGTGGTGAAATCATAAGAAAAGCCCAAAACTGATTCACTTTCACACCGAATGAAACACTGCTAATCCTGTAAAATTCACTTCTAAACGAAATTATATGAGACATATATTTAGAAGCCTATGTGTTGCCCTTTTCTTTGTTCTTCTTTCTCTCTTTTAATAGTTTGTCATTTTGGTGGCAGCAGAATGTTATCTGTGTTCAGAAGGAGAGTGTATCTTGTATGAAGTGTAGTATCTGGTCTTGGAGCATCCAGGTAAAGGTACCAAAACAAGTGACCAAAGTTACAAGTTTCCCTGTCTTTGTCAGCAACTGGAAAAATAATAAACGCATATGAGAAGGATGTTTACACTTTGTTTTAGTCATAATATCAATTACAGTTCAATAACCCTTGTCATCATCATCAATATTAATATCAGCATTATTGCAATTTTCTGAGGTGAATGCACATGGCCTAGTAGATAAGGTGTTGGAGTCACAATGAGAGATGGGGAAAGCAGGAGAGACAGAAGCAATGACAATAGGAGTTTGGTTCCATTGTGTTCAGATTTGATGTATATGTATATATTCATTTACCACATTACATATACATACATGTAATTGAAGTATTTGTTTATCCTAAATTCATACATTCAGTTCCTAAACCAGGCGATGCATTATGTTCTGGAGTAAAGTACTTCATTTCATGGTAAGACTGGGGTTCCTGTCATTAAAACACCCAAGAAGCCATCTATAAGATGTAACCTTGTGGTGTCAGTTGTAAAATCCGTTTTTTTAAAATTACTTTTGCTTCATTCATCTCATCACCCATATTGTGTCTATCAACCACCCAAGGTCCTGCACTAACCCTACACTCAGTTCTTTCTCTTATGGACATTGTCCCTCTGAAATACTCTCTCTGTACATATTTTTCCTCTGGAGGTTACCCTGGAACAATTTAAACTGAATATCAAAAACTTCAATTTCATCAGAGTAGCTGCAAATTTCGTAGCTCCTTCTTCTTCATCATCATCATCATCATCATCATCATCATCATCACCATCATTTAACGTCTATCTTCCATGTTAGCATAAAGAAACTCATCTTAATCATTATCATCATTGTTGTTGATGTAGTTGTATCTATATTAAATGTATCTCAAATCTAATAAGGTTTGTAGTGCATACATTTTTATTATACGATGGACATGGACAATGACTGATGGATGAAGAAATGCCGGGAAATCCCAGTGGAAGGAAGTTGCAATAGAGGACGACCAAGATAGACCTGGGCAGAGGTTGTGAAAGCGGACCTCAAATCACTAAGATTGGCAGAGGAGATGATGAAGGAACGCAACAAGCGGAGAGATGCCGTGCTGTGAAGGACCTATTCAACCCATGCAAGCATGGAAAAATGGACATAAAAACGATGATATTATATGTGGGAAAATGGATGTAAAAGTAGGATGATGATGATGGTAGTGTGGGAGTTTGTGTGCATATATTTATGCCATGTGTGCATGTGCATCTATATCTACACATGTGTATAGATATGTATGCATACATGTCTGTATATGGTTTATGCATAATTGTATGTGCATGCACATGCATGTGTGTGTATTTCTGTGCATGTGTATGTACATGTGCCTACACATGCATCAGTATGCAAGTGTATGACTGTTTTTGTATTGAGAAGTGTGTACATGTGTTTATGCATTTCTCTCTCACTCTGCATATGTATATATATATATATATATATATATATATATATGTAGGAGGTGAGTTTTATTGTAGTACAATAAAGCAATGCAGATATCGGATAAGAAGCACTCTACAGTTTGTAGGACTGGAGTATACATAATATATAAGAACAAAAGGGGGTTAAAAGAGTTCCATGTATTTTATTATGCGCATTTCAAAAACAAATATCATCATGTAATAATATTTGTGTTTTCATCAGATAAAATAGGAAGACATGATATGAAGGTTAAAAAACACTTGTGGATAGACACAATATGGGTGATGAGATGAATGAAGCAAAAGTAATAAAAAAAAAACGGATTTTACAACTGACACCACAAGGTTACACCTTATAGATGGCTTCTTGGGTGTTTTAATGACAGGAACCCCAGTCTTACCATGATAGTGCAGTTGATTTAAAACTGCACTATCCACAAGTGTTTTTTAACCTTCATATCATGTCTTCCTATTTTATCTGATGAAAACACAAATATTATTACATGATGATATTTGTTTTTGAAATGCGCATAATAAAATACATGGAACTCTTTTAACCATCTTTTGTTCTTATATATTATATATATATATATATATATATATATATATATATATTATATATATATATATATGTGTGTGTGAGTGTGTCTTTGTAACCATGTATGTGTGTGTATGTGATTGTGTCAGTATTTGTATGTGTTTGTGTGTATGTATCTGTGTGCATATATGAAATAAAAGTTCTCCCTCTCTCACCTCATCCTGCCACTTCCTATTAGCAATACATTCGTGGTAACGAATTCTGGAGAAACTGACCTGCAAATAGAATTAAATAATTAATTAATTATGTATAACTGACTTTAATCACTGGAGTCAGAGTTTCAAATCTCATGTTAGCTGAAGAATATGACATGAAAATCTATGGCTAAATGGGCAAAATGTTTGCCATAGTTTTTTTACTACTAGGGCCTCCTTTTATTTAGTATACACCTTACCATATTTGCTAATAATATTTGTTTATAATTTCCAAATCATTTAGACAATAATCAAGTATTAGGTAAAATACTAACTTTCTAACTATTAAACTGATGTTTGAGTGTTGTGGATTGTAGAGTCATTAGAACATCAGACAGAATGCTTTACAATATTGTGTACATTGCTCAGGTGCACTACAATTCATCAAAGGTGCATGTATAATACATAGAATATGTACAAAAGTCAGAAAAGTGAACAGTGTGTGTCATCATATACACACATGCATGTGTGTGGATGTATATCATGGAGGGGAAATATAAGTTGTAACTTCCTAACTTCTGAGAAAGAATTATCAAGCTGACATTTGAAATATCACTTAACCCTTTCATTACCACATTTATAATGAAAAACATTGCTTATAATTTTGAAATCCTTTTGTAATTAATCAAGAATGTAGCGAGATCTAGTAAAATAAGTTTCACATTATTAAGTTAGTGTTAATAATAAATATTCTTACAGAAAATTATGATGGAAGATTTTTAAAGATAACTATAAACATTTTAACCCTTTTGTTACTATATTTCTAGCAAAAGACAATGCCTATGATTTTCAAATTATTTTAAAAACAATCAAGAATTTGGAGGGGAAGAAAGTGAAAATGAAAGAGAAGTAGTGAGAGAGTGTGTGTGTGTAAAAGGGAAAATAGATAGGAGAGACAGAGAGTTCTGTGTGTTACCATTGAGTAAAGTGGAATCCATCGTTGTGGGAAGATTTTGTTGAGGAAGTTGTCCAGGTATTTCCTAACCAGGAATATCTTGGAATTCACCAAAGACCGCATCTGTCCATAGAGAAAGAAAGTGATATTTGAGGATGAGATATTTCAATAGAAACCTATTAACTTTGGTATTCTTGGCCCATGGACCTCATCCCTACTCTCTGCTATCAGAGCAGAGGCTGCATGCAGGTGCGAGCCCTGTGAGGTGGAATGGTTGTTCCACTGCATCTCCCTTGCCATCCTCCGGGTCAATGTATTTTCTATCCTGTTGGCCAGGACCCAGAGGTGGAGGTTAAGTTAGTTGGAAGTGGTGGATACTTGTGTTTGTGCATAGAACAATAAAAAAACAGAACTCAGGTGTAGGTAGATAGTTCATTGTTTTACGATCGTTTCAGAAGGTCGATTGATTGATGAAGACTGATGTATCAACTAGCAAGGTAGTGGTTAAGTTACTACCCATTTCTAGTCTTGAAATCCCTGTTCAATCGGCCGTCCTCCTCAGAAACACTAAACAATTGTAAAACAATGAACTAACTCTCAACCTACACATGACTAATATTTCTTTTTATTGTTCTATGCACAAACACATATATGTAAATCACTCTGTAATCCAGACGGATTTTCTTCGATGTTACCGTAGGCAGTGATCACCTACCACAAAAACTACTGGTTACACTGTCAAATCTTGCTGCAAACATCCTTCCAAGGACACATTGAGTTCTAACAACGTTTTCAGCCCCACCACAACCAGGTGGATTATGATGCATATAAATATATATATAATTAAGAGACGAAATTTGTCAAATAGAATGGAAATAGCTTCAGTTGTTTCCTCACTCAATAACCAATTAAGTTTGTATTATTAAAATTCAAATCCAACTAGTTAGAGTTCTCATGTACATTAATCAGTGAGGAAGGCGATTTTGTGTGGATAAGATAATTGAGATACCCGGATCAATGCATCAGTTTCTATGGTTCTGATCTACTGGCAATGCATTTGCCACATTCACTGATTAACTAGCTAGTGTCCGTTTAGTTTACAGTTCTGGAAGAATTTCTATATTTGTGTGTGCGTAGATATAAGATAACGTCAACTCATGGTATGAGAACAAAAATACCAGAATGTGATGTTCATCAATGCTAACCCCATTTGTAAAATATAGACCCCATTTTAACTGATAAAAGGTCCAAGCCACACATGGTGAACAGAAATAAAATTTCAGGAAAGTCACACTTTTGGTTAGGAAAAATGTTTTCAACCAGAATTTAACTGTTTTCAACATAATTTTTCTTATATCTTTATTGATGTAAGTCACCATTTCTTTATAAAAATTACCCTTTTTATGATATTCAAATTCAAACATACAACTATGTTTAGAGAGAATGTGTGTGTGTGTGCATCTATGTGTAAAGCCCCAAAATATGGTGAATGATAAAATAGTTTTATGTACCTCAATATAATTATACAGGGCTAAATCACATATTGATACAGCATCAATATGTCGGAACTCTGTGTATTTTGGTAAGGCTTCATCTATATAGATTTGAAAAGGAAGAAAAAAATAGAAGTCATTATATTTATGTAGAAAGAAGGTACATCGATATCAAATACTGAGAGATACCATCTCCCCGGAAACAAAACAGCAACAATTAAGTTATTGTAAGTGGCATTAACTATAATTTAGTGTTACCCCTTCCCTTGACTTTTTTTCCTCATAACTTCTTCGCCCACTTACTCCTGAGAAGGTGATGGAGGCAGAGTCCTTAAACACTCCTTCCAGCAGGTCCTGACAGAAGCAAATGTCTCCAACTAATCTGGCTGGATCCCCAAGTGAGACTAGCCAAACTCATGGATGTTATCCAACCCTCTTGCTCAGGGTCTGCCCCTGGGTCTCCTGCTGGTTGGCTTTGCCTGTAAAATCTGCCCATCGTACTGGAGCTGTGATCTCTCAATTCAGAGAAGTAGTGGCTCTACATCAAGTGGCTCTTTGATCTCCAAGCTACGCACTCTATTGAGTAACATTACTCCAAAGAGCCTTTGGAGGAACCCCATTTTGGCTGCTTGTATTTGGCTGATTGTATTCCTCATAACTTTTAATGAAATTCTGCAGTGATACATTTTCTGTGATGTAGATTACTATTACACTGATTTTTAATACTTTCATTATTGTATATGGTTCTGTTCATTAATATATTCATTTATTGAAAACTTTCGATTTGTAGTTGTAGTAAGCTAAACATAAACTTGACCCGATTGGTTGATATCAACAACTTTGAGGATCCTTGCTCTAGATTTAGAATTAGCTCACATAGAAATAAAAAGAGAGAAATAGGTTGGTAAAGAAAAAGAAAGCTGTTCTGGTGAGAGAGAGGTCAACTTACCAAAATTATTTTTGAATTTGTCAAGGAACTCGTCCATAACAATACAGTCCTCGAATCCCTGTAAAATAAGATAAATTTTCTTTGGTAACTTTTCTATTTGTCTTTCTCTTTGGCAAACAATAAGAGCAAGAAAAACAAATGTTGTAAGGCCATCTTCCCTGCTAAAGAAGCTGTTAGCCTACAGGCCCTCTGACAAGCTTTATACACACCTTGGGGTACTGGGGGGTTGTGTAATATTTCACAGCCAGATACTTTTCCTGGTCCCAACCCTTTAGTTGCCTTTTTTGACACATAGGTATGAGGTGTACCGATTGTAAACCAGATACACATAGGGATATAGTGTACCTATTGTAAACCAGATACACACAGGGATACAGTGTACCTATTGTAAACTAGATACACATAGGGATGTGATGTACCTATTGTAAACTAGTTATACACAGGGATACAGTTTACCTATTGTAAACCAGATACACATAAAGATATAGTGTACGTATTGTAAACCAGATACACATAGGGATACAGTGTACCTATTGTAAACCAGATGCACATAGAGGTATAGTGTACCTATTGTAAACCAGATACACACAAGGATACAGTGTATATATTTTTTATTAAATTCTATTTCTAGCTTAGATGAAAGCTAGCCCTACTTCTTCATAATACATACAGGAATCGCAAACACAAGGTTCTAAAAAACTTCACTAAGTACAAACCACTACTTCCCTACAAACAACTGACACTGCACACCAGGTCCTAGTGCATGGATTGTAAACCAGATACACACAGGGACTCCGTGTACTTATTGTAAACTAGATACACACAGGGATATAGTATACCTATTGTAAACCAGTATTGACAATGAAAGAAAGATAAAACATATAGAATCAATATGAAAGAAACTTCAAAGAGTTGTTATGCAACAGAGCTAGGCTTACTCAGCCCTTAGCCCTTTAGCATTTAAACCAGCCATATCCAGCCAGAATTCTGTCACCTCTTTCTGTTCAAACTGATTGTAACCGGCTGCTTATACCAAGGTTAACGTATTATTATCAAAATAAATAATATCAAAATCTCATAGATTCGATATTATGTGAGATAATTATGTGAGGTAAAGCCTTTTCTGTGAAAATACAATAGTAAATATAGAGTAATGTGAATGTGAATGCTAAAGGGTTAGAGTTTATATATCCAAAGAAATCATTGGTTCTTTTCCCAGTGGATACCAACTTTCTGAAATCTCTTTTATATTACTTTTATCCAGGATTGTATAAGGCTGGTAATAAATACAGGCCAGATGTAAAATATAGGCCCAATTCCAAACTCTGGACTGATATAAATTACTGAAAGAAATTACTAACGGATGTGAACTGCATGGAAAATTATAGTCGGAGCTTAATATATTTGATCTAGTAAGCATACAAAGTTAATTAAAAATAATTATGCAATGAGGAAAAGACAGTATTACAGTTGATTACTAAAGTTACTTTAAATTTTATGGCATGTATGAACAGCAACGTCTTGGCATGTTTCTACGTTATTGGACCTTCTTATCTAAGCACAGACTTCACCATACAAACCAAAGTAGTGAGAAGATAACCAGTAGGTAAATAAATGAATTCTAAAATAATGTACTTACAGCATTCATCCCTTGACCATAGAATGGGACCATGGCATGAGCAGCATCTCCCATGAGAACCACTTTTCCACCTATATTGTACGGGTGACACTAGAAGCAGAGAGAGGGGGGGGGGGGGGTGATAGATATATGATATGTATATACATAAATACATATATATATATAGTAGTGAAAGAGTGAAGACTAACATGGTCGGCTATACAAAAAGCCTTTAGACTCACCTGATCAATGAAACAATTGTTAATACTGTAAATAAAACCCTGTTTATACAACCATGTTATTCTTCACTCTTTCTCTACTATTACTCCAAGAATAACCTGCATGGGAATTAATTCTCGCAAACTCGCTAACTAAGGAAACCTCTTGTTGAGTCAAACAACGCCGTACGTTAAAAATATCCATAGTACAGAGTACTCACAACCTCTAATTGGATTACCTAAAACGATAACTTATCCCATATATATATATATATATATATAGTGAGTTAGAAACTCAGAGTAGTCTCCTATAATTAAATAGCTCTAAGAAAAAAGCTTTTCCGAGCCGTACAATATAATTGAATAAACAAGGGAGATGAACAATAATATAAACATACATGTGTTCGAATTGTAAGGACCAAGTTTGCTAAGGTGAAAAAATACTAGCTACAGCAATATGGTTTGTCAGAATTAATTTTAAATATTAAATTAAAAAAAGTAACAGACCTATATTGGGCAAATCGCCTGGTAACAACTAGACAGTATTGGAGACTGTTTCACAACATCTTATAAAGTGAAGTTGACACTCTTCTCTGCTCTTCAGTAGTTGTTGAGAAATTAGTGATCCTTCCACTTCTAAAAATATGAGAGACTGAATTGTTTTCGATAAGAATTATCGCATGTGTTCAGAACCCAGCTTGTCTCGAAATTCTCTGCCACTAAAAATAGCTGCCTTGCTGACAGGACATTAAAATTAGCTCTACATGATGGAGCCGACAAACTTGGTCCTTATGATTCGAACACATGTATGTTTATATTAGTGTTCATCTCTCTTGTTTATTCAATTATATATATATATATATTTCATATATATATATATATATATATATATATATATATATACATATCTCTCTCTCTCTCTCTCTCTTTTTTATTTTGTAATTAAATTTAATTGAATCTAATTTCAAAGACTAGATGAAAGAAACAAAACAAAAAAAAAAACAATAAAGAAAGATTACCAGGTAACTAACTTTTTTGTTACCTTCATCTTATCATCCATTTTGCATTTTCCCCTTCTTACTTATATTATTTTCCACATTATATATCGTTTAAAATGCTTCAAGCAAAATACATTTTTATATTATTGTTATAAACCTTATAATATTAAATATACTGTTTGTATGTATTTTCGTCTATATTTTGTATATATATACACACACACACATATATATACATTCTGTTCGCTTTTTGTGCAAAGGTGAATGTGGTTCATAAAGCACATTTGCATAATTCAAATCTTTTGGTGCCTTGCTTGCTGTTCATGGTAAAAATGGAAGTTGTAGAAAAATACAAAGTCTGACAAAGGTAAACTTGACGAAGTACAGTATTTAGATATTGTTATCGCTTTCAGCTTCTGCATGGATGAATACAACAACAATAATAATTATTCAATACAGTATGCAGGTAGAGACTGTCAGTGGAGTCAGAGCGAGAGAAACAATTGAATAAAAATGCAACTCTAATATATACTATATTATTATTTCTGATGATTCCCTTTGTCAATTCTAATGTTATATTATATTTCTGATAAATAAAAAAATTAAAAACCACATGTGTTATAGCGCATTATTCGCGCACAGTGAATATTTGATAATATTTTTTCAAGAGGCATTAAAGTGAATTTGCGTACTTCAAGTTTCTTGTAAAAAGCAAACAGACTATATATATATATTGTGTAGGTGACACGACAAAAAGCACCCAGTCCACACTGTAAAGTGGTCATGTAGGAGACATGGTAAAAAGGATCCCAATCCACACTGTAAATATGGTTGGTGTTAGGAAGGGCATCCAGCCATAGAAAACCTGCCAGAAAAAGTTCTGTACGAGCAAGACACAGTCTCCCGACCAATCTTGCCTCAAGTGGGACAAAAACCGTCCAACCCATGCTCGCGTGGAAGATGGATGTTAAACGATGATGATGATGATGATATTCATATATATTGTCATCACCATCTCCGTCAGTTATGATGGAGGTCTATTCATCTTTAACGTTATTACAATGACAAAAACACCAATGTGAACAACATTGACTGTAGTCTACTCTATCAGAATTAAAATAATAACTTTGCTTTGAAAAAAAAATGGGGAATAACTTTTTAATTTTACCTTGACTGTTACCATAGGAAGTGCTTTTCTACTAAAGAACGTTTCAAAAAGAGATTTCCTGAAAAGGAAGAGAGATGACTTAAATCAGAATTAAGATTTTTATTTTTTTTGTTTTTTTTGTTTTCTGTGGTTGTTTTATTTATTTATTATTATTATTATTATTATTATTATTATTATTATTATTATTATTGGCGACCTACGTAGGAAATCGTATTATCGTGAGCTCCGCAAAGGTTTGTTGTTTTCAGTTGTTTAAAATTGCCATTTATGGAAATTTTTTATTGTTAACTGTATATAAGTGCACATACATTGTTTTCTGAAAAGGACACTCAAAAAGATTGGGACCTTGAGCCCAAAATTTAAACTTTTATAATTATCAAACAAAAATGTCTTTAAAAAAAAATCATGGACGACTCACAGTCACACCTTCCTCACAAACTAACACCTCACACCGACACCATCATTGTAAATATTACTACGTTTACCAACACTAAAAATATAAGCAGTAGCAATAATTTAAATTTGTCTCATGCAGACATTCATTTCCCGCCATTACCAATGACTGCAGGTGTTGAAGCCGCCACCTCCAGCACCACCACAGCGACAACAGAAACAAAAGAAAAAAATAAATTATCTCGTGTCATCGAAATGGATTCACCCAAAATGGACTCTTCCACACCGAACACAACTGACGCCACCACCACCTCAACTGAAACTAAAAATAACAATAACAAAAATAACGATAACAACAACAGCAACAACAACAATGAGAATAAGAAAACCACCCTGCCTTTTGCCAGAGTAGCAAAAAAGTGCGAAGCAATCCAGGTAACTCAGGAGGAATTAGATGAAGCCAAGAGAATGGTAAAGAAAGATGGGTACAGGGTCAGCCTCACCCCCCACCTAATAAAATGGAGCATCGGCGCCGTGTCTTATCGGACGATTAACATAAAATCGCGCCGAGTGGAACGGGCATCCGAGTCCCAAATCCAAAAAGCTTTGGGACATGTGTGGGCAAAAAAACCCCACATCAGACGTGGGCAGAAATATGGAACCGTGGACGTGTTCTTTGAAACACCACAGGAGGCCAGAGAACACTCCATGGCCCCATTAAGAAGTGACGACTTCACACTCGTTCCAAGCTATTGTGGCCAGAGACTCGTGAAGATCATCCATCGGTCATCGAAATTCCCTGGCTAATGGCTGCAGTCCTCACCGGCATCGAGGCCAACACCAAGATAATCAAAATAGTGAAAGAAAAGCAGGAGAACTGGTCCGGATCTGGGATGGAGCTCCTGATCCAAGCGGACCAAAAAAGCATTGAGGAGATCCCAGAGGTAATAGACCTCACTGACGGCAGCCACCTCACCGTAATCGTCGAGGGCAGAAGGCCTAGGTGTGTCGTTTGTGGTGAAGGAACCCACCTAAGGGCTTTCTGCCCTCAGGCTAAAAGGTGGCTCAACCATCAACACCACCAGCAGCAGAAATGGCAGCAACAACTGTAGCAGCAACAACAGAAGCAACTGTAACAGCAACAACCCCAGAAACAGTAGCAAAACCAACACCACCACCACCCAACGCGCCAGAACTAGCACCAGCGCCTACACCACCCACCACGCCACAACCAAAACCAACGCCTGTGGAGGATTTTCCACTCCCCGACCTATCGCAACTGGAGACAGATTGTGACGACGAGGAGTGGGAAACGGTATCAGGGAAAAAAAAAGAAAAAGAAACCAAAAAAAGAAAAAAATCCTCTTCCTTCCCTCTTCAAAAACAAAATACAGAGGGAAAAAAATAAACTATCAAACAAAATGTTTGGATCTCGCCATACGGGCCATCTTCCTGGACCCAGAAGGTAAGTTGGTGGTGCTGGACGTGACCAGCGGAGACGGGCAAGCTTTCAGGCTAGTGGCCGTCTATGCCCCGACAGGAGCAGGGCGGCCTGATTTCTTCCGGCGTCAGGAGACCTTTTTTGGAACTTTAGTGTTAGTGGGTGACTGGAACGGGAATTTAGATGCACGCTGGGACTGTGTGGGATTAGCGGATAGGGGAGGAGGGTGCAAGAGCCTCACCAACCTGCTCAGGCGTTTTGAACTGTCTGACAGGTACCGATTGGATTTCCCGAATGTGCCAATGTGGACTTGGACAAATCGCATAGGGTCATCTAGATCATATCTAGATAGAGTATTTTGTAGGGAAATAGATAGGTCTAGCATAGGCTGTCTACAATTCAAGATAGTCAGCTATACGGACCATAAATTCGTTATCTGTGTGCTTGACTTACATAGGCTTCATAGACGAGGACCCGGCTACTGGAAGCTAAACGCGTCCTTACCAGCGCGCAAGTCCTACAGAGACCGAATGAGTAAACTAGTTAAGCGGGCATTGATAGGGGCCATCGTGAACAACAAGTGGTGGTTTGCTCTGAAAAGAGCGATTAGAATAGAGTCCATTAGGTTTAGTAAGGCTTTAGCAATAGAGAAAAATAGAGCAGAGGGAGAATTAGTTAGAAAATTAGACGAGGCGCTTAGCAAAGGCATCGTGACCGACGTACTTGCAGCGAAATTGGCCCTTGACCAATTCTTCAATGTAAAGCACAAAGGCTTGCGTTGTCAGAGCTAGGGTGCGTGCTCTCAGACATGAGCGGACGAAAGCCATTCAATGGGCCCGAGTGGCGGATCCATCCACGACAACCTCCACCTCATGCGATACATCGTAGAGAGGGTAGCTAGGGAACCTGGCATGGGTGGATCCTTGATCAATTTAGATCAGTCGAAAGCTTTCGATAGGGTCGACCATCGTTACCTAGCGGCAGTCCTGAGGGTGGCTGACTTTGGGCCCGTCTTCAGAGGCTGGATCGCTGCCATGCACAGCGACATCTGCCCTGCGGTGAGAGTGAACGGTCACCTTTTGGAACCGTTCAACATCATGCGCTCGGTCCGCCAAGGATGTCCCCTCTCATCCCTCTTGTACGTATTGACTCTCGAGCCATTACTGCACAAACTGAAGACGTTGAAGGGGGGTCCCGTGCAAACTAGGATGCGGAAGATCCGTGTCAGAATATGCGGACAATGTCACCGTAGTGGTGTCGAACGCCAAACACATCGAGGCGATCGGCACTACACTAAGAGAATACAAAGCGGTGACAGGAGCAATGATCAACCAGGAAAAGTCAGTGGGCCTGCAGCTCGGCACCTGGAGATGCAGGTCCATGCCGTCCAGCAGCATCGTCGGGTGCTGGACGGACGGACCGGTTAAATTGCTAGGGGTCTGGTTTGGTCAGGACCTCCAGACGGACAAAAACTGGGACGAAGTGACGAGCAGAGTGGCTTCTCTCACCCAGAAATGGGCCAAGAGGAAGCTATCCCTGAAAGGTCGAGCGGAGGTGGCTAACGCATACATCGCGTCCGTCATCTACTACCGCCTGACCGTTGTACCTTGTCCTAAGCCCTGCCTGACTGCGCTGGAGCGTTTGCTCTTTCGCTTTTTGTGGAAGGGACGCGCTTCGATGGTCAGGCGGTCCATCTGCTGTCAACACCCGCTACGTGGAGGGCTGGGCATGCCGTGGCTGATGATACGCAGACACGCGCTCAGGTTACGACATCTCCACCTCTTCCTCTACGGTGATCAGGTGTGGTCGCCGTTTGCTAGACGCGTCTTTCGCCAGCTCATCTCCTTGACGGAACTGCAGTCCTGGGTCAAGTGAAGACCGAGAGGGAGCGCTTGGAGACTGGAATGTCTTCAGGCGCTCACAGCCCTCGACTAATCGGGCAATGAGATCGGTGGAAACTCCACCATGGCGTTCTATAGAGGATTAGTGGAGGGGAAGAGCGACAACGTACTTGGAGAAACTCTAGGCGTCGACGAAAATCAACTAGCAAATCTCTTCACAAGAACTTTCGGGACGGGGCCTATGGACAACTTCCAGAAATCCCTGGCCTGGCAGTGCTACCAAGGAGCTTTGCCAGTTCGGTATAAACTCTACAGGCATGGAGGTGCCATCAGCCGGGTATGTCCGAGATGCGCGCAGGGCGACGAAACTGTCCTGCATGCACTCGTCCAGTGTCCGAGCATTGCTGACTTGTGGGTTTATGTCGAACACCTGCTGGACGGAT
Organism: Eledone cirrhosa; assembly: GCA_964016885.1. NCBI lineage: Eukaryota > Metazoa > Mollusca > Cephalopoda > Octopoda > Eledonidae > Eledone > Eledone cirrhosa. The sequence continues at coordinate 92,723,697 of OZ024746.1, read as the reverse complement.
CCAGCTATCAGCTGAGTCCATCGTGAGGATTGCCCCACCCTCTTCCTTTAGCCGGGAAGGGCAGGCAGTTTTTATCTGTCTGGTGGCCATGGCGAAAGAGATAGTATGGTGGACACGTTTGAAAGGGCTGAAGACGAGCACTTACCTCTTCGGTGATGCCCTGATTAACTTTTTCAAATTTCATTTGAAAAGGAAAATCAGGGTAGAGAGGGAAGTGCTCTCTTCCCAGCATTTTGTTGAAAGATGGGTGAGAGAAGCAAGTATGGCCCGAGTGAATGGGCCTACTCTGAGTATGTGTCTGTAAATTAAAGGTGGAAAACTGGGAAAGGGCACTTGCCTTGGTGGTCAGGACCACTGTGGCCTTTTAATGGGCTTTCTCCACAAATGTCCCTCAGAAGTCTCCCCCCATTGGGGAATTTTTCATTGTTATTTTTTACATCCTCTGTTTTTTTTACACGCAGAAATGCCCATTTGTACCGTCCTGTATTGTACTGTCCTTAATGTCTACTTTATGTAAACCCTTGTGGTTAATAAAGAAAGCATTATCAGCCGAAATTATTATTATTATTATTATTTATTTATTTATTTAATGGAGAGGGGGGGGGGGGGCAGAATAAATTTTATTCAATTTTGTAGTAACCGCTCGTATTCTAATTGTAAAATTCCAGTCAAACACAAACGACAATATATTAGGAATGAAGATACAAATGGAAAGTATAAATACATGTAAAACCCATGCCAGCATGAAAAATGGATGCAAATGTTTTTAATTGTTGTTTTATTATTTTACTGGTCATTAGACTGTGGCTATGCTAGGGCACTGCCTTGAGAAGACTTAGTCGATCATATCGACTCCAGTACTTATTTTTTCAGATCTGTTATATATATATATATATATATATATATATTAACCTGGCTAAGACTAAAGTTCTAGTTTGTAGGAAAGAAAACAAGGCGGCGGTCCCTTCTGGGAAATGGTCGTGCTCGGTGTGTAGGAAAGGCGTAGGTAGAAACTCCATTTTATGTCCTAAATGCAAAGTATGGGTGCATAAAAGATGTAGTGGGATCACAGGTAAGCTAACTAAGAACATAGATTTTACATGTGGCCGGTGCTCTGGTGCAATAAGTAGCAGCAAGTGCCCACAAAATACTAGCTCTTTCAATTGCGCAGAGGGTTCTATAGAAATAGTGGACAGCTTCCGTTACCTGGGCGATAAAATCAGCAGTGGGGGAGGGTGCTCTGAAAGTATAGTAGCTAGAGTCAGAACTGGTTGGAAAAAGTTCAGAGAGCTTATACCACTATTAGCTGCTAAAGGGTTCTCCCTAAAAATGAAAGGCAGGTTGTACGATGCCTGCATACGAACAGCAATGTTGCATGGCAGTGAGACCTGGGCATTGTGTGCAGAGGATATACGCAGACTAGAGAGGAACGAAGCTTTCATGCTCTGCTGGATGTGTAACAGTAATATATGTGAACGGCAAAGCATAAACGAACTAAGGAAAAAATTAGAGATAAGAGGGATCAGATGTTGTTTACTCGAGAGAAGGCTACGTTGGTATGAACACGTGATGCGCATGAAAGTCGATAGCTGTATAACAAAGTGCAGGGCAATAAAGATAGACGGTAGCCATGGAATAGGCAGACCTAGAAAAACCTGGGACGAGCTGATAAACTCCGACCTCACACACTTACACCTCTCCAAGACAGTGTCACTGGACCGAGACTTTTGGCGGTACTCAGTAACAGAGAAGACCCGCCTTACCTAAATATATAGTAAAACCTACTCCAGCCAGTAGGCATCTCTAACAAAATACACCCCGTCCCACCACCACCACCCCCACCCCATCCACACCACCCCGTTCTATGTAAAGTTATGTTGGTGCCGCGCCATCCAGGCCGAAACAAATGAGATCGTGTAGGTGTCACGACAAAAAAACACACAGTCCACGCTGTAATGTGGCCGTGTAGGCAACATGGTAAAAACCTCCCAGACCCACACTGTAAATGTGGTTGGTGTTAGGAAGGGCATCCAACTGTAGAAAACCTGCCAGACAGTCCTATGCGAGCAAGACAATCACTCTTGCCTCAAGTGGGACTACCCCCGTCCAAACCCATGCAAGCGTGGAACACGGACGTTAAACGTTGATGATGATGATGATGATGATGATATATGTGAGTGTGTATATATATATATATACACACTCACTCAAAGCAAAGCAATAAAGCTACTAAAATACAAGGGGTTACTGAGAGGTTCAGCTTTTTTGAGATTAATTCTCACCACATCTACCCAGGTTCTCATCAATCTTCCTCTTTCAATATATATATATATACATGCATATATGTGGGTATATATGTGAATTTGTGTGTATGTTACTCACTCTCCAATCAATGGTAAAGAATCTGGGAAGGTCTTCTTGAAAAAATTCAGCAAATCGTCTTCAGTGTGTAATGACTCAAACAACTCAAAAGGCATGAAGAGGGTCGTTGTGAAGGACTTGTCCAGGTTAGGCAAGGAAATCATCATAAATTCATCCCGGGGCCAGATATGAAGGCAGTTAGATTCCATGACAAACTAATATCAAATAGAAAAAACACAAAATAGAGAGAGAGGTGTAAGTGTATAAAGAGTGCGATGGTGGAATTTCTATTAGTGTTTGAGTCTCTACTCACACACAGATATGGGTGAGGTGGGGGGCACTGAGTGTTCTAGTTGATCCAATCAATGGAACAGCCTGCTTATGAAATTAACATGCAACTGGTTGAGCATTCCATGGACACACATACCTTTAACATAGTTTTCAGGGAGAATCAGTATGACACGGCATGTGACAAGGCTGGCCATTTGAAATTACAGGCACAGGAAGCAACATGAAATAAAGTGTCTTGATCAAAGGTACAATGTGCCGCCGGGAATTGAACTCAAGACCTTACGATTGTAGGCCGAATACCCTAACCACTAAGCCACATGCCTTCACACATACTAATATGGAAGCACATGGCCTAATGGTAAGGGTGTTGGACTTATGTCCAGTGTACTCAACTAAAAGTGAGTACCAGAAATAGCTGGGAGTTTAACCCTTCGATGGACTGGCGTCCTATCCAGCAGTGAGTAGTGTACTCTTAGTCGCTTAATGCTATGGAAACCGGGATAAGCACTGGGCTTGAGACAGACTTTAGACTTATATATATATATATACTTACGGTAAACATTGATGCAATTCAATTCAAGCACTTAACGTACTTTTTCCACATAGGAGTGACAGAGTATATTTAGAATAAGAAAATGCAAAGTAGTTTCAGATGTTAAAGTCCTTTAATGATAATACTGTGATACATATTTCAATGACGACAGTGGCCACACGCTTCGGTGTAGCCAGTGCCGTGACATCATCAGACAGCTTAGTACATAATAAGGTTATGTTCCCGAGGCAATCCAAATTGAATTGACAAGGGAACGGACAAAGAGTGTGTTCTTGAATCCTTCGCCTGTTCCCTTATATATATACATGCACACACATATGATGGCAGCATCTCAATTTTGAGAATTGCCATCATTTGATTCTCCTCCCACACAAGTGTGACACGAAGCCTTTTTTAATTACAGTTACAGCCAGCCATGCTCATACAATACATATAAAAGATGTTTAGATCAAGTGATGCCTGTACTTCATTGAAGCTTTTTAAGCGAAGAAAGGCCTTGCACTGGACCAATCTTACTCTCTAAATAACTGTTTCTACTTTAGGCACAAGGCCAGCAAATACCCAGTGCATTACTGGTACTTTATTTTATCGACCCCGTAAGGATGAAAGGCAAAGTCAACCTCGGCGGGATTTGAACTCTCTAAATAACAGTGATAGGTATCCAAAATGAAGAATAGGTCAATATCATTGGCTGCCATCAAGTCACAGGTTTTACATGGGAGTTTTCCTTCTCCTAGAACAATGTCCTAACAAGGATTAGGGGGCCTCTCACTCCCTATGGGATGACCGCACACTTGGGCACCAAACCAAGTATTTGAATGTCCCTGAGTATTTTAATGTTAGGTTATGTCTAACCCATGCTAGCATGGAAAAATGGATGTTAAATGGTGATAATGATGATGATGATGTTTGAAATATGAATTTACTATATATACATACACACACGCATTTATACACACACAAACAACAAGAACAACAACAAACCGATGAGCCACATGAAACCAGAAGTCTTACCTCACCCTCCTTAGTAGGTGGAATACTCAATTCCATGTAGCCATGTGGGATAAACTTCTGCTGGAAATCAAATTTGGTTGTCTTCATAATCTGGTTTCTGACAGCAGAGTAGGCACCATCGTTACCAAACACCACATCAAATTCTTTCTCAACAGTCTCATTGGAAGGCCTAACAATATAGAGTTTAAATATGGGAGAAGTGGCGGTAATGGTGGTGGTAGTGGTGGGGCAGATGATGTTGATGATAATGATGGTGTTGATAGTGGTGGTACCGTTGCTGGAGGCCATGGGGGATGTTGTGGTGGCAGTGATGATAATGATGATGATGATAATAATGGTATCTATCATCATCATCATCATCATCATCATCAATCTATAAAAGACTTACTTTTCAAAAATCACTTTTGGTTTCCCACTGAAGGAGCATTGTTTCAGTTTGTGTTCAAAATGTAATTCCACATTGGGTTGGGACTCAGACACTGAAATGTAAATACAGACAGACATGTGTGTGACATAAAATAGATATGATTGATATATTAATAATAATGATAATAATTAAATTATTGTGTACAGTGCTCAGGTGCACTACAACTCATCAAAGGTGCATGTATAGTACATAGAATAATGTACAAATGTCAGGAAAGTAAACAGTGTATGAGTCATAATATTCATGTGTACATGTGTATGGAGGGGGAATATCAGGTGTAGTGACACATGCAGGGCTGGATTTAGACCTTGGAAGGCCTCAGGGCGTTTCAGGTTTAGGGGCCCCCTCATATACAAACAAATTAGAATATACAGTACCCCCCATTTTACATATCAAAGTTATCTTGGTGCAAGTAATTGGAATTGAAAGGTTATATAAACTGGTATTAAATTCAAAACGTCTAACTGTCCTAAGACTAAAAAGCCCAGCTGAGGGCACAAATAAATTGCTATGATCATCACTGGTGGGGCCCTCTATCGCAAGGGGCTCAGGTCAATTGCCCTCTTTGCCTCTCATTAAATCCGGCCCTGGACACATGTAACATAGAAGAGATGTGTGTAACATATTAAACAGTCATAATAGATATGTGTGTAACAACTCTGAAACCAACCCTAGTTCTATGATACAAAATTATTTATGTTTAAATGTTTATATTTATCTAAAAATAATCTTCCATAGTTTTATGTGAGAACTCTTGTCAGGTTACGTTCGAAGCACCATGAGAAAGTTAGTTATATTACTAAATACCTAAAAATTCTTAATTATTTTCCAAATAATTTGAAAATCATAGTCAGTGTCATTCATGAGATATATAATAATGGTTTCTGATTTAGGCACAAGGCCAGCAATTTTAGGGGAAGGGGAAAGTCGAATAAATCGACCTGGTACTTTATTTTATTGACCCTGTAAAGATGAAAGGCAAAGCTAACTTCGGCGGGATTTGAACTCAGAACATAAAGGGCTGTAACTATATGGCGCAAAGCATGTTGTTCGACACTCCACTGTTACTACCAACCCACTGTTCTCATGAGAAATATAATAATGAAAGAGTTAAAGTGTTTATATTTATCTAAAAACTTTCCATTATCATTTTATATAAGGACCTTTGTTAAGTTATATTCCAAACACCAACTTAATAATGAGAAAATTATGTTACTAAATTCTTCCAAATTATTGATGTGTTACAGCTAGATTACATTACAGGTGCCAATCCCATTAGTTACATCTTACAACACAAACTGCATACCCACAGTAATAAGTAAATTAACTGTTTTGATACCAACCCACTAGAAACTGTCCCTGTTTCTATGATACAAAATTATCTGTATTTAAAAGTTCATATTTAATGGATAATTTTGTATATACATGTATGGACATGTGATGCACATGGAGGATGACCGATGGGTGAAGAAGTGCTAGGAAATGCCAGTTGAAGGATGACGTGGTAGAGGTAGAGCACGAAAAACATGGGTGGAGGTGGTGAGAACAGACCTCAGATTGCTGAAGCTCACGGTGGAGATGATGAAGGACTGTGACAAGTGGAGAGATGCTGTGCTGAATAAGACCCGCCCCACCCTTGCAAGCAGGGGAAAGCGGACGTAAAATGATGATGATGATGATGAAATGCTTTCGTGAGTTTTATATCAAATAACAATAATTGTTTCTACTTTTGGCACAAGGCCAGCAATTACCCAGTGCATTACTGGTACTTTATTTTATTGACCCCCGTAAGGATGAAAGGCAAAGTTAACCTCGGTGGGATTTGAACTCAGTCTGTAAAGGGATGTAACTATGCTGCAAAGCATGGCATCTGACCCTTTACTGATACTGCCAATAATATTCGATTTGTTTGCAAGCAAACAGTCTATGTTTTTAAATGACCATTCTTTTGTTCTAGTGGTGACAGAGAGAAACAATCAACAATAATATTGTTTCCATCACCGCTAGAACAAAAGGATGACGATGGTCATCTCAAAAACATAGCATAATGAGGTTGTTTGCGTGCAAAAAATCAAATATTATTCGATATAAAACTCATGAATGCATTTACGTATCTGCTATGTAAGAGTGAAAAACCAAATTCTAATTTTGTTTTTGTATATACAATATTTTGAAAATATGACTATGTCACATTAAAAAATATCATTTTTTCTCTAACATTGCAAATTTTCACAACAATTTGTCCATCAGTAAAAATACTATAAACATTTGAATCAACAAACTCGTTTTTAGATATTTTTTGGCTAAAACATTACGCGATGTTTAGAATTAAATTAAAAACATCCCGTTAAAATCTTATGTGAAAAGTTTTTATTAAATTATGCATCACTCTTAATCATCATCATCAACATCATTGTTTAACATATATCGTCCATGCTAGAATGGGTTAGACGGGAATTGTCCCATTTGAGGCAAGATTGATTGGGTGACCGTGTCTCATTTGTATAGGACTATCTGGCAGGTTTTCTACAGCTGGATGCCCTTCCTAACACCAACCAAAAACGTTAGATATTTTATTAAATTTATCTAAATTCTTGATTATCTCCAAGATAAATTTCAACTTAAAATTATGTATTTCTTATGGCCTCTGCTATAAATTCCACTCCAGCAACCAGTTCTGTTGATTCCAATAAGGAATTATATGATGGCACTACTTTAACCCTCGCCACAGGAAGGTAATGGCTGAACACAGAATGAGGCTGCTTAAACAATCAAGTTATGTACTTTTCTCACAGCTTAACTGTTATTTTCACACAAGGAGTTAGACAAACACCTTGATGATTATAACGTACTTACAATTAAAAAAAAACAACATATTTACACAAAGAGAAAGATTCTGATATAATAACACAAGATGTTGTCTCCTACACATTGTTCACAGCCTCTGCTTGGAAAATATTGAATAATTCAACAATCGGTGGTGTTGGGATTGTTATAAAAACTGACCTACTCAACTTCTTGATATCAGTTCAAAAGATACATGACCACATAGTGACAGCAACCTTTAAAAGCAACACTAAAACTACTATCATACCATGTTACTCTCCTCATATTGGGTACAGTGAGGATGAATACTGCAATTTTATGATGAATTATATGAACACATCTCAACAGTTCCTCAGCATCACTTCATGCTAGAATGTAGAAATTTCAATGCTCATATTGTCAATTGTTACTCCCTACATTAGACCAGTAACAGAAATGGGATCTACCTACAAAGTTTTCTTAATGAATGTAAACTTGATTGGTTTGTATACATGTCATGAAAGGCATTGAACCTGTTACAAAACTTTTACTATGGGAGCCCACTTATGTGAAACACAAATGTGAAGATCTCTCAAGACATTAAAAATTGTCATTGAGGAAGATACAGAATTATCCAATGAAGAACTGAAGCAGTTAATGTTGGAACATGTGAGATGGAAAGGTTTTATCATGTCACCACAAAGAAATATGAATTTAGTAGTAGTAGTAGTAGTAGTAGTAGTAGTAGTATTAGTATTAGTGGCAGTAGTTTTTCTTTTAAAATGTGGTTATAAAAAGGATAATAGAAAAGACAGAGGAAAGCAAGAAAGATGTGAATATCTACCTGTTAGAAGTAACTCATTTAGCTTTCTTCTGTCAATGGACATAATAAACTGAAATAGATACAGGAATGAAGATTGAATATTCCATTGATATATATCATCATCATCATCATCATCATCTTCGTTTAACGTCCATTTTCCACACTAGCATTACACATATATTATCATCATCCTCATCGTTCAACGTCCATTTTCTACACCAGCACATATATATATATATATATATATATATATATATATATATATATATATATATATATATAAACGTTTGAATATGTATAATAAAGCCAAAACAATGCAGGTATGGACATAGAAAAAAGAATGCAATTGCAGAAGATATTGTTGACAATTCGTCTTTTACCTTAGATTTATTTAAATGTCTTTAATTTTCGAGATAATATCTCTTCTTCAGAGGGAAATAAAGGTCTCAAACCAGCCTTCTAAATATCTTGCCAAGCCATGCTGACAGGAAATAGTATAGAGTATCTGTTCTATCTCTAATGTCAAAGAGTTAAAATTAGGTGGATAAAGAGTAGTCTCCCTTTAAAAGGGGTTTGTTTAGGTTTTTTTTTTTATATACATGCCTGTTTAAGTGTGTGGGAGAATGCATGAAGGTGTAAGTATGTGAGTGTGTGTGTGTGAGTGTGAGAAGATAAGTCTATTCGTAAATGTGGGGGATAGGTGTTATCTGGTGTTACAACTGGTTTTGTGTGTGTATGTGTGAGAGAGAATAAGTGGAGGTGTAAGCGTGTGTGTGTGTGTGTGGGGGGGGTAAATACGGGGCTAGAAGCCCTATCAGGTTATAAATTGGGTGTTGAGTTCTAGTCTATTATTGATTGGTGTTTGTGTTTTATCTATAATTAGTGCTTCCTTAATTCTAAGATTGCCGAGGTTTCTTTCCTTAGTTTCTATCCTAACTGTTATGGTTTTGTTGGTGTTTTTGCATTTAACTAGGTGTTTCTTAAATGAGGAAGCGTTAGTATTGAGGTGTTCCTTTATTCTTATCTTAGAATTAAGGAAGCACTAATTATAGATAAAACACAACCACAAATCAATAATAGACTAGAACTCAACACCCAATTTATAACCTGATAGGGCTTCTAGCCCCATATTTACCCCCCCCCCCACACACACGCACACACACACACGCTTACACCTCCACTTATTCTCTCTCACACATACACACACAAAACCAGTTCTAACACCAGATAACACCTATCCCCCACATTTACGAATATACTTATCTTCTCACACTCACACACACACACCCACATACTTACACCTTCATGCATTCTCCCACACACTTAAACAGGCATGTATATAAAATAAAACCCTAAACAAACCCCTTTTAAAGGGAGACTACTCTTTATCCACCTAATTTTAACTCTTTGACATTAGAGATAGAACAGATACTCTATACTATTTCCTGTCAGCATGGCTTGGCAAGATATTTAGAACGCTGGTTTGAGACCTTTATTTCCCTCTGAAGAAGAGATATTATCTCGAAAATTAAGGACATTTAAATAAATCTAAGGTAAAAGACGATTTGTCAACAATATCTTCTGCAATTGCATTCTTTTTTCTATGTCCATACCTGCATTGTTTTGGCTTTATTATACATATTCAAACGTTTATACCTCATTACACAATGCTTCAAGTGAACTATAACCTCCTCCTATATATATATATGTATATATATATATATATATATGTCGAGTAAACCTGGCTGCTATTTTTAGTGGCGTAAGTTTGTGAGACACGCTAAGATACCATGTGCACTAGTATATGTGGCACACTATTCAGTTTCTTAATATACTTAGAAGTGTCTAGGATACTAATTCATCACCCACTGATGAGCTTGAATTGGTAATTCTATTAACATTGCGAAACAACAAGAAGTTGTCTGGGTGATTGGTAGTTACCACAATTCCGGTTTGTATTTATTTTCTTAATTTTTTCTTAAATTGAGACAAGCAAACCCAATTATCTATAGTTAGTATTCTCTTCACCTTAGCGAATCCGGTCCCTTACTATTTGAACCTCTGTTCATTTTTCTTTTATATTCTATTATAATATACGGCTCGGAAATATCGCTTTCTTAGAGCTATTTTGTTGTAAGAGACTATTTTGAGTTCCTAACTCAATATATACCTTTGATATATATATATATATATATATATATATATATATATATATATATATATATACCCATGCTAGCATGGAAAATGGACGTTAAACGAAGGTGATGATGATGATGATGATATAGTTAAATATTAGACAGGAACAAAAAACAGAGAGGCAGTACAAATGGTAATTTATTAGGTTCACGCTTTTGAGAGTGGGGGGAGGGGGGTGGGGGCTGATATATATATATAATTGTAGCTACATATAAATATATACATAATGTGGGTAATAGTAAATATTACCCATTAAAAGTATGAAAATAGCTCAATGTAAAATAACAAGTATACTACAGAGCCGAAATAGAAATGCTAGAATGAAGCAATCGTAAGTGAATAAATGTTTTAAACACTCTTTGATTGTCATTTATATATATATATATATATACACACGTATATATATATATATATACACACATATATATATATACACACATATAAACTATATTCTACATAAATATTTACTTACATTCAACACAAATCTAACTCTGATGAGAGTGATGGTAGTGATGGCAAAGATGGTGATGTTTTGTCCCCTTCTTTTAGTCATATAATTCTTTAAGTAGCTTAACAAAAAATGATAAAATATTGTCAATAGCTTTCATAATCCTCACCATCATCATCATGATCCTCACTATTTTCCACCTCATCTTCATCCTCCTCACTATACCCCCAGCTTATCATTACCCCCCCCCCCCTCCTCATACTTCCCTCCTCCTCCTCCTCCTCCCCAACAACATCAATATCATATTTATCAATGTCGTCATTATTATCTCTATCATTAACATTTGTCATCATAATCCTCTTCTATGAATAAACTCAAAACCTCAAATAACCACGTAAACAAGTAGATTGAAATGTTCACCAAATACACACACTGATATGTTCCTTCTAAATAATCCATACTCCATTAGTTTACACCCTGTTTTACCTATCATACACTTTTTACCCTCTATTTTATTCAACCCAACATCTACCATCTAATCCAGCAATTTTACAAAACTGTTTTAACCACAATTCGCTATTTTGCCCATCCTTCTACCAACCATTTTACCCATAATCTCACCTACCATTTTACATACAATCTGTAATTTCCCTCACAATCCACGATTTTACACACAATTTACTCACTATTTTACCTTCTATCTTATCCATGGACATACCCAAGATCCCACCCACTGATTTACCCTGTACCACCATCACCATCCCTATTAGCAGTCAACTTACCTGATTTTCTCTGCCATAAGGTATCCTCTTTTTGGTGCCATCCCTATTGTGTATCATACGTGAATACATCGGGATACCAAAAGGTCGTACCCTGTCTCTCAGTCCCACCTCATTCAATGCTGACAGGCCTCGCTCTGAGAGGGCCAAGTTTATACTCCGACCACTCACATGAATTTCTTTCCTGATGTCTGAAATATAAAGATAAACACCTATAAATGTATGTTGCATATATTTTATACACTTATGTTGTCATCTGTATTCCTATCTCTATGTCTCCTACACTTTCTTTCTAAATATATATATGTTGGTGACATGAGAGAAAAAGCACACAGTCAACCCTGTAAGGTAGTCCTGCTGGTGACATAAGAGAAAAGCATTCAGTCCACCCTGTAAGGTGGTCATGCTGGTGACACAACAAACAACACCTAGTTCATCCTGTTAGATGGCTGTTTGGGTGCCATGATAGAAACCACTCAGATCATATTGTAACATGGTTGGTGTAAGGAAGGGCATCTAGCTGTAGAAACCAAGTCGAAATTCAGATCCATATGTCACATGACACAACAACTTGTATAACCCAGTAAATCATGGAAAAATGGTCGTGAAATGATGAAGATGATATATATATATAATGTAAAAATCTAATGATCTTGGTGGTTCAGAAAGGAGGAAGAACTCAATGATAGAGTGAAATAGATTAAATATTATAAATGTATATATATATATATATAAATATAAACGATTTCTAGTATAGGCACAAGGCCAGTAATTTTGGGGAGGGGAAAAATCAACTAAATTGACTCCAGTACGTTCCTGGTGCTTTATTTTATCGACCCCGTAAGGATGAAAGGTAAAGTTAACATTGGCGGGATTTGAACTCAGATCATGAAAGGCCATAACTCTATGCTGCAAAGGATGGTGTCTGATGCTCTAACAATACTGCCAATCCACCGCCATACATATATATTAATAAGAATGATAAAGTTTCGTTTACATTTATTTAGATACAAGCACAATATTTTTTGTCACATCGCCAGTTTGAAGAGCAGATAGATAATGGACTTGGGTCCATAATTTCTATTGGCGACCCTGAGCCAATCCTCTGCGAGACATGCATAACAGGTTGATACACAATAAAAATTTAAATACATGTCAACGAAACTTCATCATTTTTATTAATATATAAATTCTGCCTGTGCATTGAGTGCTTGTTTTGGTATCACCACTAGTAATTCACTGAATCACTTACACTCATTATCACCGTTTAACGTCTAACTTCCATACATACATATATATATACGGAGGCACATGGCTTAGTGGTTAGAGCATTGGCCTTGCAATTGAAAGGTTGTGAGTTCAATTCTCAGACCGGATGATGTGTTGTTTCCTTGAGCAAGACACTTTATTTCACATTGCTCCAGTTTACTTAGCTGTAGAAATGAAATGATAGGGACTGGGGTCAATATCATTCCCCTGCAAAGTGGTCGTGGAGGTGCCACAACAAAAAAAAACACCCAGCACTCACTGTAGATGAGGTTGGTGTTGGGAAGGGCATCCAACTGTAGAAATCAAGTCAGAAATCAGTTCCCGTCCCGCCCTTGCAAGCAGGGAAAAGCGGACGTAAAATGAAATGAAAATGAAATGATGATGATGATGATGATGATGTATATACCATTTATATTAGGTTGTTTACCAATGGGTAGAACTGGTGATTCCAGTTAGTAAACAATGATGCAATAAATCAAAGCATTTGATGTTATGCAAATCATCCATTGTAGATGTGGTATTCCATAGCTGGTGCAGGAACAGAGTTAAATACTCATTAGAAACAACTGAAGCCTGGACTTTAGAATTTTAATTCCATGAAAACACTACATATTTCGATGGCCCAGTTTAATCAGCCAATCATGATGCAAGGCTTAGGCGATTTCATCAGGGGTTGATTGATAAATTAGTTCCATAGGATAACAGGATGACTCTGAACACAAACAGAGAATAGAAAATAGAAAATAGAGGACTGATTTGATTCAGGAATGGTTTGCCAATTTGATGTTATTGTAACAACAAACCATCCCCGAATGTCGCACAATTTTCTATTTTCTATTCTCTGTTTGTGTTCTCAGTAATCCTGTTATCTTATGAAATAATTCTGCAATTAACACCTGATGAAATCGCTTAAGTCTTGTATCATGATTGGATGATGAAACTGGGCTATTGAAATATGTATAGTATTTTTGCACGATTAAAATTCTAAAGAAAGTTTCAAATCTGGTCTTCTGTTGTTTTTTAGTCTGTATAGTTTATAACCCCCCCCCCCCCCCCCCGCATTTTGGCTTAACTTTCATATGTTTAATTACTTCTCTGAGTAGATAATTTATTAATATATTTTATCCTTTCATTGAGATGTCTAAGTATTAGTGACATTTAACTTTATAAATTGATATATATACAATGTAAATGATAATCAAAGAGTGTTTAATCTTTCAAACATTTAATCACTGACAATCGTTTCATACTAGTACAAGGCCGGTTTCATCAGAGTTAATAACAAAAGTTAAACACAAATATAAGATCAAAACTTTGTCACAAGAACATTAATTAAGAGGATACATAATATGGAGGATAGATAATTATAATGAAAATTATTATGTATAGTGCTCAGGCCCACTACAACTCATCAAAGGTGCATGTATAGTACATAGGTTAATGTACAAATGTCAGGAAAGTGAACAGTGTACGAGTTATGATAAACACACAGACACACACATATGCATGCATGTATATGGAGGGGGAATATCAGGTGTAGTGTTGGCAAATTTCAGGAAGCATGGAAGTTTTGAAGGATGCACTGTCCTGACAACTAACAACTGATGTAGGTAGTTTGTTCCATGCTTCAGCAACTCTGAGCATGAAAAAATGTTTTCGAAAGTCAAGGGAGCTGTACTGTTTTCTGATTTTGTAAGCATGTCTACGGGTATTAGACACATGGAATTCAAAAAAATATAGTGTTGCAAAATGAATTGATGAAGTAGTTGAATGAATGGCTTGTTGGTCAAGTCTAAGGCAAGTGAGTGAATTATGTCTCCGTGAGTTGAAAGATTTGTTGCAGTGAAGTCTTGCCATGGTTGATGAAACCAGAAGTTGTAGTTGCTTGTTTTGGTGATATGATATTGGCTGCGAGGAAAGCAATTTTCCTCAGTCACATTGATATGATTTTTCAAATGAACAAGACATGGCTAATTTGTATGTTTTTGATGGTTGCATGATTTACTCCCAAATCATGTGTAGTACTGAACAGGTCTTTCAATATGGTACCATGTATGTTTGCGATGTGTATGGCTTAGTTAAATTTGCATGTGTGAATGTAGAATCAAAAAGTAGTGAATTCTACTAACCTTTTGTTGGTGTGGGTGTGTATGGACAGAACAACTGACCACATAGGTCAAAACTGCTTGGCCAGAGTAAAATACACACATATACACAAACACACTTGTGTGCATGCATACAAACACATCTACACATGCCACAGAACATGAAAATGCCATCTGGGTCTTTATTCTGAATAGAAAATGAACTTTCTATTTAATTCAAAAGAAGTTTCTAATAAATCAATTAAATCTTGACCAGTAGAACCCCACAACCACCTTCTTCACCTCACCTACATAAAGAATATATACAAGAAGAGATTGAGAGAAAATACACATAATCTCAGGTCTCGAATAATCGTCCCTGTTTATTAATTTTTCAGACCCCATCCTATTATTTGGGACCTGACAGTATGCATTAACAACCCACAGAATATGAGAATAAACTTTTTAATATTTGATAAGCTTGACCTCCTGATCAAAATGGATAATATTAGAGACAGAGTGATGGTTGTCAATACAAGGCCCCTCCCTGGTGAAGAATGCACCTCCCAACATACCTAATACCTTATAGTTAGAGTAAGAGGACAACTTGGAGGAGAAGAATTTTGAAGTTGAAGGACCTCACAGTCAATAACAAATTTAGAGGTATGTTGCTGAATGCTTTTGACAGTAAGGAAGAGAAAATATAATATAGAGGAATAGTGGGAATTCCTGAAAGATAACCTACTGAAGGTGACAAACAAAAGATAACCTGCTGAAGGTAGCAAACGAAATCTGTGGTTGGAGCAGGTCTCCAGGGAGAAGGAGAGTAACATCGTGGTGGAACAGTAGGGTAGAGGAGATAATTAAGGCCAAAAGACAAGCATGGAAAGAATGGCAGGATGGGGGAAATAGAGAACACTACTAGGAGGCAGGAAGAGAAGCTAGACAACAAGTGCACTTTGCAAGAAGCATAGCAGAAGATAAAAAATTTAAGCATGTTCTGCAACATCAGGAACAAAGGCATGAGGTATTCAGGATTGCAAGGCAATGTTTTCAGAGAAAACTGTGATGTCATTGGGGAGAAGAAGTGTGTCTGTGATGATAACAGAGTACTCGCCCTCACTAATGTTGAAAAGAAGGTAGCATGGAAGTACCACTATGAAAGACTACTAAATGAAAAGAATGATTGGGATGAAGATACTTTGCCCAAGTTGTCCCTACAGAGGGGCTGGTTGTGCAAGTTAGCAGTAGTATAATAAGTAAGGCAATCAAGGCTAT
Source organism: Eledone cirrhosa (assembly GCA_964016885.1). Classification (NCBI taxonomy): domain Eukaryota; kingdom Metazoa; phylum Mollusca; class Cephalopoda; order Octopoda; family Eledonidae; genus Eledone; species Eledone cirrhosa. The sequence continues at coordinate 92,707,369 of OZ024746.1, read as the reverse complement.
GAAGACAGGCAAATTCTATCCCTCCTAAAACCAAAAAGCACAGCTGAGGGCACAAATAAATTGCTACGGCTCCCATTGGGGGCTCCCATTGGAGGGGCCTCGGGCAATTGGCCCCTTTGCCCCACATTAAATCCGGCCCTGGTAGCAGTGATAATGATAATGATGATGATGATGATGATACTGAAGAGGATCATGATGATGCTGATGATGATTATGAATTCACCTTATTGAGAAGAGAAACCCTCTTACCTTTACGTAATTCATACAGTGACACCTTAAACCCCCGTTTAGCCAGGAAACAGGCATTCAGGGATCCAACCTGCAAATGGACATAGATAGCTTAGTTTCTTTTGTGTGAGTGTGTAGTGTGTGTGTGTATAGTGTGTGAGTTATGTGTGGTGTGTGGTGTGTGGGTTGTGTGTCTGGTGTGTGTGTGAATGTGTTGTGTGAGTGTGTGTAGTGTGTGTAGTGTATGTAGTGTGTGTGTATGTGAATGTGTTGTGTGTGTGTAGTGTGTGTGTGAATGTGTTGTGTGTAGTGTGTGTGAATGTGTTGTGTGGTGTGTGTGTGTGGGAGTAGTATGTGATGTGTGTTTGTGTAGTGTGGTGTAGTGTGGTGTGGTGTGGTGTTGTGTGGTGTGGTGTGGTGTAGTGTTGTGTGGTGTGGTGTAGTGTGGTGTGGTGTGGTGTGGTGTAGTGTGGTGTTGTGTGGTGTGGTGTTGTGTGGTGTGGTATGGTGTAGTGTGGTGTAGTGTGGTGTGGTGTAAGGTGTGGTGTAGTGTGGTGTAGTGTGGTGTTGTGTGGTGTGGTGTGGTGTTGTGTGGTGTGGTGTGGTGTGGTGTTGTGTGGTGTGGTGTAGTGTGGTGTAGTGAGGTGTGGTGTGGTGTTGTGTGGTGTGGTGTAGTGAGGTGCGGTGTGGTCTTGTGTGGTGTTGTGTGGTGTGGTGTGGTGTAGTGTGGTGTAGTGTGGTGTGGTGTGGTATAGTGTAGTGTGGTGTAGTGTGGTGTGGTATGGTGTAGTGTGGTGTGGTGTAAGGTGTGGTGTAGTGTGGTGTAGTGTGGTGTGGTGTGGTGTTGTGTGGTGTGGTGTGGTGTGGTGTGGTGTGGTATGGTGTAGTGTAGTGTGGTGTGGTGTAGTGTGGAGTAGTGTGGTGTGGTGTAAGGTGTGGTGTGGTGTGGTGTGGTGTGGTGTTGTGTGGTGTGGTGTTGTGTGGTGTGGTGTGGTGTTGTGTGGTGTGGTGTGGTGTTGTGTAATGTGGTGTGGTGTAGTGTGGTGTAGTGTGGTGTGCTGTGGTGTGGTGTAGTGTGGTGTAGTGTGGTGTGGTGTAATGTGGTGTGGTGTAGTGTGGTGTAGTGTGGTGTGCTGTGGTGTAGTGTGGCGTAGTGTTGTGTGGTGTGGTGTGGTATGGTGTGGTAGGGTGTAGTGTGGTGTCGTGTGGTGTGGTGTAGTGTGGTGTGGTGTGGTGTAGTGTTGTGTGGTGTGGTGTAGTGTGGTGTGGTGTGGTGTGGTGTGATGTGATGTGGTGTTGTGTGGTGTGGTGTTGTGTGGTGTGGTATGGTGTAGTGTGGTGTAGTGTGGTGTGGTGTAAGGTGTGGTGTAGTGTGGTGTAGTGTGGTGTGGTGTTGTGTGGTGTGGTGTGGTGTTGTGTGGTGTGGTGTAGTGTGGTGTAGTGAGGTGTGGTGTGGTGTGGTGTTGTGTGGTGTGGTGTAGTGAGGTGTGGTGTCGTCTTGTGTGGTGTAGTGTGGTGTGGTGTGGTATAGTGTAGTGTGGTGTAGTGTGGTGTGGTATGGTGTAGTGTGGTGTGGTGTAAGGTGTGGTGTAGTGTGGTGTAGTGTGGTGTGGTGTTGTGTGGTGTGGTGTGGTGTTGTGTGGTGTGGTATGGTGTAGTGTGGTGTGGTGTAAGGTGTGGTGTAGTGTGGTGTAGTGTGGTGTGGTGTGGTGTTGTGTGGTGTGGTGTGGTGTGGTGTGGTGTGGTATGGTGTAGTGTAGTGTGGTGTGGTGTAGTGTGGAGTAGTGTGGTGTGGTGTAAGGTGTGGTGTGGTGTGGTGTGGTGTGGTGTGGTGTTGTGTGGTGTGGTGTTGTGTGGTGTGGTGTGGTGTTGTGTGGTGTGGTATGGTGTAGTGTGGTGTGGTGTAGTGTGGTGTGGTGTAAGGTGTGGTGTAGTGTGGTGTAGTGTGGTGTGGTGTGGTGTGGTGTGGTGTTGTGTGGTGTGGTGTGGTGTTGTGTAATGTGGTGTGGTGTAGTGTGGTGTAGTGTGGTGTGCTGTGGTGTGGTGTAGTGTGGTGTAGTGTGGTGTGGTGTAATGTGGTGTGGTGTAGTGTGGTGTAGTGTGGTGTGCTGTGGTGTAGTGTGGCGTAGTGTTGTGTGGTGTGGTGTGGTATGGTGTGGTAGGGTGTAGTGTGGTGTCGTGTGGTGTGGTGTAGTGTGGTGTGGTGTGGTGTAGTGTTGTGTGGTGTGGTGTAGTGTGGTGTGGTGTGGTGTGGTGTGATGTGATGTGGTGTTGTGTGGTGTGGTGTTGTGTGGTGTGGTATGGTGTAGTGTGGTGTAGTGTGGTGTGGTGTAAGGTGTGGTGTAGTGTGGTGTAGTGTGGTGTGGTGTTGTGTGGTGTGGTGTGGTGTTGTGTGGTGTGGTGTAGTGTGGTGTAGTGAGGTGTGGTGTGGTGTGGTGTTGTGTGGTGTGGTGTAGTGAGGTGTGGTGTCGTCTTGTGTGGTGTAGTGTGGTGTGGTGTGGTATAGTGTAGTGTGGTGTAGTGTGGTGTGGTATGGTGTAGTGTGGTGTGGTGTAAGGTGTGGTGTAGTGTGGTGTAGTGTGGTGTGGTGTTGTGTGGTGTGGTGTGGTGTTGTGTGGTGTGGTATGGTGTAGTGTGGTGTGGTGTAGTGTGGTGTAGTGTGGTGTGGTGTAAGGTGTGGTGTGGTGTGGTGTGGTGTGGTGTAAGGTGTGGTGTAGTGTGGTGTAGTGTGGTGTAGTGTGGTGTGGTGTGGTGTGGTGTGGTGTTGTGTGGTGTGGTGTGGTGTTGTGTGGTGTGGTATGGTGTAGTGTGGTGTGGTGTAGTGTGGTGTAGTGTGGTGTGGTGTAAGGTGTGGTGTAGTGTGGTGTAGAGTGGTGTGGTGTGGTGTTGTGTGGTGTGGTGTGGTGTTGTGTGGTGTTGTGTGGTGTAGTGTGGTGTTGTGTGGTGTGGTGTAAGGTGTGGTGTAGTGTGGTGTGGTGTGGTGTGATGTAAGGTGTGGTGTAGTGTGGTGTTGTGTGGTGTGGTGTGGTATGGTGTGGTGTTGTGGTGTGGTGTGGTGTTGTATGGTACGATGTGGTGTGGTGTTGTGTGGTGTTGTGGTGTGGTGTTGTGTGGTACGGTGTGGTGTGGTGTTGTGTGGTGTGGTGTAGTATGGTGTGGTGTGATGTGGTGTGATCTGGTGTGGTGTGGTGTGGTGTGGTATAGTGTGGTGTTGTGGTGTGGTGTTGTGTGGTACGGTGTGGTGTGGTGTTGTGTGGTGTGGTGTAGTATGGTGTGGTGTGATGTGGTGTGATCTGGTCTGGTGTGGTGTGGTGTGGTATGGTGTGGTGTTGTGGTGTGGTGTTGTGTGGTACGGTGTGGTGTGGTGTTGTGTGGTGTGGTGTAGTATGGTGTGGTGTGATGTGGTGTGATCTGGTGTGGTGTGGTGTGGTGTGGTATGGTGTGGTGTTGTGGTGTGGTGTTGTGTGGTACGGTGTGGTGTGGTGTTGTGTGGTGTGGTGTTGTGTGGTACGGTGTGGTGTGGTGTTGTGTGGTGTGGTGTAGTATGGTGTGGTGTGATGTGGTGTGATCTGGTGTGGTGTGGTGTGGTGTGGTATGGTGTGGTGTTGTGTAGTGTTGTGTAGTGTGATCTGTTATACATACAGGTATGAAATTCAAAAATTCTAACCATCCTAAAACTTAAAAGACCAGCTGAGGGCACAAATAAATTGCTACGGCCAACGCTGGTGGGGTCCCACGGGCCCAGGGCAATTGCCTCCATTGCTCCCCCATTAAATCCGACCTGGTGGGTGTTTTGTGTAGATAATGTAGTTGTGTGATCCAGGCTGCTGATTTATAACATCTTCATCACACCTGCATTTACTACTTGTAAATACAGGTGTGATGAGTTGATTAGTCCAGTGAAGTTAGTCATTAGTGTAAAGAGAAGTGGTGGCTATGTGGTTTAGATTACTGCTCCATACTACCTTAAAAAATCACTGCATTTAAAACAAAAATACAACCAAAGGGGTTGTTGGTAAAAGAAAGAAGTGGTGAGATGATTTGTCTATAGATGTTTCATGGGTGGGAGGTTGAGGACTGTGGTGGGTTTCTTGTGAGAGTATTGTGACTGGGTAGTGGGAGTTGCTTTATAACTTTGGTTTGGTATGGTATGGACCTGTAACTCCCGAGGAATCATAAGGGCACCATATTGACATACAGCGTTTCTAGGGCATTTTTAAAAAAAACTAGGCAGAGCCCATCTCCTCATCAGGCCTGAATATAGTAGATTTCCTCCAGAGAAGGATAGAAAGAGTGAAAGATTAGAAGTGAGAAAGCGGTATAGAAAAAGAAGCATCCCAGTACTTGACTGGTACTTTTTTATTGACCATAAATGGATGAAAGGCAAAGTTGACCTCGGGAGGATTTGAACTCAGGGAGTAGAGAGTTAGAATGAATGCCACAAAGCATTCTATCCAACATTCATAATGACTACCAATTTGCTGCCTATTTTATAACTTTTTCTTCATATTGAAAAAACCCATAACCAGGAGTTGTAGGTGAAAGAAAGAGTTGGTGAATTGAATCTGGCCCTTAAGATTTGGGGGCTGTATTGAGGGTGGTGTAGCTGGGTGGTGGGAGTTGCTTCTATATAACTTTACCCCTGTATCTAAAAACTCTGCAACCATGTGGTTGGTGAAAGAGATGGGTGGAAAACTAATCTGGCCACGATGGATTAAGGGTAGAGTAGAGCAGTGGTGCCAACTTTTCAGACCTCATGGACCTCTAAATTCATAATTTTAAATTCCACAGACCACAAATAGGAATTTTTTTAAAAAGATAAATACATCTGTAAAATAATGATCAGAGAACTTCCATTTTATTAATATGAAATGCACCTACTGAAACATTTTTTAGGTGGGGTTATAAAATATATTTTAACTGAATATTATTTTTGTTTGATTATTAATAAAATATAAAAATTGCAAATGATGTCCACATTTTTCTGCAGACCACCAAATTTTTCTCTTGGTGTAAAGAACAGAGGTGGGTTTCTTGTGTTGGTTATGTGTTTGAGTGGTGCTTCTATTCTGTATAACCAGCAGGGTTGGTGAAAGAAAAACGTGGTGAGTTAATCTGACCACTGAAGTTTGAGAGTAATGTAAACAACAATGGATGATCTGTTTAGTGTGGCTAAGTAGTTAAGGTTGCTACTGTATAATAACTCCACCACTGCAGTATTTAACTGTCTGTTGAACTGCCTGAGGGAGATATGTACTGTGTGCTGTCATTGCTCTAGTTTTTATTAACTTTATTTTTATTGTTTTATATATATGTGTGTGTATGTGTGTGTATGTGTGTGTGTATGTCTGTGTATATAAATATATATATATATGTATGTGTGTGAGTGTGTGTATAAATAAATATATATATATGTATGTGTGTGTGTATATAAATAAATATATATATATGTATGTGTGTGTATAAATAAATATATATATGTGTGTGTGTGTGTATAAATATATACACATATATATATATATATATATATATATATATATATATATATATATATATATATATATATATATATATCTAGGGCAAGTAAAATTACAGAGATCCATGGACGAGTTTTCTCCAGGGGTCTCTGTCGTTCATCATCGCTGTTATGTACCATGTCTCCCAGAGACCATGTCTGTCCTTAGGGCATCAATATATGTTATCCTTGGTCTCCCTCTTCCAATGTGTCTGCATAGGGGCTCCCACAAGACCCCAGAGTGCAGTGTCAACTCTGGATATATATATGAGCATGTCCAGCTAACCTCAGTCTCCACTGTGTCACTTTTGAGCTGACTTTTGGGATGCTCCCTTCTAGCTCTGTGTTTTTCATCCTCAGTGCATACTGATTAATGTTCAGAGCCATCCTCAGCATTCTTGTGTAGCACCCATCCACCATCTGAGTGAGTCTCTTGGTCAGCATCCAAGACTCAGATCCACACAGCAGCACAGACTCCACTGTAGTGATGAAGAGATCGATCTTCAGGTTCTCTACAAAGGTCTGACTTCCACACCGACCTCAAACTATGACATGCCACCCAGGCTTTGCTCTTTCTCCCCTCCACATCATCCTCTGTGTTCCTAATCTTTGCTCCCAGATACAGGAAGTTCTCAGCCAGCTCTAGTGGCTTCCAGCCCACATTCATATATATATATATGTATATATATATATATGTATATATATATATATATAACAATAATAACGGTGTTAATAGTAACTAGAGCAATGACAGTACACAGTACATATGTTCCCTCAGGCAGAGAAAACTATAGAGCTATGAAGTTGATGGACTAGTTCATGAAAGTAACAGAAAGAGTTACAGCACAGCTGATTAGGTGACTGAGTAAATCTAATGAGATGTAGTTCAGATTTATACCTGGGTGTTGTGTACAGAAGACTTGCGAAAATTGGAAAGAAATGAAACTTGCATGCTCCGATGGAAGTGTAATAGTAATGTTTGTGAACGGCAAAGCATAAATGAACTGAGAGAGAAACTAGGCATAAGAGGAATCAGATGCAGTGTGCAGGAGAGAAGATTGTATTGGTATGGACATGTAATGCATATGAAGGATGACAGCTATATAAAAAGGTGCAGAGCACTCAAAGTTGATGGAGGGGAGAGACTTTGGAAGACTTGGGATGAGGTAATAAAAGCTGACCTTTCCAATTGTACCTCTCAAAGACGATGACACAGGACCAAGATCGCTAGCGTTATGTAGTAATACAGAAGAGCCACCTTCCCATATATACAGGCTGAAGCTGAACCATACATGTATGCCTCAAGCCCTCACTTGTGATGGCAACACAATAAAAAGCACCCAGTCCACACTGAAATGTGGTCATGTAGGCGTCCCAAAAAATGTATTCAGCCTACTCTGTAAAGTGGTCATGCAGGTGTCACAACAAAAAGCACCCAGCCCACACTGTAAACATGGTTGGCATTAGGAAGGGCATCCAGCTGTAGAAACCAACCCAGAAACAGTTCTGTGGGAGCAAGACATGATCACCTGACCTACCTTGCCTCAAACAGGACAACCTGTCTAACCATGCTAGCATGGCAAATAGACATTAAACGCTAATGATGATGATGATGATGATGATGATGATATATATATATATATATATATATATATATATATATATATATATATATATATATATTATTATTATTATTATTAATAGAAGAGCATGGAAGATAACTGCAGATAAGCAAGGTACTCAATAAGTCAGTAGAGAAGGTTGAAATTTAGTTCATACAGATATATATGTAACAAGTACCTGATGGACTTCTTTACAGTTTTAGTCTACCAAATTTCATTCACAAGATATTGGATAACCCAGGCTATAGTAGAAAATACTTGCCTAAAGTGTTATGTAATTGGATTGGAGCCTGAATCAATGTGGTTGCAAAATGAAATCCCTAAATCCCAAAACTATGTCTGTGTTCATAGTAGCAAAGAACTGCCTGCAGGGAGGTGCTTCTGTTAACTAATAATAAAATAATTGATAGCTGTGATTCAAATATTCTAATTATACCTGTTTTGGAACTAGGCGGAGTAAAACATATTAATTCTGACAACCGTGATGAGAAAGGAATGTAAAGGGAGGAGGACAATCAAAACTTGCAAAGGTAGTCATCATGACTATCATCATCATTATCATCATCATAGTCATAATTGTCATCATCATCATCCTTATCATTATCAATATCATCATCATCATCATCATCATCACCATTGTCATCATCATCATTAACCTCATTGTTTTATATCTATGTTTCATGCTGGCATTGTTTGGATAGGTTGTTACATTATGAAACTAGACAGACAACATCCTACTCATATGTTCCATTTTTGGCATAGTTTCTACAGCTGGATACCCCTTCTTAATACCAACCACTGAACAGAGGGTACATTTTACGATGGTACCAACACTATCATTTTATAGAGTGCTCTGGGTACATTTTATCATGGTACCAACTCAATCATTTTAAAGAATGCACTGGGACATTTTATCAGGATACCAACACAATTATTTTATAGAGTACATTTTATCATGGTATATAAGCTGCAGGAGACAGTTTGATACCTCGTAATCCAAATACTGGCAGAGGAACAACTAAATGTTGAATAAAGAGAAGAAAATAATAATAATTGTTTCTACTTTTGGCACAAGGCCAGCAATTTCCCAGTGTATTACTGGTACTTTATTTTATCGACCCCGTAAGGATGAAAGGCAAAGTTAACCTCGGCGGGATTTGAACTCAGAATGGCAAGAGCCGTAACTCTATGCGTCAAAGCATGGCGCCTGACCCTCTACCAATACTGCCAATCCACCAATGGTTTCTAATTTAGGTAAAAGGCCAGCAATTTTGGTAGGAGGGATAAGTTGATTATATATGCCTCAGTATTTCACTCGTGCTTTAATTGATTGACTCCAGTACTTTACTGGAACTTTATTTCATCGATCCCAGGAGGATAAAAGGCAGGCTTAATTCCACTGTAGCATCATGAGCAAGTTTCTTTTTCATAGCCTTGAGTTGACCCAAGCCTTGCAAGTAAAAGTGAGTTGATGGAGACTACTACATTGGATGAATTGTACTTGTAATTCAAAGGTCCAGCTTTGTCATATATTGTGTCATGCTGATTCAACTTGGATTATGTTAAAGGTACACATATCAGTGGAACACTCAGCCTCCTATCTTATAATATAAGAATACAAGTAGCCATAATAGGGTTCCTTCGAACGGTCTTTGGAGTAACATTATTCAATAGAGTGCATAGTTCGGAGATCAGAGAGTCACTCCAGGTAGAGCTGCTACTTCTCCAAATTGAGAGATCACAGCTGCAATGCTATAGGCATGTGGTTAGAATATCTCTGGAAAAAGTTGCTGGACAGATTTTATAGGCAAAACCAACTGGTAGGAGACCCCGAGCAAGATGGTCGGATAACATCCATGAACTTGGCTGGACTCGCTTGGAGATTCAGCCAGATCAGTTGGAGATGGTTGCTTCTGACAAGACCTGTTGGAAGGGTAGTGGGGGTAAAGTCCTCAAACACTCTTTACAGTGGGTCTTGTGAGAAGCAACCTTTTCCAATTTAATTGACTGGATCCTCAAGCGAAACCAGCCAAGCTCATGGATTTATCCAACCATCTTACTCTGGGTTTACCCCTGGGTCTCCTACCAGTTGGTTTTGCCTGTAAAATCTGTCCAACAATTGTATGCCTTTTCGATTATATGCCTTCTCAAAGACCTGTGAATATTTGGTTGGCTGTGCTGCATCCAGGGCGAAAACCACACTGTTCATCAGCTAGCTTAGACTTAACAATCTCCCTACATCTCTTTGGCAGACACTTAGCATAGACTTTACTGGGGAGGCTTAACAAGGAGATACCTCTATAATTGGAGCAATTTCTCTTGTCTGCCTTTTTGGAAATTGGAATTATCACCCCCGATTGCCAATGCTTAGGTGCCTTTCCAGAGATCCAAGCCATCCAGCACACATGAGTCAACCAGAGAACATCTTCTCTATTTAAGGCTTTTAACATCTTGGGCCAAATTTCATCCTCCTATTTACCTTACCACATTTGAGCTCTATAATAGCTCTTGTGACCTCAGGATCCGAGAGATTAGTCATCGCTCCCAGATGCACATCCGAAGATGCAGTTGTGATCAGGTTTAGGAGATCAACAAAGTATTCTCTCCACCTCGTGAGGATGCCACCTATTTGAAGAAAGAACCCCATATGCATTCCTGATAGCAGGTGTGGAGGAGAATTTCTTATTACAAAGTCGACAGATGGTCTGCCAGAACACTTTATTAACCCCAAAGTTCTCCCATGTCTTAACTTTGGACGCCTTTGCTGTCACTAAGCATCAATTTAGTCACCTTATATATGTATATATATATGTATATATATATATAGTTAATAAAGAAAGGAAACAAAACATACACAGTATTGCAAAATTACACAGTTATATTATGTTTACGCTTGGAGGAAATGGAATATATATATATATATATATATATATATATATATATATATATATATATATATATATGTGTGTGTATATATGTTCAGTAAAAGTTGTTTTGGCAAAAAAACAGGAGTAAGCAGCAGAAAGCACTCTGCATTTGTAGTGTGTAGTTATGATGGAAATTCAGTATAAGAATAAATTAAAAAAGATGCTGATATTTACAATATGTATATATTATATATGAGCATGGTATGTTTATTCTCAACTGGTTACACACAACATTTCTACCAATACTCAATTCCTGTTGTATTGGAACTTATTTATTGACTCCTGGATGATGAAAGGAAAAGTCAACTTTGGCAGGATTTAAACTCTAAATATAATACGAATATTACATGGAAAGCATTTCTTAAGCCTTTTGTTACCATATTTCTAATGAATGACACTGTTTATGATTTTTAGTTAATATTGAAAATATCAATTGATTTGAAGTGCTTTGTAATATAACTTTCTCATTAATAAGCTGGTGAACATAACTTAATAAATGTTCTTACATAATATTATGGTGGAAGGTTTTCAGATAAATATAAACATTTTAAGGTTTTTTTCTAATAAAAATCACTCGCTATGATTTTCAAAAATTTTGAAAATGACCAACAATTTGAAGGCATTTGGCATTTGGCAATATAAAAAAAAAAAAAAATCTAACTGAAAACACGATATTGAAATATAAGATACAAAACAATAATCGTTTTAAAGCCAACTTCCCTGCCAAAGTAGAGTTTAGCTGTGTGGCCCCTATGATAGGATTAATTCTTATCATAGGGTTCTTGATGTTTTACGGTCAGATGTTTTGCCTGACACCGACCCTTTTAGTTACCTCGTACAACATGTAGGGATACAGATTTACAATAACAACAACAATAAGCATTTTAAGACCATTTTCCTTGCTAAAGTAGAGGTTACCCTTTTGGGCCCTACGACAGGCTTAACCATTCTCATCATGGAGTCCTCATTTGAGGCAATGTTTTATGGCCCTTCCTAGTGCCAATCTTTTTAATCACCTCTTATGTAACACAGGATACACACAAGGTTACATTGTACCTGTTTGAAACCAGATACACACAGATACAATATGCCTATTGTAATTCAAATACATACAGGATACAGTGAACCTATTATAAACAAGATGGACACAGGGATCACATGGATACAGCATACCTATACTAAATCAGATACACACGGAGATATGATGTACCTATTTAAACTAGATATACACATGGTTATAATGTACCTATACTAAATCAGATACACACAGTGTACCTATTCTATATCAGATACCACAGGGATAAAGTGTACCTATTTCAGACCTGTCAACTCTCCCCATCCAACAGGGAGATCTCCCACCCACTTTGGGGTAGGTGAGAGATGTCTTCTCTTGTGAAAATGGGTATAGCTTTCATTATGTAAAATTTTTCTATTTTGCTTAATTTCTCCCTGTTTTGGGGCACTTTTATAATGGTACTCCCCATTTGGGTTTTTAGAGGTTGGCAGGTCTGCTATTTTAAACATGCAGAAATATGATTTTAAGCCAGATATACACAAGGATATGGTGTATCTATTTTAACCAGATACACTCAGGGATACGGCATATCTATTCTAAACCAGATAGACACAGGAATACAATGTACCTATTCTAAACCAGATAGACACAGGAATACAATGTACCTATTCTAAACTAGATAGGCACAGCATATTGAAACAGAAGTTATAAACATGAAATCAAATAAAATAAAGATAAATCAAAGCATTACTTACCAAACCACCTCCAATAATTGCAATATGTTTTGTATCATTTGTCTCCATAATGATTTTCTATTGACAGATTTACCTGATACCTAGTGGCAATATAGGTTTTATATTCTTTTTTCACTCCTGTTTATATAATCTTTAAATAATCTTTAAAACATTTACATATAATATATATAATGTGGAAATTTATGGTTGCAGCAAGGTTTCTTTTCTTTTTTCTTTAGGCTGGTTGCAAGAAGGGGTTAAAATAATATATATTATTATAATATATACACATCAATATATATATATATTTATATATGTTATATGAATCTGTTTAAATTTCCCCTCCCGCTGTTTTCGATTTTATAAATTATTTTATATAGAACTTCATCAACTCAGTCCTTTTTTGTATAGTGCTTGATAAGAACGAGAATAATGATAAGAAGAAGAGGAAGGAAAGATGAGCATCACCCCGAAACAATATATAATGTACAATCCAATAGCTCAAACTCTAGCTTCTTTCTGCCCTATATGATTTGAGGGAAGCAAATTTATATCTATATGCATATATGTATATACACCCTCAAACATATACACAAACATGGGTGTGTATGAGGGGTGTGTGCGACAGACAAGCTGTAATAGTAGGATGACAGCCATATACATGTGCATATTCCGATACATACACATTAACATTTACATGTCTGTAAGGACACACATGCATACATACATACATACATACATACATACATAGATACACTCACACACAAACACACACCTATATACAAAACACCTACACAAGTCTATACATAAATGTATGCGCATATATATATATATATAAATATACATGTATATATACATGTGACAGGGAGATGGTTAGCTGTTTAAATATATATATATATATATATATATATGTATATATATATATATGTATATATATATAGAGAGAGAGAGATAGATAGATAGATAGATAGAGAGAGAGAGAGAGAGAGAGGTCGAATGAAAGGGGATTATGATGGTGATGAAAATGGTGCTGATGACTGCTCCACCTGTCAATCATTTTAAGCCTTTAAGCTCCTATTGTCCAATCAAAGAAACAAAGAATTTGATTAAATCACGCCCACAAGCCTATGTATAATTATATATATATATAAATGTGTGTGTGTGTGCATAGAAAATTACACTCATATATATATTATTTTTATTATTATTATCAAAACACACCCAGTCCACACTGTAAAGTGGTCGTGTAGATGTCACAACAAAAAGGTGGTTGGTGTTAGGAAGGGCATCCAGCCATAGGAACCAAGCTAGAAACAGTTCTGTATGAGCAAGACACAGTCACCTGACCCCACTTGCCTCAAATGAGTCGACCTGTCACTACCCTAAATTCAGAACGAAAGGCCTTCAAAATGTTTTAAAATAAACATACAGTATATTATTAAATATACAATACGTACATTCATATATGCATATATATATATTAATATATATATATATATATATATATAGGTCTGAGTTTCCTTCAGATGTCAATGTACGGTCTGAAATATTCTCATACATGACTCGTCCACACAGTCACGTATACATATATGTATAAATAAATAAACAAATGAGATCGTGTAGGTGTCACGACAAAAAAACACACAGTCCACGCTGTAATGTGGCCGTGTAGGCAACACGGTAAAAACCTCCCAGTTCCACACTGTAAATGTGGTTGGTGTTAGGAAGGGCATCCAACTGTAGAAAACCTGCCAGACAGTCCTATGCGAGCAAGACAACCACTCTTGCCTCAAGTGGAAAAACTCCCGTCCAAACCCATGCAAGCGTGGAATATGGACGTTAAATGATGATGATGATGATGGTGAAATATATATATATATATATATAGATATATATATATATATATTTATTTATACATATATGTATACGTGACTGTGCACGAGTCATGTATGAGAATATTTCAGCACTTATATTGACATCTGAAGGAAACTCAGACCTATTCCGCATTGATACCAGAGTCCTCTAGGGAGATCTTCTGGCCCCTTTCTTCTTTGTGATTAATCACTAGGTAATGTCATTACATCATTAGATGGGATAATGCTGAAAAGTTAATAAAGTACCTGGCATCCGGTGGAAGATCTACCTCAGTTGGCTTTTGCAGATGACATAGCAAAGAAGCTGAGGACATGTTACATAGAGTGATGGCTGCAGTGCAATCCATTGGACTTATCTTCATGTGTGTGTGTGTGTTTATATATTTGCATATATGTATGCATAGGTTTATGTATGTGCACCATATGTGAGAATATATGTGTGCACTAATGCACATGTGTGTATGTGTAAGAGTAGTGCAACCCATGTACAGAAGTTCTGTCAGTAAAGTGAGAGTAGGTAAGGAATTTTGTGAAGAATTCAGTATGAAGGTGGGTGTCCATCAAAGCTCAATCTCCTCTTGTTTATTATAGTCCTACAGGCTATATCAGAGAAGTTTAAGATTGGCTGTCCAAGGAAACATCTATATACTGATGACCAGCTTCTTATAACCAAATTTGTGGACGAGCTAAGGTAGAAATTCCTTTTATGGAAACAGAACTTAGAATCAAAAGGGCTCAGAGTAAACCTAGTAATGACCAAAGTTTTACTAAATAGAAAAGAAGACAGGACTCCAGTTTCTTCATGGAAGTGGCCATGCTCAATATGTAGAAAAGGAGTTCATAATAATTCTCTATGATGTTCACAATTTAAAGTATGGCTACACAAGATGTGTAGTGGAATTATTGGTCGGCTAACAGAAAAGATATACTTTGCATGTAACAGGTTCATAGGAATAGTTGGTAGTAAATGCACAAGTGAAATATATCTTTTCCAATAAATTCTTTATCCAGGTTGGTTGAAACATATCCTGTGTCTCTAATAAGAATGGTTATCAAGCTGAAAGTGTATTTTAGGACTTGGATTTAAGGACTTATCATTATTGGTCCAAAGATGTCTTCTTTCTCCTGTATTTTCCCAGCCACATTGACATCACAGCTCTGATACTATAGGCATGAGGTTAGAATGTCTCAGGAATAAAGTGCTGGACAGATTTTATGGGCAAAACCAACCAGCAGGAGACCTAGGGGTAGATTCCGAGCAAGATGGTTGGATAACATTCATGTGCTTAGCTGGTCTCACTTGGAGATCCAGCTGGATCAGTTGGAGACATTTGTTTCTGACAGGACCTGATGGAAGGAGTGTTTGAGGACTCTGCACCCATGACCCTCTCAGGACTAAGTGGGTGAAGAAGAAGAAGATATTGACATCAAGTGTGTAGCTGACTTCCACAACAAAATTTATCTTATGGTCCTGGTTTTATTCTTAGGTTATTCCAATATTCTTTTTATCCATCAGAGTAACACTTAGATACATTTTCAACTAACAATAAATATGATAAAATTTTACAATATATATTGTGTACTCTTTTTCTTCCTTACTCCTTGTTCATGCAATTTTTTGTGCTATAAAAACACACATATGCATATATATCCCCATCATCATTATCATCATCATCGTTTTAACATCTACTTCCAGGTCTTGAATAATCACCCCACCCTGCTTAATAAATTGTCATTCATATTGATACAGCAGCTGAAGAATCTAATAATAATTTTATTTTACATTAAAAACATTATATATGACAAAATAAGAACATTACAAGAATATTTACAAATGTACACTATGCAATTACCGATTTCCCTTTCCCCGTTTATTCCAACCCTGCTGCTTTTAAGAATTTAAGCAGATGTCCAACCCCCCTGTTTATTCCACCTCCCCAGTATTTTGGACCCGAGAGTACTTTCCCTGCTATCAAGTGTTGGACAGGTCTATATAGACCAGGTCATAACTGAAATGGGAATTCTGATCTCCCAGCGAGGCCACGGATCTGCATCTTGATTATGTACAGAGAGGTTGTCATATCTTTGTCACGAATGAAGAGTCCTCCCAACCCTTTGTTTGGAAAGCTTTTTATGGCTGGATGCCCTTCTTATCAGCAACCACTTTACAGCATGTATTGGGTGTGTTTACGATGTAGATCACCAACACTAGGGAGGTTGCCATGTCCTTGACACATGACTGATGGGGCCTCTCAACCCTTGTTTCGCAAGCTTTCTATAGCTGGATGACATTCCTATCACCAACGACTTTACAGTGAATTTTTCATGTAGATCACCAACACTAGGCCACCTGCCAAATAGCTTAGTATCATAGAACTAGAGCCAGTTTGGTGTGAAAAGTTTTAATGCAGTGATGGACAAACTTTAGCCTGTTTGACTTCCTCAATGGCATGCCTTATAAAAAATTACCTTAATTTTTTTTTTTAGTAGTCTGGTCTGCCTTATGATGCAGCCCACTACTTGAAAAATATTGCTCATGTTTGGTTTAGAACCTTCTGACCATACAGATAAAGCCAGAAAATTTAGTTTCAATTTAAAAAAAAATATGAGTACGTGATTTTCCCCACGGATTTGTGCTCTGTTCATGGAGGGAGGTCTCTCATCATATGACTATAGTCACCAGCTACATAAACACATACATACACACACACACACGCGTGTTGACCTAATTATTTTTAAAGCCAAGATGAAAAAGTAGTCGCATTATCCCCCACCACCACAACCACAAGGTACTTTATATAAATACACACACACACATACACATATATATATTTATACATACACACACACACATATATATACACAAACACATACACACACATATATATATACATATATATATATACATATATATATATATGTATATATATATATTTATATATATTTGTATATATATATATATTTATATATTTGTATATATATATATATATATATATATATATATATATATATATGGGTATGTGTGTGTATATATATATATATATATATATATTTATTAAAATAACAGATTAAAGTTTAAGCAAAGAATCGCTGCTTTCACCCTTAACGGGATCTTCTGAAACTAACAAAGTCAATCTGTAAACGCAGAAGTGGATATTTCAAAAAACGTTGCAACCGGAGGAAGACAGGAAGACGATACTTTGGTTCGTGGAAACGTTCGCTGGCAAAGAACGGGGGAAAAAACGAATAAGATACGTCATTAATAGGAGCGGTGAAAAACAATTACGCGCAAAGACAGAACCACGTTTATGGTATAAAAGAGGTCGTAGACTAATGTTCTCTTAGGTGGTTCATAGAGACGTTCTCTGGCAATGAACGAAAAAAACGAAGATAATACGTCATATGTGGAGCGTGGAGAACAATAGCACGCAAAGACAAAACCACGTAAATGGTATAGCAGAAGTCGTAGACTAAAATTCTAACTAGGAGACCGAATGAATTTCCGCTACAGAGTTAAGAACAAAGTAAATAAATACAATACAGAAGTATTAAAAATAAATAAATACATACACGCAAACAAATACGTACATACACAAGCATACGCAAAACACTTACCATTGGTATACAAAACCACGCACATAAATATATGTGTGTGTGTATGCGTGTATACAAATAAATAAATAAATAATTATATAAACGTAAATACGTAAATACGTAAATACGTAAATAAACACATAAATACGTAAATACGTAAATAGCTTCAACCTCTCTATACAGGTTGAGGCCAATCTCTCGGTCGTTAATTACCTTGACGTTACCCTCAATTTAATGAATGGGTTGTATTACCCGTATAGAAAGCCGAATGATACGCTTAATTACATAAGTAAGCATTCCAACCATCCTGCCAGCATAACCAAGAACCTGGTAAGAAACGTTTCGTTGAGGCTTTCCCGTCTTTCCACCAACGAGCGTATTTTCAACGACCATTCCACTTATTACAATGAAGCTCTTGCTCGAAGTGGATTTGTCGATAAGGTAGCATATACAGAGTACGAAAATAGACCTAGAAGAAATAGATCCCGTCGCATTTGTTGGTATAACCCACCATATAATATGGAGGTGGCCACACCATTAGCTAAGATCTTTCTTTCCCTTATTACGAAGCATTTTCCCCCTACACATAAATATAGTAAAATTTTTAATAGAAATACTATTAAAATCTCTTACTCTACGACTCCTAACCTTGCACATAACATCACAGCTTCAAATTTAGCTAAACTACCTAGCCGTAGGAACACGTGCAACCCTGTAGTTAGTACTAACTGTAATTGTAGGAATCGGGTTGATTGCCCCCTATCCGGGAAATGCCTCTCTAGTAACATTGTCTACAAATGTAAGGTTGTAACACCCACGTCCTGTAGTGCCTACATAGGGTTAACCGCCAATAGATTCAAGCAGCGTCTTTACACGCATACCCATTCTTTTCGTTACCCTCTAAGAAGGAATATGACGTCACTTTCAGCTCATATCTGGAGTCTAAAAGACAACCACACCCAATATAAGTTACACTGGGAGATCCTAGCTAGGGCTAGATCGTATAACGGAAATAAAAGACCTTGTGACCTCTGCGCCGCTGAGGCCCTGGAAATACTCTACGCCACAGACCACATCTTAAACAAAAAATCTGAGGCAATTTCGGCTTGTAAACATAAATTGCACAAAACTTTCCTGTATTACAACCCCACGTTATACCCTAATGGATAGTACGATCTATACATGGATATTTTACGTCTTGATGAGCTAAGTATATGTTTTGTTTATACCATTACTTATTTGCATAGGTAAGTATATATTACCCGTATGTTTCGTGAAGGTACGTATACCTTCTCGTACGTATATTTGATTGTTTATGTTATGGTGTATAAACTTTTATTCTTTTTTTATTCTGGTACATATGGTTTGGCTATGTGTATACGGGAGTTTTGCGTCTGTGTGAGTATGCAGGTTCGTACGTATGTAGGGTGTGTGTATATGTGTACTTCATGTTTTGGTTGACTTACGTCTCCGAACATTCGTGTATTTACATGTAGGTATGTGTGTGCACTTGGTATTTACGTATTTATTTATTTATATACGTTTATATAATTATTTATTTATTTATTTGTATACACGCATACACACACATATTTATATGTGCGTGGTTTTGTATACCTATGGTAAGTGTTTTGCGTATGCTTGTGTATGTACGTATTTGTTTGCGTGTATGTATTTATTTCTATTACTTCTGTATTGTATTTATTTACTTTGTTCTTAACTCTGTAGCGGAGATTCATTCGGTCTCCTAGTTAGAATTTTAGTCTACGACTTCTGCTATACCATTTACGTGGTTTTGTCTTTGCGTGCTATTGTTCTCTATGCTCCACATATGACGTATTATCTTCGTTTTTTTTCGTTCATTGCCAGAGAACGTCTCTATGAACCACCTAAGAGAACATTAGTCTACGACCTCTTTTATACCATAAACGTGGTTCTGTCTTTGTGCGTAATTGTTTTTCACCGCTCCTATTAATGACGTATCTTATTCGTTTTTTCCCCGTTCTTTGCCAGCGAACGTTTCCACGAACCAAAGTATCGTCTTCCTGTCTTCCTCCGGTTGCAACGTTTTTTGAAATATCCACTTCTGCGTTTACAGATTGACTTTGTTAGTTTCAGAAGATCCCGTTAAGGGTGAAAGCAGCGATTCTTTGCTTAAACTTTAATCTGTTATTTTAATAAATATTTGCTCTACGGTTCTTATATATTTGATATATATTTATCCTTATCGAGCCCTCTTTGGATTTTAGTCTTGAAATTTATTATTATTAATAATTATATATATATATATATATATATATATATATATATATATATATATATATATATATATATATATATATATATATATATATATATATTTCGTTTCTGAATTTGTTTAGCAAGATTCTTTATCTGAAATCGTGTGTTGAAACCGATATTGTTATACTTTGGGAGGGTCATGTTGCCAATAAGAAACACACCTCATGTATAGATAACACCCTCATGTATAGATAAGAAATGTATAACCTGTAAAATAAGCCCCCATATTAACTGTAAAACTAGAAATGTAGTGTATAGCATAAGATGTACTGAAGGACAATGTAGAAACAAAAATATAGTGTACATAGGTGAGACAGCTCGTAGTATAGGGGAACGGATAAATGAACACTGGCGAGACCTTCAAGATAATAAAGAATCATCTGTACTCTACCAACATGCTAAGATAGAACACAAGGGTAAATTAGAGAACATAGAAATAAAAATAGAATCTACACACAGAAAAGATGCAATGTTTAGACAAATTACAGAGGCAATAAACATAAAAGAATTACAACCAAAATTAAATAGAAAATATGAGTGGAACAGCAACATCACAACTTACAATTAAGGACAAAGTGAAAACACACACACACATAGAACAAACAACCAACCAATAACATGTAAATAAATAAATAAATAAACAAATAGATAAATGAACATAAACACACACAGACACCCGGATGTGGCGCATGCGCAAACTGAGCACACAACACACACACAGAAACAAAATGGCGTAGGACAGAACAAAGGAGAGGCACAGAAACAAAGAAAGGAATCCCAGTCACTGAAGAGGTCACAGAGCGTGTGACGAAAGGACTATGACTATATATAAACAACTATCTGGTTGTGGAACCAACCAACCAACCAGAAATTTATAAATTTGTAAATTTATAAATATATAATAAATTGAAGTGAAAGCAACTGGTGCGTGTGTTTCTTATTGGCAACATGACCCTCCCAAGTATAACAATATATATATATATATATATATATATACATACACTAGAAGACATATATATATATATATATATATACATACACTAGAAGACATATATATATATATATATATATATATATATATATACACTAGAAGACATGTGACAGGTCCCTATTATTTGTCCCATTATTTACCTACTTTAAACATTAAATAGTTTTCAAAAACAACAATTTCAGTCTTTGTTAACATTCTTTTGTTGCTGTTGTTGTTGTTGCTGTTGTTGTTGCTGTTGTTGTTGTTATTGTTCCCTACCTTTCATATTTCATTTTTACATCAATAAAAGAGAAAGGAGGAGGAGAGGGTGTGTGTGCATGTATGGAGGAGGGGAAAGTGAGGTGATAAGAGGGTGTAAGTGGGAGGTGGGATTTCGTTAATGAGACAATGATAGAAGGTGGGAGTAAGTGTGAGGGGGAGGAGGAGGAGGTGGTGGAGGTGGTGGGGAGAGACATGCAAGATTTAGAGAGTTAAAGCAAAGGATAAAATAATAGAGCAAGACAATAGAAAACATACATATATACTTATATACACATACTTACATAGAATAACACAAGGCACACACATATATACAACATACTTACATAGAATAACACAAGGCACACACATATATACAACATACTTACATAGAATAACACAAGGCACACACATATATACAACATACTTACATAGAATAACACAAGGCACACACATATATACAACATACTTACATAGAATAACACAAGGCACACACATATATACACACAGAATAACAACATATATATATATATATGTATATATTTATATATATATATTCAACGATACAATTGAATATATGAGACGGATGAACACCAATAAAAGTATACATGTGTTCGAATTGCAAATGACCAAGTTAGCTAAGTTGAAAAAATACTAATTTAAAACAATATGGTTTGCCTGTCTCGATTTAAAGTAATATATCAATAAAAATAACAAACCTATATCGGGCAACTCCCTCTCATATGTTCAATTGTATTACACGGCTCGGAAAGATTCCCTTCTTTGAGCTATTTAATTGTAAAAGACTATTTTGAGTTTCTAACTCAATATATGATATATATATATATATATATATATATATATATATATATATATATATATATATATATGTAAGAATATTTTCGAAACAGTGAGCGAGTTTGAAATTAGAAATATAAGCTATCGCCGTATTTTGACTAAAGAAATTACTTAGCTTGAGGTTAAGAACAATCGGAGAAATGGAAAAGATGAGTATTGACGTACATTTTAGTGAATACTCATCTTTTTCCATCATCCTTTTCTATCAAAATATGGTGATAGCTTATATTTCTAATATATATATATATATATATATATATATATATATATATATATATATATATATATATATATATATACACATATACATATAAATATATACATATACATACATACATATATATAGAGAGAGAAAAAGAGAAACAACACACATATACATACACGCATATACACACACATACGTACATACATATGCAGGTACACACATATATATGCTCACACAAAAGCAAAGATTAATCTTTTTACAGAAACATCCATGCACATACACACATACACACACATACACACCCATATATGCACACACAGGCGCCCCCACACACCCACTCATACGTTCATACGTGCATACAAAAAAAGCTGTTGTAAACTTACACATGCACACACACATATACACACACATACTTTGCATATAAAAACAGTTACCAGCATACATAATTTGATATAAACACACACATACATACACATACAAACATATACTCATATACACACAAACACATACATACACATACCATGCATATAAAACAGACACCCACATGTATAAGTTGATATAAACGCACACACACACACATACAAACACACACACATACAAATACACACACATATACAAACACATTCACACACACATACACACACATACACATACACACATATACAAACAGACACACATGCACACACCTTCACATACTAACACATATACACAGATACACACGCATACACACACATACACAAATACACACACATATGCAAACACCTACACATACATATACAAACACATACACACGCAGAGACACACAAACACACATAAACATCAATTGTTGCACACGCACATAACAGTCACTGTATGCGCTAAAACAGTATTTAACCCTTTAGCATTTACATTACTCTATATTTACTATTGTATTTTCATGGTAAAGGCTTTACCTCACATAATTATCTCACATAATATTGAATCTATGAGATTTTGAAAGTATTTATTTTGAGAACAATACCTTAACGACTAGTTACAGCCAGTTTCAACAGAAAGAGGTAGAGAATTCTGGCTGGTTTGAACATTAAAGGGTTAAGAGAAAAATGAAAAAGAATGTGTTGTGTGTCTGCCAGATAAACTAAACACAATATATTCCGTTGTCTCATTTTTTTAAAATAACCTATTATAACAGAACAGCTATGACAATACACATTATGAATGACGCCCCCATGCTTTCCTCTAAATTGTGGTTAATTAATGGTGTATGGACATTCATACACCAATCTGTATGTTCCATTCATTTAGCTCTCTTTCAATCTATCTATCCATATCTTAACTTACCTACCTACCTACCTACCTACCTACCTACCTACCTACCTGCCTCCCTCCCTCCCTCCCTCCCCCCTACCTACCTACCTACCCACCTATCTACGTACCTACCTACCTACCTACCTACCTACCTACCTACCTACCTACCTACCTACCTACCTACCTACATACCTACCTCCCTACCTCCCTACCTACCTACCTACATACCTACCTACCTACATACCTACCTACGTACCTACCTACCTACCTACCTACCTACCTACCTACCTACCTACCTACCTACCTACCTACCTACCTACCTACCTACCTACCTACATACTTACCTACCTACCCACCTACCTACATACCTACCTACCCACCTACCTACATACCTACCTACATACCTACCAACCTACTATCCACCTACCTACCTACCTACCTACCTACCTACCTACCTATAAAATATGTAAAACATTCCAAAAATTCTGCATGTAATAACATCATGTACACATATACAGATACACAGCATATGGACATGCACACATATAACTCAAAACATCCACATCCACACATACAATATCATCCATACCTGCATAGACACACATGTATCTAGACATGCATACATATTTACCTAGTTGATGTCTAAATTTCAATGAGAGAGTCTTGTGTCTATGTTAGAAACCAACTTTCTCTCTATTGGTAAAAATTTATAAAATGTTAAAATCAGAAGAACTTACATACATACATGATGGCTGCCCCTCGTTTTCAAGTATGGCCATTGCACAATACCCCCCCCCACCAAAAAAAAAACATATATATTAATAATTAATGGTGTTGCGATCGAATGTAGCTTTTTAGCCCAGCCAATGATCTAAAATGTCTTGCACAGAGTTGGCAACCATGATAAAAACATTTATTGGTAATAGCCAGCTGTGGTTGATCTTCATGTACTTTTGCATGCCGTTTGAGCCCTACTCCTGATCTACACTCTTTTCCACATGCAAGACAGGTATGATGAGTAGCATCTCCGACAGCAATCTGATAGTCAACTACTGGTCTCACTTTATGACTACGAAGATGACTCTTGAGTCCAGCTTTGCTGAGGCAGAGTCTTACACAGATGCTGCATGTCACCACCTTTGCTGTCTGGAAATGTAATAGCAATGCCTTTCCTAACATCCCTTTTTACTTTCTTGTATGTGATTCGAGATGCTTCAAAAGCAACTTTCCTTTCATGTAAAGTCTTTTCTCCATTTATTACGATCACCAGCTATGCTTTCCCATGTATCAGCTGATATATTAGCGTCTTTCAAGGAGGCTTTCAACATACATACATGCAAGCATTTGATTCTGTACCCCACTCTTGGATCATAGTGTCTGGAAAGTCCCAGACACTATTATCATAGCCATAGAGAACTTATTTTCTTCTTGGACTACTATCCTAAAGTTAAAAACAGAGAAGGAGGAATCTATTTTCACAGATAAAATAAAATATCACAGGGGTATATTTCAAAGAGACAGTCTTTCTGTGCTACTATTTATTGTCATTAAACCCCTTGCCTATCGAAGATGTCACCCATGTCATAAGCAGCTGTCCAAAGATATCATCACGGTACTATCTGTCTATGTGGCATGATGCAGTGGCTTCACAGGGCCGTGCCCAGATCACCATTGCACCCAACCTTGTGTTGTCATGCATCCATCAGCTTCGTTGGGTCCAAATAATTGATCCAGCTTGTCTCACAATGGGATGACTCGTCTAACCCATGCTAACGTGGAAAAATAGCCGTTAAACAGTGATGATGAGGATTATGATGATATCTATCTATCTATATATATAAAAATGAATGTATGTTTGTTTGTTTGTCCAAAGATATAAACGGAGAAAGAGAAATCAACGTATATTCAAGAAAGTGTCCCATTGAACTTCATTTTTGCTTTCATATTTCAATGGACTCTTTTGAATATTCCAACAAACTCATGAAGACATCCAAGTTTCCCCAATATGACTCACAATGTATTACAATTAACAGCACTGAAGGCTTTTAAGTGGTATAGATGCACTTGCTGCTCAACATATTCTCCATAAGCTGATGGGCTGAGTAAATCATCTCCATAGTACCCTGCCCAGCTCTGAATCCACACTGGCTCTCAGGGTTTGCACCAGGGTAGATCAATTTTATTAGACGATTCAGCAAGACCTTGGATAAGACTTTTCCTACTGATTGAAGCAGACTTATTCCATGATAATCATGGCATTCCGACTTTCAGAGGCAATTTCGGTGGAAAACAGTGTCAAGCAAGGCGACATACCTGCACCCATCTACTTTGTCATGCTGCTGACATATGCCTTCCAAGACTTCAAAATCGGTGAATACTTGTGAATTAGAACCTCTGTCAAGGTCTTTAATCTAAGATGGTTTAACACCAAGTCCAAAACATTTGGCACTCTCGTTAGGGAGTTCCGGTATGCTGATGATGTAGATTTTGTGACACATACAGAAGAGGACATGCAGTTGATATTGGACACCTTCTCTAATACATGCTCTGTTTGGGCTAAATATTAGTATAAAAAAACCAAGGTTTTTATACTAATATACACCAGTTATGGAAGTGTCTGTGGAGCCAGAACTTTTCATGAGAAGAAAAATACTTTGTAGAGATGGTATCCTTGATGCTCAAATAGATCACAGGATTGAGAAAGCGAGTCTTGCTTTCAGGAAGCTTGAGAAGCATGTCTAGTCAAATCAGGATATCATGAGAAACACAAAGCTCTGTGTATGAGACCTATGTTCTTACAGCCCACTCTACAGATACGAAATGTGGACAACTTACAGGAATCACATCAGGCGGTAGGAAAGATTTCATCAGCATCCTGAACATCATGTGGTCCTCTTACACACCTGATGCTGCTGTACTTGAGAAAGCGGGTAGAACCAATATTGAGAGGAGGATTATTATGAACCTGATGCAATGGGCTGGTCATGTGGTCAGGATGGAAGATGGAAGGCTGCCTAAACAGTTATTTTATGGGGAGTTAACCAGAGGAACAAAGCCACAGCATCAACTAAAGACAATCTTAAAGTGCTGACGATTGATATGGAGAACTGGGAGAGACTGACTGAAGGCTGTACATCATGGAGAAAGATCATCAAGTATTGATTTGATGTCTTTGAGAAAAAGCGAGTGGAGAATGTTGTTTTGAAGTGTTCAGTTCGTAAGAGGAACTCACGTGCAATGTCTGAAAAACTCTTGCAAGAATTGAAGTGCAATGTATGTGGCTGATTTCTTCTAATAAGATTGGATATCTGAAATCACACGAACCCAGTTTTATTGTCCCACTCACCAACCAAATATCCCAATCACATCATCCATGTCCAACTTGTATTCTTGTTCACCTTTCATGTCCTGTTCAACCCATGCATACAATCATGGAGAGTTGGACATGCTCTAAATCTGCTCTCATTCCATCTCCATAACACTGCTGCTATGACAAAAACGGCTTTATCTACCCTGTGTGATCTGGTGTCACAACAAACATACACACTATCCTGTAAGGTGGATGTACTGGTGACATGACTACGAGGTTCCCAGTCCATCTTGTATAGAAGTTGTGCTGGCACCAATTTTTTCGGCTTGTGTTTCATTGAGTACTTCAATGATTAGAGGTCTTGCCGATTTCAGCACTGCAGACTCCACCCCCTCTCTCTCTCTATATATATATATGTATATAGTTGTATGGATGTATTTGTGTGTGTACACACATAATATATACAGTACTTATATACAACATATCACAATAAATCAAATTAATTTAACAAGTGACTGAAACTACCAAAATAGGATATTTTATTCATTTATAATTTGGGGATAAACATTATTTTTGTAAAAGTAATTCTTCTCTCTCTCACACTCTTTTTCTTACCATCCTCTTTTCACACACACACACACACACACACACACACACACACACACACACACACACACACACACACACACACACACACACACACACACACACACACACGTATAAAACAGCAGTACAGTACAGTGATAGTGTTGGTGCCACAATAAAATATACCTTGTTCACTCTGTAAAGTTCATGCTGGTTCTCCAATAAAATGCACCCAGTCCACTCTGTAAAAGGGTTGGCATTAAAAAAAGTCATCCAGCCTCCTTAGAATGTCTGGTCTCATTTCACAACACAATCTATCCAGATAATGCCAGCATGGAACACAGACAAATGGTGATGGTGATGATGATAGAGACTAGTTTTCCTCTGAATCTAGACAACGAAGTGCCTTAAAACATTCTTTCATCTCTAGAGCCTCTTTCAGAGTGACTATGGTGCATTTTTCTGGTTTACAAATATTACACCATTTAAATAAGATTTGAAAAGCCTGTTTGTCGACATCACGTGGAATGTTATATTCAATTTTGTTTAGTAAAATAGTTGGAACTTCTAATTAAATACCTGCAAAAGATACAACAATAAGAAACTACTACTACTACTACTACTACTACTACTACTGCTGCTGCTGCTGCTGCTGCTGCTACTACTACTACTACTATTACTACTACTACTACTACTACTACTACTACTACTACTACTACTACTACTACTACTACTACTACTACTACTACTACATTAAATAGATTAGTTATATAAAATATGTATACTGCAGGTAAGTAGCTATAGAGTAATAGAAATAGTTAATTAACATACAAATTCTGAAATATTGTTCTGTTTCCAAGGATACCGACAAAAATAATGAAGAAATTGGAATGAGGAGACGAAATTGAATAATTTGAAGAAAGAACTAGATTAAAGAAAATTAAAGAAAATTAAAGAAAATGGACCTGAGAAAATTATAGTAAACAATTAATAGCAGTAGCACTAACATAGCGTGATTCATAATAGAGGTGTATACGGAGGCATATACAATATGTTTACGTATAATAAACACATCTTATATTCCTTTATAATCACCTCTGCAATGTTAGATTATATCGACAACACTTAACTGGAACATTTCGGTAATGACCCCAAGAGATGAAAGATAAAATTTGCTACGATGGGATTTGAACCTGTAACTTAAAGAGATGTAACTAAATTGTTCGATGAGTTATCGGTTCTCTCAGATCACCGTACCTTCACAAAATATATATTCTAATGTGTGAATTATTTGAATATATTATACATTTATATTCACCCGACTCGCTGATAAAATTCGAAGGGAAATTACTTTTCTATTTATATACAGAGTGCATGTAGAATAGATCCCTTGAAAATATGCAATTGCTAATAGGGAAGTTTCAACATCAGTTGTTTTCAAGGTTATCTATAGCTACAGTAAGATCCCAAATAATAGGGTCGGGGGAATTAATGGGTGTGACGGCATTGGAAAATCGTCACAGAAGAATAAGAAGAGGGAGGATGATTGGGCTCTGGGCCTCTGGCGCGGAGGTAAAAGTCCTGCGCTACCCGCTGCAATAGAAATCCCATCTCGCGGGCATCCTGCTTCATACGGGCCGCCGACGTCTCGATCTTGCGGAGGATCTCGACTGTACGGGGTCCAAGTACGTCTGAGGTCTCGATGCGTACAATTTATTTTTCCTCCAACTCTCTGATAAAATTCCAAGGGAGATTACTTTTCTATTTATATACAGAGGGCATGTAGAGTAGAGTCCCTTGAAAATATGCTAATAGAGAAGTTGTTTTCAAAGTTATCGATAGCTACACTCGGATCCAAAATAATAGGATCGGGAAGTAAACATTGGAGATTCGTTAATTTTTCTAGGTTGTCTAGGTTGATTTAAAAAAACAAAAACAGAATTAGTCATTTA
Source organism: Eledone cirrhosa (assembly GCA_964016885.1). Taxonomy (NCBI): domain Eukaryota; kingdom Metazoa; phylum Mollusca; class Cephalopoda; order Octopoda; family Eledonidae; genus Eledone; species Eledone cirrhosa. The sequence continues at coordinate 92,678,134 of OZ024746.1, read as the reverse complement.
GTTTACATATTGAGACCCCACCACATCCTATTTATTTTATAACGTTTGGGATTTCTAGTAATGTATATCTTTTGTCATGTATAATGTTTTTTTAATGTCTAAAGAAAATTTATTGTCCCAGGAGTGTTACCACCTAAAATTCTCCGGAGATAGAGTAGCAAAATTTAATAAGTGGAGTGTTGAAATAAGAGCGATGGGGGGAGGGGAGGTGGGTATCGTGACCTGAAAGTACTCCTAGGAGTTGGTAGGATAACCCAAGGAAAGGAGGTGCTGATCAGCCAATAGGCCCAAATCTAACATTTGTATAATAAATAAACATAAATAACAGGATACAATAAAATACAGCTTGCTCATATAGGTTTCTCATTTACATATGATACATCTTTGTTGTCTATTTTATATTGTTGTTTTCTGATTATTTATTCATATTTATACATACGTCTGGTAGATGAAGATTCCATGTAGCAGTCGATGAATTAAAAGTTTAGAGACACATGCTCCACGTGTTCATTTGACCCGTTAAGGATATCAGTCAAATCTCCTTCAAATTATATCCTACCATCTTAACACACACACACATATATATACGTTGCATCATAAAGTAGTCGTCGATATTGAAAATGACAAGATCGTTATGTCTAAACTGCCTTTCATCGTAAGTATGCTCGACCAAGGTTGACCTAAGACTAAACAACAACCACACACCAAACTATTGTCGTTACGTCAATAATTTATTATACATCGTTGCAACTCTTATATCTGATATTCTATGTTCTGGCAACTCCAATAGAACAGCACGTATAGTTATTTGGAATTTTAGGCTTTCTATGACACAGAACAATAAAATCATTGTTTAGAAGCACATTACCAATTGTATTATTTCTTCTTTTAAGCTTTATTCTAGCTTTGATAAGACATCAATTTAAATATATATATAAACGTAAGAAAATTAACAAAGAAAGGACGAGATAACGAACAAAAAACATTTTATGTAGAAACCTTAAAATTTTATTAAAAAATAACATTTTAAAGTTTCTCCATAATAAAATGTTTTTTGTTCGATATCTTGTCCTTTCTTTGTTAATTTTCTTACGTTTTTATATATATGTATATATATATATTGAATGATATGACAAGACTATGTTTAGTCTTTGGTGGCCGATGCCTTAAATTGCCGATTCCTTAGGTAGCCCAATCCATTAATCCTTTTATTAAACAGTATTGAATATATTTCGGCTGAACCCCTATTTTCAGTCAATAAAGAGCTGCGCCTGATGACATGCTAGATTCCAGCTACTTAATCTCCACATATACTTGACTCAATGCTACAACTCTGTATTACATTAGAGACAAGCAAGCAAGCAATCGCAGTGTTTTGGTAATATACTAGACCACCCGTGACCCGATGGGCCACGTTGACTTCAAAATACTTTTTTAAATCATGTCCACTTGAAAATAATTTTTAAATAATAAGAATATACACAGACATGAATATAATTGTTTCTACTTTTGGCACAAGGCCAACAGTTATCCCAGTGTATTACTGGTACTTTATTTTATCGACCCCGTAAGTATGAAAGGTAAAGTTAACCTCGACAGGATATGGTCTAAGTTCAAATCTCGCCGAGGTTAACTTTGCTTTCATCCTTACGGGGGTCGATAAAATAAAGTACCAGTAATACACTGGGATAATTGCTGGCCTTGTGCCAAAAGTAGAAACAATTACATTCATGGTGAAATGTAATTGGAAGGTCAATATATATATATATACGTGTGTGTATATATATGTATAAATGTGTGTGTATATATATATATATTTATATGTATGTGAGTGTGTATATATATGTGGGTGTCTGATCTATATGCACCGGTCATAGACACACACGCACATATGCACACACATATATATATACACACACACTCACATATATGTATACACAACAACGCCACCAGCTCTCTTCCATTCTCCCTCTCCTCTGCCTCTCTCTATGCCTCTGTTTCAATCTACTCTCTCACAACCACTATCTCTCTCTCTCTCTCTCTCTCTCTCTCTCTCTCTCTCTCTCTCTCTCTCTCTCTCTCTCTCTCTCTCTCTTTCTCTTTGTTTATGAAAGTAGGAACATTCTGACAGCACTGCGTAGTCACAGGGGTGTGGGTGGCTGACCAGTCAACTATAACCGAGAATACCACCAACCTTCTTTGTTCTCTCTAGCTACCAGAGATTTATTACAGTAAACTACTCAGAAGGCTACATGATATATTGATGTAGGTCGTATTCAAATTCAACATTTTCCTGGTAAAGTAAACACATATACAAAATGATTTGTAGAGGTATTCTTATATTTTTTAAATTAATTCTGATGAACCTAATTATTAGATCATATAATTAATTAACTAATAATTAATTATATATCCTGTAAGATGGAAAACACTTGTATTAATTAAAATATGATATAATTAACATATTTGATCTTATTTTGAATGTATATATATATATGAGAAAATGAGTTTTTTTTTAAATCGAGATGTCCTACACAGGTGAAAGTATAAGGAAAAGAAATTGAAAATGTAACTGGAGTCTTTTAAAAATATTTATTCATTTACTTTACCGGTTTCACAGTTCTAATGATTTTCAAAATTATAATTGAGATGGGTAGGTATGAAAAGTTAAATGCTACAGGAAATATACTAAATAGGATGCAGTAAAATCTAGGTATTAGGGTTTGAATCTTGTTCTGGTCCAGTTTGTATTTAGCGAAGGCTTTCAGAACCTTGTGTTTGCAATTTAATATCCTATCATGCCAGGAATTTAGAAGGTCCTTTCCGGTTGCTATTTCAATTACCTCTGCTAAATATAATTAACAGGCGCATCTTTCATTCCGGTTTGGAGGAGAAGATTTCATCACGGACAATTGTAGTGTATATTCAACATTAGCTCCCAGATAATTTTTCGCCAGGGCCGTAGATCTAGCTAAACTGGTATTTTTAAACGTGTGGGTGTGCACATACCATCTTTTCTTGAAAATATTCGTAGTGGAACCCACATATTTATATGTTCCCAGTTTAGATTTGACCACACACTTAAATGATGTTTTTGTACAAACATTTACTCGATAACGGACAATTGCTGGGATTTCTGCAGTTGCTGTTTGTCCCTGTGGAGTGTGTGGTTTCTTCTCCGGTTCCTGTCTTGGTGATGTTATTCCGGGTACTTTGTTCTTGTTCCGGATATGAGTGTGAAGTGGAAGAGACGTTGGTATTTGTGGGTGCTGGTCTGCTCAGTGTTGGAGGCTACGGATGCTGCTGAGGATTCAGAGTATGTCCGGGTTTCCGTTAGCTGTTGGTATTGACATACATGCAGAGGCGCTTGTTATTCAATCGCATGATCACATTGCCCATGTTAGCTGTGGTGGAACAGGATAGTCGGATCCAACCTCTATTTAGTATTTTATAGAATTTGTGGGTTGGAGGAAAGTGTTCGTCTATACGTTTGAAGAAGAGATAGGATAGCTTAGTAATTACCAGATCATTATGCGGGGGATTATAACATAGGTATGATTTTATGTGGGACCTCATTGAGGTTTTCTTATTTGCAGTATTATTATTTGTCCCGCCACTGTGGGGCTTTGAGCGGTGGGTATTTAAATTTGTAAATTTTGTACGGTGTGCTTGTGATGTTTTGCCGTTGGGGTAGTTGGATTTCCCCCACATGGTGTATCTGGAAGACATTTTAGTGGTTCGTCATAACCGGCCTTACGTAGAGCAACTTTGTAGTAGTCCACGTGTGTATTGAAAGAGGATTCAGGGGCAGACAATCTGGAGATCCTAAGGGATACATTTTTAACAATGGAGTTAGTTTAAGTTTTTATTACCTTCATGGATGGGTTCGTATATGCCAGAGTTAAGGTCGAAAGTTAAATCTAAAAAGTTGATACGTTTAAGGTTATGGTCAAACGATATTTTAAGTCCCATGCGTTGAAAGAAGGATCTAATATATTTCCTTCTTCTTTCCAACTGCTGACCATTGAAATTCTTAACAAGTAAGAGAGCATCATCTCTATATATATCTCCTTTGGGGTAAGGAATTCTAGATGTAATTTGTGCATGAGATATGTTCCTACAAGATCCGTAACTTGGGCTGAATTAGTCGAACCCATAGTTATATCGACTTGGGTTCGTCTATCCTTACGTATCCAGTATTCATTGTCAAACATTATGATCGAACGTCTAACAGTTAAAATTACATCGACTTCATTTCTAGTTAGGTTGGAGCTGCGCATCGCGAATATAAGGGATTATTGAGAAGGAATTGAGGAATAGAGGAATAATAGTCATCTATGTCAAACTGGATGAAATTATAAGTTGATTTATCCTCTAAATTAGTGAACCAGTTGATTGCCCCAGAGATTTTTTAGCAGTATTAGTTATAGATGTTATTGAGACACGAGTGACATAATAATGATTTCAACAGCAGAAATTAGAGATGAAATATATGTTTATTTTTGATGTAGCACAAACAATGGTGTGGTACAGAGGCTGGTTTCTGGCGTGTGATCAGTCGGCTTTTCAGTGGCTGTCTGTTTTTTTTTCGCGTTCTCAACCAGCGGGAGATAACTAGGGTTGTTCTATCAAGAGGCGTGAGGCGTCTTACTACAGATTCAAAGAGAGTTTGTGTTTTATTTGGATTAGTACCATATCAAGTATCCTATGTCAGATTTAGAGAGGCATATTAGTCTAATGGAGGGGTTAGATTGAAAGTTGTCTTCACCATTGCTCCTTATACTGTGATATCTGAAACATAACATCATTTTTTAACTCCTGCTTTTCTATATGATGTCATTAACACTGTCAATAGTTATGTATCTATATCAATGATCTGAAGACTAGGATTATAATTACCTGTTTAAACATATTGTATGCTCCGATGATTCCAAACATTCGTCTGGAAGAAACAATTGTCAGCAATTAAATGTATTAAACTAAGATTTGATTGTTTTATATTTTGTATCTCGGCTCTGTAAAAATTTGATAATTTACATTGAGCCTTTTCTCTTACTGGTAATTGGCTAGTTGTTAACACAATGTCATCAATAAATATACCGTCAGATCTGGTTGAAACTATTCACAGTAGATTTACGTCTCCATGCACCGTAGACCAAAATATTAATGGCGACTGTGAAAGGGGTATAATCCCCAAGGGAGGCAACTGCATGGAGAAAAGGTAGAAAAGCACCCTAGAATATTTTGTATATCCCAGCTAAAGGGATGATTTAGTAGAGTGAGTATAATTCAGTAGGTGTTGGACAGTGCTTAGGCAAAAGTTAGGTGGCCACCTACACACACACACACACACACACACACACACACACACACATATATATATAAATATAAAATGTTATAGTTTGCTTGAAGCAATGTATATAATATGTAACATTGAAAGAGGTAGAAGGCTGTATAATACAAAATGGACTGTAAGATAAGGTAACGAAAAGTAAAAGTTACCTGATAATCTTTGTTGTTCTTCTTTCATCTGTCCATTCAGTGGATAACGTTCCAATTTTCTCTCTTTGGGATACAATTTTGAGTTTGATTAACATTTTTTCTGAGTCGTTTTCAAGCGTTTTTCGATGGTTATTTCGCTTTCCACGTTAACGACGTCAATTGCCAATATAGTATTTCGCGTAATCAATTATATATGTACGTAAAAGGTAAACAGAAATAACAACACAATCGGTACAGGATATGGAAGGAATATATTAGGTTATTAACACTTGAAATAACAGGAATAGTGCATTAACGTTTCGGACGCTAGTCTTTCACCAGAAGAAAGAATGATTTCTACTATAGGCACAAGGCCAGGTCATCAGAAGAAAGAATGAGAAATTATATATATCTCGATATATTGAATTTTTTAGTGTTGTTATCCTTTTCAAAACCATTTATAACTCGGAATAGAATTGTGAGTTTGTTCATGTAATTTGCATTGTAGGAGTGCAGTTAACTGGGAAAAAACTAGACTTTCCATAAATTTCACTGAATTCTGATACCACGTGACTTTATTGTCATGGTTATTTTTGAACTTCTTTTAATCCGTGATGAAGACGCTTGAAGCTTTTTACTAAGTCGGACTGTGTGCAGAAATTGGAGTTGAAAAAAACTTGCAATAGCTCAGGTTAGCCAAGCAATTACTAAACGAAACTCCTAGAAATCCTTAAATTTTAAAAGCAAAAGAATTATGCTAGTTCCAATAACTGAAATATTGTCCAATATAGAAACTTGAAGGATCTATATAATGGTTTCTAATTTAGGCTTAGACCAACAACTTGTGATTAATGGAAAATCGATCATATCGAACTCAGTACTTGAGTGGTACCTTATTTTACCGATCCTGAAAGGATGAAATCTAAGTTGACCTCAGCGGGATTCGAACTCAAATTGTTAGAAGTCGTAATTAAATATCTCAAAGCATTTTGTTCGATGCCCTTACCGATACTGCTAATCCATCACCTGCCACGAAAGAATCATGGCAAAAGTTGGCAAAGGTACCATAATCTTTCCCAGAACATCCTATGAGGAGTTTCGAAACTGAAATCTCAAAACTTTGGATAATGTTAGTTTTAAAAACAAAGAAGGTTTTAATTTAGGGAGTTTAAAAATGATGTGGAAATAATAAAGATTTTACTAGTGGGTGTAGTAATGGATTAGCGAAAAAAAGAAAAAAAGAAAAAAAGCAAAAAAGAAAAAAAGAAAAAAAGAAAAAAAAGAAAAAAAGAAAAAAAAGAAAAAAAAACACAGACAGTTGAGGAACAAACGTCAATTCCAGCTGCGGGAATGATTTATTCTTTCTTTCCTCAATTGAATATATATATATATATATATATATATATATATATATATATATATATATATATATATATATATATATATATATATATATATATCGACCGGGGCAGAAGCTGCTAAATGTTCGGTCGCCCTCATGTCTCTGATTTTCAGCCCCATGGATTTTGTCTATTATATTCCTTTGTTATATTTCGAATACCTGATGATGATGTCACCGGATTCATACTGAACCCGGTCATTGAAATGATCATAGTATAATAAACCTTTTAAGGAATTGCACCAGTCCAGCCTCCTGTTATTTTATAATAATTAACTCCGTACACGCACCACCAACTACACAAACGAAGACGGGTGAGTTGCATTACGTTGAGTGCTCTCCATAATATTACATTGAGGTTTACCATAAGGAATGACCAGTTCTATCCAGTGGTGAACCAACAAACCTAAATAAATAACTATATATATATATATATATATATATATATATATATATATGAATATGTAAAAGATATACAGAAATAACAACACAATCTGTGCACACTTGAAATAGCAGGAAGATAGTTTTAACCTTTCGGACGCTAGTCCTTCACCAGAAAAAAGAATGAGAAATTAAAAAGATTGAAAAGATGGGCAGGGCGGAATCTGAAAAATGTTTTTCGAGAAAAATAACAGGTTCATCACTTGGAAAATTGTTATAGCTGGCGTTTGGTGTATGATATATCTTTTTAGAAAAGTGAATGATTGAGCGCGTCTACCTGAACTGAATTATTTGTATATATATATATATATATATATATATATATAATATTAATAAATGGAAATATGTTTATAAAACCATATTTATTTTATTATACGTATTTCAAGGGTACTAATATTTTAGTACGCTTTCGTCAGATAAAATATAATAATTGGTGTAAAGATAGTGACATATCTTCATGTGAACTTCATGTTATAAGTTCAGTGAATATAGTGAATATCAGTTTTCAAAACTCAGGGTAAATATGCTAATGAGGATAACGTTAAAACTGAAAAGGTCCGTTAAGTTTAGACGCTAGATAGATTTTAAATATTTATCTAAATATTTTTAAAGGGTTTGCTATTAAATTTGAGAAAAATATAGTTATTTTAGGATTATATATAGAAATATACATATATACACCCAAACATATTTATATGGGTATAGAAAGAATGATGTAATTATATCTATTTATTTAATTTTTTTATATATTTTAAGAATATGGAAGTATTTATAATATTTAGGTGAGAATCATAATGTATTGTATCAAATTGAGAACTATTAATTTATTAAAACAATTACAACATTATAATATGTGAAAGATACCCTGTATTTAGATGTACGAGTGGATATATTTTAATATTATGATGAGTGCAGTTATAAATATAATGTATTGTAGTATAAGACATTATTGTATATCGTTATAAAAAATTATTTAGTACATAAATGATTATGCGTGAATATAGATCTTATTTAAGAAAATATATAGACAGAATTATAAATGAGCGTAAGATATATCAAGCGATAATATATATGCATTTTTTATATATACTTTAAGAATGTGAAAGTAATTATATTTTTTTAAAGTAAATATGTATAGTATTATGCATAATCTATTATTGTATAAGGTGAGTAATATAAATTGAAACATTTATGTAAATTTGAATGTATCGTATATGTGAATTGTAAATAAAACCTTTTTAATGGGAAGAAAACTCTAGTGTTTAGAAATTTAAGGAATGTATATTATTCAAAAATATATTGTTTTATCTAATATCTAACCTAATAATTAATTATAATTTATATTATAATATAACTAAACATTTCTATAAGATTTCAGAGCACCATATAGTAAATATGGTTTTGATCATAATAAATAGATAAATATTTCTATGCATAAATTTTGATAATAATAAGAATTTCTATGTATAGATTTGATAATAATAATATATTTCTATGTATAAATTTAAGAACATTTAAAGACAACCAAAAATATATATTGTACATAGGCAACTTATATAGCCCATAGTGCAGTATTTTCTATAAATTATAAATATTGTGAAATGTTGTGGAGAATCGATGCAAACAAAAATTAAATATTTCCTTTTTTTTTTTGTTAATAATGTTACCAGGATTATATTATATGAAGGATTTCTTCAATACAAAGATGACAAATTCTTGAGAGAGCCATATTTGGGTAAACTGCCGCATTCGATATCTTTCGCCAAGAGATTGAATAGTCAGTGTTACTGTCTTTTAAAGACCAAATTAATTGTGAATTGTTTGTCCGATCGATTATACCAACGGTCCTTAAATTTTGAAGAAGTAGCTCCTATATAATTATATAATCTATCTCTAGTTTTTATGGTGCATATGTATACTAAATTTCTATCAAGGAAATTATTCTGTAAAGGGCATAAGATGTTATTTCTGCAATTACATTTTCTTATATTGTTATTTAGAGATGCCGTATTATTATTTATGCATTCGCTATTATTACTATTAACAGTAATGTTACTAGTTATATTATTATTGTTATTTGAGTTTATTTGGGTTGAGTTTAATTTTAAATTTCTATTATTAATTCTATTAATATTTTGTGCTATATTCATAGTAGTAGAGTAAGAGAGCTTGACTGTATGTCTGTTAAAAATGGAGTGATACTTATGGGACTTAGGAAAACATTTGTCTAAAGCCTTAAAGAATTGGTGTGCTAAAGGTGTCTTAATTCGTAATGAAATTGGAGGAGAATACTAAATCATATTTCTAGTTCTGGCTTTTTTATTTGATTTATTATTTTGGTTAATTTGTTTATTATTAATATTATAATAAACTTTAGGAGGTTGGTGTATACTATTCTTATCTATGTAGTTAATTTTATTATTGTATCCAGCTCTGTGTAGAGCGTCATTGTAATATTCTGCTTTGTTATCAAATATATTTTTTATTAGCTGAAAGTCTAGATATTCATTGCTGGACACTATTAACTATAGCCTTTTTAACATTTCTAGGGTGGTTAGAGTAGATGCTAACGTAGTTAAGGTTTTTATTAATCTTTTGGAACGGGTAATATAGGCCAGAGTTAAAGATTAGTGTAACATCTCAGAAATTAACAATTTTATTATCATTTTCTATTTCTAATTTTAGGCCATAATTATTAAAGAAGTCTATAATAATTTTCTTTTTGATGCTAAGTTCACTATTCCTATGTTTATCAACTATAAATAACGCATCATTACGATATAAACCTCCGGCAATTTCCGGCAATTTCCTATGTAAGGCATTAAGAATGAAGATTCCAACCAAATCTGTGACCTGAGCTGAGTCAGAAGAGCCCATGGTAATATCGAAATTCTTCGGTCTATCAGCTCTAGTCAAGAGATCGTTGTTAAATTCAATAAGAGTTTTTCGTGCAGTGAATATAATGTTTATTTCTTCGCTAGATAAGTCAGTATGCTTTGATGCGTATATTAGTGCTTTATTAAGTAAATTAATGACTACAGACGAATCTATTACTTCATTTGTACCGTTCCAAAGTTTGAGATATGATTTATGTTTGAGTATTGAGTATTCTATCAAGTATATTTTTACTAATAATACCTAGATTGCATTTAGACGATATTAATGATACTTCGGATAAAAATCGTTGAGTGCTTCTAATCTGTTGTAAATTAACTTTGTTGAATAATCAACAAACCAAATAACTCATTGTTTATATATATATATATATAAATATATATATATATATATATATATATACACACACACACACACACACACACACACACACACACACACACACACACACACACACACACACACACACACACACATATATAGGATGTTTACGAGTTCTGTGAGACATTTATCATGTGTGTATATATATATACAGGGTATACCCCCAAAATGCATACACACTTCAACAGCATTCTAATCAAAGACTGTATACATTTTTGCGGGACACCCTGTATGTGTAAAGTGATTGTAAGTGGAATCTGTTTTTTCCAGAGAAGTACGATTAAACGTTAATTTTTAATGATAGACATAATACATCAAGTGATATGCGACAGGAGGTAAATAATTAATGCATTACAACATTCAATGTAATTAATGAAATCGATTATTTATGCTATATACAATTTTTTTGCTTCCTCCATCAATCATTGCTATATATATATATATATATATATATATATATATATATATATATATATATATATATATATATATATATACATATATATATATATACATTCGTTAGCTGTCATATAAACTGTAGAAGAAAAACATCTGTTCATCAATATTGGCAACACTTCATTATATAAATAACTCTTTGTAGTTAATTCATACCTCAAATTTACTTCGCTGCTCTCTATTTTTAACAGTAAGTGAACTTTACCAAATATTTCCTTTTTGTGTTTTAATCATTATACAATTCTGACATAATAATTGGTATTATAAGCTTTGCCTCGCATATCATAAAAAATCGTGCTGGAAACAACTAACGACAAAAATCCTTAGAAGAGGGTCCCTAAACACGCATACACACAAACAAACACACACATATATATAGATCTACTGTAGTTTAAGTTTAGTAGAAATATTCAAGAACACTCAGTCCATAGTATGAATTAAATATTATTATGACATAAACATACTTAAGTTTTGTTGGGAACACATTCAGACTGTTATATAAAATAATGTTTTTTGTACAATAGGCTGAACGGGTTGGGGGTGTATAACCCAACGAATTTAAGTACTCATATAATCTCACTGTAATATATATATATATATATATATATATATATATATCTATAATACCAAATGAAAACCCTGGTTGTTTTTCAAATTCCATCTTTAATTTACACAATTGTTTCTATAGAGACAACTATAGTGCCCAGTACGAAGAACCAAACAATTAATTAGTCAAACAATTAATAATTAATAATCTAAATGGCAGTCAAGCAAAAAATGTCCATTTCCTCAGGAAAAATAGATTGAAACCAAGCATCGAAATGTGAAGAGAACATGTAAAGAATTTGGGCAAATGATTTGCGTAAGGCTTTCGAGAAATTTGTTTTACTTTTTTAATATTTTTGTTTTATTTCTATTCTTCTGTATGTGTTAAGTAACTCAACGTATCTATCGATTTTTCCTGATAAAATAGGGATTTTTTGTTTGAGAAATATTTAAATTATTAATTATTATTTGTTTGGTTCATCAAACTGTGACACTATATTTGTCTCCATAGAAACAATTGTTGAAACTGGGCCAACTGCTTGGGAATCCCTATCCTATCCTGTCTAGAATTCTGTAATTTCTATGTAATCGTTATATAATTTCAGTAATCGTTATGTAGATAGATATACAGATAGATAGATAGATAGATAGATAGATATGTTTCTCTATTAGCCACAGGGGCACAAAAGAAGGGGACAAATACAAAGGGGGAAGTTTACATACAATAAAAACGTGTAAAATATTATCACAAATGCAATTTAAAAATTAGTCGATTTTCCCCAATAGGGGGAGACAGTTCATATGGGTAACACATACACCCGAAAAAATGTGCAACCCTCATCTCCAGGAGTACGAAGAGTTTGTACTCCCTTCCTCTCCTCCTCCTTTTCCTCAACATACAGGCTGATATAGAGAGAAGGCCCATTCACTCGGGCCATTCTCGCCACTTTCACCTTTCATAAAACTTGCTGGAGTACAGCACCTCTCTCTCCATCCTGATTCTTCTTCCAAAGTGGTATTTGAAAAAAAGAACCAGTTGTTGGCCGGAGAGAAAGGTGTCTGACCTCAGCCCTTTCAGCCTTGTCCACCATACAAACTCTTTCGCCATAGCTATCACACAAAGGAAAACTGCCTCTCCTTCGTTTTTGAAGGAGACAGATAGATAGAAAGATAGATAGATAAGGTGAAACTACCAGTCACTAATTCAAATAATATATGTACTTTCAGATGAATACGTTGATGATATTTTCGCTCTCATTGTTGTCTTTGTATGCAGTAAATGCTGAAATAAATCCTCAAGATGGTAAGATAATAATATTCGTATAACTAACCATTTACAATATCTCTTGGCTTAATAGTTAGGGGTGTTCGGCTCTTGAGTGTAAGGTCATGAGTTCAATTCCCGAAAGTGTTGTGTCATTAAGAGATACATGTTCTTTCCTATACAGTCATCTCATGGCTTAATAGTTAGGGGCGTTCGGTCAAGAGGTCAATTCCCGAAAGTGTTTCACATTGTTCCTGTCCAGTTGGCTGGAAAAATCCTTTGTTCCCATAATTCAAAAACCCATTCTTGTCACAAACTGTGCAATATTTCACGTGTTTGTGGAATTCTAAGCCATTTACACGTTAATCTCACGAGCAAGTCGTTCAGTTGTTCGAATAACTAGAACACTTATCGCCGTAACCGATGGAGTGTCCAGCATCAACAACAGTGTTCTCATATTTTAAAGTCTACCTTTATGGATATATATATATTCATCATGCTATTATATTCTGTGTCTATGAGAGACATCAAATTTTTGGTTATGTAAATGAAAATTATTTTAAGCAGATATAACCTGTAATATGTTCCTAAATTACATTCTAAAATTGATTGTTGATACATAATGATCAATTAAACGTTTTTAAATATTTAGATATATTCACATAATTTATTCTTACTCTACGACTGTTTATAAATACAAACAACAGAACAACTGTTGGACCACAATTATATACCGGCATTACCTCTTCTTCGTGTTAACCTTCCGCTCCAAAATGATAGTTTCTTTCAGCAATAACTGAGCCAATTTGTAGATTATAGGTTTCTATTGATAAATATTGATGTCGTTTTTTAATCACAAGTGTTTTAACGAAACAGGGAAGGGCTGAGTCAATTAATCTTACTGGATTTCAACACTGAAATTCACTGAAGCAGATTCGATAGCATATATGCGGTATATTAGCGATGTCAAGTCTACTTTCTCATAATTAATAATAAAATTACTTTATTAAATACTAACTATATAATATTGTATGTATCCGTCACTCCTCATGGTGTCATAGAGACAGTGTATTGATATACGGTGTTTCATGAGCATCTGAAACATGATGAAGCCCATTCCTCTCCAGGTGGGTACACAGCAGATTTCTTCCAGGGAAGGAGAGAGTGATAGAGAGAAACAGTTATAGATGGAGACCTTACCTCAGAAATGGACTGGTACTGTTTTTATCTACATCGAAAGGATGAAAGGCAAAATTGATCTTCACGGGATTTAAATTCAGAGTGCAAAGAGCTTCAACGAATACTGTAAAGTATTCTATTCGACGTTCTAACGACTCTGCCAAATTGCTGCCTACAACTATATAATATTGCTTCGTTAATAATATTGTACTATATTAATATTTAGAATGCAATGGATGTTTCTACCAAGGAAAATGCCGTGGATTTAAAGAAGAATGGATGATAATGAACGAACAGATGTGTGTCAAGCAAAAATGCATTCGTATCGGTTGGAAATCATGGAAAATATATCCTAAACATGTTTGTAAGTTCACAAAAAATTTCTTTAATAAGGTTTTGTAACAACAAAATGCCTTTTTACACTTATTTTGTGTATCCTTTTGCATACAATAGGTAAGTGTAATTCTTTGGCGCTTGCTCATAACAAATAACCAGCTGGAACACAAATGAAGGTGGCCACCTCAGACCACAGCTAATTATGGTGAAAGGCAAAATCAAGCTCTACAGAATTTGAATTCTGACTGCAGATATAAATACAAACGGAAAGTATTTTGCGAACTTAACATGTAGAAAAAGTTGCAAGACTGGTAAATGGGAAATTTGTATGCAACAATCATATTCAATTTTCAAAATGTCTGTTGTTATGTGAAGCTGATGGGATAATGTAACATGAAAGATAATTGTTATTAATGAATTTGAGAATCATCACTTCAATATATTTTACCTTTTTTCTATGTTTCAGATCAGTGATTTATCATATATTACTGAGGTTGCCTGTTCAACTGAACGTTAAACTAGGTTTTAATCAGTGTAAAATCAATATCTTAATAGACTCTCCAAATTAATCACAATCTCAACAAACATTCCCCAATAATGATACACCTATAATATTATAATACGCATACAAGGTTGAACTTATAAACTGTGATTATAAATATAAATATAAATATGTACATAAATTTAGGCATATGCTCAAACGAAAGCCATTACTTAGAGAAACCAAACATATACAAAAAAAAAATAACCATATTATTTCATTCGATATGTTTTAGTCAACTAACCACATGAACTCCATTCTACACTTCCACATTCCACATCAACCAAAGCAACGTTTATTCCTAACACTGTCATAACAAAAACACATATAAAGCCACCACATCCACATTTATACCAAATCCTAATCTCATTCAATATTTACACAATAAAATATACCCCAATATTATATCCCTTTAAGGGTGATTGTGGATACTATAAACAGAGAAATGTAAGCTGTCACTTTACAATCCCGAGTTACAGAACGTAAACATATACACTTTCATCTTAACCCTTTTAGATTTCAGAAAATATTTTGAAATCAATAAAAAATGCTTAAACGGTTTTGTAATAGAAGGTTTATAAACACATAAATACATATAAATAAAAGCACCCCCTAAAATGTATTTTTTATGAATATCATGATATCGTAGGTAAAAGCTTTAGTAGTATAACAAATATGCTGTCTGTTGTTTTCAATTTACAGATTGTCGGACCATTAAAAATAAGTGTGTTGGAAATGGTGAACAATGGCATGATGTAAACCAATGTGCAATAAAGACTTGCTTCACTAATGACAAGAAACATAAGATCAGGATCACTTCACGTTATGGTATTTTATGAAACGTGTGAGTATAATAAAAATAGCTAACCAATCGTATTAGGATACATTTTTGGTGCATCTCCGGCAATTTTCTTACGTCTCCTCTGATATTTCTAAAATTTCCATTGTGCCACGGAAAATATTTAAGGTCATTTAAGGTAATTTTTATTCTGTCTTTCATATAACTTAATTTTATTTCCTTTGTAGGGCAGCATTAAAACTGAAGTGGTTAAATAACCACATTGGGTGGGGCCGTGGGGAGTGTCTGCCATGACCTGCAATCGGTGGTTCCCGCTCTGGTAAAAATCGGCCTCGAGGTCAACTCGTCCAAGTCGGAGGTAGTGAATGTCAATACGATGCAGAGGGCTTTGCAGCTCCTGACCCCGGACGTGCAATCCATTCTCATCCAGGTGCTGCTAACCCTGAAAGAGGATGTCAATATTCTTGGATCGCCGATCCTGCTGACGGCCATCCACTCTACCACCAGGTTCAAGCTCCAGCAACTCGTGACTCTAATGAGTTTATTGGGAATGATTGACACCCACCCAGCCCTCTTCCTGTTGAGGAACTGCTCTGACATGCCTAAGCTCCTCTACACACTAATATGCAATGTCAGGTTTGACGACATTGGTTTCCAACAGTCCACCTTACCAGTTAGAAATGGTGGCCTTGGTCTCCGCTCTCCGGTCTCGCTGGCTTCCTTTTGACGGTAACCTCTTGCCGTGTCCTCATCAACAGGGTTCTCCAAAACACAATGGAATCCACTATGATCGAGGAACGTGAGGCCACCTTCGAGACTTGGAACTGGCTCGGACTCTGCTCAGTAGCCGTCCCTTCTCCTCTTCCCCCTGTTGACGTAAAATTCCCCCAGAGTATATGGGATGTCATCCAGTGCAACATGGCCTCAGACAGGCTAGCGCACCGGCTCGACCACCGCAGCAACTCCACAGTGGTACGTGGATCAATGCTGGATAATGATAGCCTGCGACTCAGGGCTTTCATGAGGCTTGGCCTCCGGATCTACAAGCCATATAAGTGCCGCTACGAATCTACCGTAGACTGTTTCGGCCTCCAGCCGCTGTCATGCCGCTTCACTGCCAGCCACCTTACACGCCATATATATATATATATATATATATATATATATATATATATATATATATATATATATATATATATATATATATATATATATGTATATATATATATATATATATATCGAGAGAGAGAGAGAGAGAGGATGGGACAAACAGATCTCCTACATTTGGAGCGGGGTGTACTGGTGCTCGAGCGTCAGGTATCTTTCGATAAGCTACACTCTATCATTTTCCTTTTCTCTAACAATAATCGTTCTTGAACAAGTTCCCACTGCAGCTGTCTTCTGAGTATCGATGAGACTCACCTATCGTAACTGTTTGATGTGCAGTTGCCGACATTGGTGTGATTTGGCTGCTGTAAACTCTGACCGGTACATTGAAATGTTGGAGACCCTTCTGTGCACCAAACTGGATGATTTGGATACAGAGCATATCCGGTTCAACATGACGAGGCCGCAGCTAACATAGCACGACTTTCGCTCGGAGTTTTGTGTGAAATGTTTCTTGGGTGTTTGATTTCTGCAAGGGAACATGTCGTGTGGCTGGCAAGGTCACCAGATATAAGCCATTGTGACGTTCTAGTTTGGAGACACCGAAAGGAAAAGGGGTTTCTAATATCGTCCTTGAACTCTTTATAATTTGAAGGAAAGTATCAGATAGGAAATCCATGTAATTCCACTTTACATGACACAGAGTGTCATGTAGAACTTCCGGGAACAAATTTATCAATGTATTGCCAACGACGGCCGACATTTGTCTAATGTCATTTAAAAACAAACATTAAAACAAAGCTATTCTTTTGTACTTTTTATAAATATAATTAGTTTGTTTCTAAATAATTATATTCATTTGTTTATATCCCTTCAAAATGTGAGAGACCCTTATTCCCCACCCTGTATATGTATGTATGTATATATATGATTTCAGTTTGATGTCCACTATCCCGTTGTTTTCTTTCTTTGTCTTCTTTCCTCCTTCTATCTGTTCTGTTTGTTTTATCACACACACACATCAAAGCAGAATCATGCGAAACCATTTTGCTGGTTTGATAGCTGATGAGTGTGAAGATTTGTGGGAACTTGTATTGTATATCGTGGATTGGCTCTCTGTCCACCACTTTTCATAAAACTAAATCAGCTAAATCAGTGGTCGCCAACCAGTGGTCCGCGAGAAAACTTTGGTGGTCCAGCAAAAAATTTTAATGTATTTATCTTTTTAAAAAGAATCATATTTGATAATCAAAATTATGAATTTAGTGGTCCGAGAGGTCTGAATGTTGGCGACCGGTAATCTAAATGTTAAGTGTTGTAGGTTTTTAGGATATTGGTTATAATGAATTTTAAAGTTGCTTTTAGTGTATAATGACTTAATTATAATTTCCTTTGTAGGATGTCACCGAATTGGATGAAAAATTAAATTAAAAGAATTTATCTAACTTGGTCAAAGAATTAACAATGATTATTCTCTGAATTAATGATCAATAAACAAAATTTATGCAAGATACTTGAATTTGTTATATTCTTAAACCTTTATAAAGATTCTATGGCTGGTGGTAACATACTTGCTATGGGGAGCACAAACAATTTCATAGCTAAAATTACATGACTAGTAAAAGGAAAGACTGGTTACGTTACTGATAAGGCAGACAAGTCCAAAATTTGAATGAATTGAATTTAATTAAAAGTAGAATATAGACAATGTAGTTGCACCACGCTAATAACTGCAGGCATGCTTCAGCCATTATTGCTGATAGGAATTTTACACCAGCAATTTCGATGTGTAGTGTGTCACAGCTATCTCAGCAGTCACGTGAGAAGGTCAGATACGTGTTTCTGGAGTTTGCCGTTGAAATAAACAGGATGATAGCCCTGAAATATCATGTTGAAATATACTGACTTAAACATACAAATACAAATAAGAAATGAATCTGGTTATTTGGAAGCCCGACAATGCGTGTTTGGTAAATATTCTAAGGTAAAAAGAATGCAGTGAAATAATTTTAATGATTCCAAATATTTTCTGATTTTCCATCCAGATTCTCGTCGTTTCTCCAACGATTTGACGACTTAATCTTCAGTGAGATCTCGGGCCTTGTCAATATCCAACTCTCTCCAGAGTCCTACAACCAGGCTGTCTTGCCCTAACAGTTTGGTGTTCTCGATCTACCTTGCTTTCATACCCCCATCGACGCTTGCTCCCTTTTAGTAGGTGACATACTTTCCTTTCCAATATGGACTTGTTCCACCAGGAACGCGTAATTTGGGCTGTTTGTTTGTTTACAAACAAACAAACGAGCATTATAATAAATGTTCGGTAAACCGATACGTGCATATATATATGTGTGCATGTATGTATATATATAAATATACATACTATTGTACGTCTGTATACATATATGTATGTACATATATATATATAAACACACACATATATATATATATATATATATATATATATACATATATATATATATATATATATATACATATACATATATATATATACATATATATATATATATACATATACATATATATATATACATATATATATATATATATATATATATATATATATATATATATATATATATATATATATATACATATACACCCACACCCGGATATGTCTCCGCAAACAGTAATTCTCTTCTCGAATGGGCCATGGTGCCCAAATCCTGAATTGAAAGACTTCGCCAGGTGGTGCTATTAAGTTAGACATGGCCTGGGCCAATACTGGCCAAAACATTTCAAAGTTATTCAAAGTTATATATATATATATATATATATATATATATATATATATATATATATATATATATATATATATATATATATATATACATATATATATATATATACATTGATATTAAATAAATGGAAACTATATTTATAAAACCACATTTCTTCTATTATATATATTTCAAGGGTACAAAAATTTTGGTACGCTATCATCAGATAAAATACAAAATGTTTTATAAATATTTGACATAACCAAGCAAGGATAATATACCTTAATGGTTCAAGTTATCCCTGGAAAGTATATATAAACATTTATATTTGTTGAATTACCAACAAATTGAATATCCCTTCTGCTTATATATATATATATATATATATATATATATATATATATATATATATATATATATATATATATATATATATATATATATATATATGTGTGTGTGTGTGTGTGTTTGGTGGTAGCTATGATGCTTCCAAAGGCGGTATGCCGGTTGAGCACTCTATGTTCTTACAGAGCAGAGTGTGATATAATATAAAACGAAAAATTGCAGGGAGAAAATTTGATCTGGAATTATTGCCAGTGTCCGACGAACCCGCAGTTCCAGAATCATGCAGATCCATACAATGATCGTGTCACGTTACAATTGTAACACACAATAAATTGAGTCCAGATGCATCACTGATTTTTCGTTTTATATTATATATATATATATATATATATATATATATATATATATATATATATAATGGTCCTCCTGTTGCATTGTATGTCTACGCCATTTTTATTTTATGTTATTATTTCTGACAATATTATTACAACAATATGACCCTCCCCAAGTATAACAATATTTGTCTCGTCACACGATTTCATATCAAAAACCTCGCAAAACAAATTCATCGGTGTTATATATATATATATATATATATATATATATATATATATATATATATATATATATATATATATATATATATATATAATAAAAATATGTCGTTTTCAAGAAGTTATTAGAGCTCAGAATATGAGATTTATTACAGTAAACAACTCAGACGGCTACATGAAATATTGGTGTAGGTCGTATTCAAATCCAACATTTTTCCCGGTAAGGTAAACACATATACAAAATGATTTGTAGAGGTAATATTGTTTCTTATATATTTTTCTCATATTTCTTATGTATTTAAAAAAATTAATTCTGTTGAATCCAATTATTGGATCATATAATTAATTACATATCCTGTAAGATGGAAGAAAATTGCATTAATTAAAATATGATATAATTAACAGTATATGGTTTTATTTGTAATGTATATATATATATATAGTAAGTTCTTTGTTAGGCGCTGAGCTGGCCAGCCGCAGGTGTGAGTCCCGCGAGTTGGAGAGGCTCTTCCAGAGCGTCTCCCTTGCCGTCTTCCGGGGAAACACCTTCTCCATTCTGTCTGCCGGGGCTGTGGCTGGGCCTCATCACGTACCGTTGTAGTTGTAGAAGAAACAGGAAGACAACAACTGGAATGTTTGATTCTCTAGAAGTTGCTACACTCTATTCTCTACTTTGATATTGATAACTTTGGTGGGGAGATTTTTTAAAGATTCCTGGTTAACTTTCCTCTCAGGTTGTGTTGTGATGTGTGACTCTATATATAAGAGAACTGAGGAAGAGGTGGGGTTGTTAATGAGTGTGGGAGTGAAGGAGTGTTGATGAAGATTTAAAGGAATTAAAGCATATATACACACAAGAAAATAGTGAATGGTAAATGCAAGATAATTGATTGAGAGTGGAGTTGGGAGGTGTAGGGGGGTGTAAGGAGTCTTTTTTTTTAGAAAGGGCTTGTGAAAGTGCCCTTGCTGGTTCCATTTCAATAGACGATCTTTGGTGAATGAAATATAAAGGCCAGATGCTTTTCAAATTCTTTTCTTAGAGCTGAATAAACTATCTTAAATAAAGAAAAACTTCAACAATTTTCTATATTAAAGATGAATTTGCGAGTGTATGGTGGTGGGACTGATTAATAAGTTGTAAGATACATGTCTTTTGGTAAACATGGGATGGCAGCAAAGAGAAAAATAAGGTTAGTTTTGGAATATTTGTTGATAGAAATGTATGTTGTTAATATTGGTTTGGGAGGGGAGGTGAGGGGGAGGGGGATAATGCTAGCTCACATATTTATTTCCCTACATATAAACATACATACAGCCCATATACATATTCTAGTTCATATATACCCATATATTTACACGTACACATGCACCCACACATATACACACACACACACACACACACACACACACACACACACACACACACACACACACACACACACACACACACACACACACAGGTATATGTATACTTGTGGGTGTATTGACGGTTATTTCGAAACGGCTTGAGCTCTGCCGTCGGCGTTAAACATTTTCCTATTACCCACTCTACTGTCCTAAGTATTGAGTACTCTGGTGCGTTATGGTCCATCTGGTTCCTTACCACACCTTCGTTATATATATATATATATATATTTAAAAAAAAGGAAAATAATGACTTCACTTGTATTGTTAAATAATTTGATTTAATTTTATATTATAATATTATGAGTTGGTAGATCTAGTAAGTTCTTTGTTAACTTCGGTGGGGAAGATTTTAAAGATTCCTGGTTAACTTTCTTCGAGAACTTTCTCGCATTCGTCGGTGGCGATTGTTAAACTGAGATCAGGTTGTGTTGAGATGTGTGACTATATATAAGAGAGATTTGGATGTGTTTGGGGTGTGGGGTGTGGTGTTAATGAATGTTGATGAAGATTTGGAGGAATTAAAGCATACACACACACACATACACGCCCACACACATACACACATACACACATACACACATATATACACTCAGAAAATGGTGAGGTTGGCATCAAGATAAGGGCGTTTGAGAAGGTGGTTGTAAACATCCCCTCCTGCTGGTTTTATTTCATTAGCTGACGTTTGATGAGTATATAATGGAAGGGTGTTTTTCAAATTCGTTTCTTATAGCTGAATCAACTCTCTTAAATTTATATTGAGTATCTTCTACAAATTTCTATATCAAAGATGAATTTAGGAGCGTCTGGTGGTGGGTTTTAATGAGGTGTAAGATACATATCTTTTGATAAGAATGGGATGACAGTAAAAAGAGAAAAGAAGGATAGTTTTGGAACATTTGTCAAACATGTGTTGTTGATATTGGTTTGGGAGAGGAAGTGTGTGTGTGTGTGTGTGAGGGGGGGGGGGTGTGACATTCTAGCTCATATATTTACTTCCCTATATGTAAACATATTTACAGTCCATATATATTACATACATACACACATATCGACACACACACACACACACACACACACACACACACACATATATATATATACATGGTGGCTGCCAACTCGTTTTCGAGTACGGCCACTACTTTATATCCATGTAGGAGAACCTCTACCGATGCGCTGAACGAGTGTGACTTTTTAGTCCAGCCAGCGACTTGAAAACTCTGGTACAAACACTACACTTGTGACAATTATTGACACATAGTGCTTTACCTTTGGTACCATGTGACGACAAGTGCAGAGAGATCTCCAGATACAAAGCAATGCCTGTGCCGTGAAGCTTTTATAGTGAGCAAAGGCACTGCACAAAGCCAGTCCCACTCTCTTAACCAAGATGATATTTACCAAAAAGAAGAACAAGTCAACATCATTTGATACCATCAGGGTTGCAGGTGTTATATCAGAGTTTTCCTTCTCCTAGAATTCTGCCTTGACAAAGGCTAAGGGGTCATCTCTCCCACATATGTATATATATATATACATACATACATACATACATACATACATATGTATATATATATATATACATACATACATATATATATGGTGGCTGCCAACTCGTTTTCACGTACGGCCACTACTTTATATCCATGTAGAACCCCTACTGATGCGCTGAACGAGTGTGACTTTTTAGTCCAGCCAGCGACTTGAAAACTCTGGTACAAACACTACACTTGTGACAATTACTGACACATAGTGCTGGGCCCATGGTACCATGTGAGGACAAGTGCCGAGAGATCTCCAGATATAAAGCAATGCCTGTGCCGTGAAGCTTTTATAGTGAGCAAAGGCACTGCACAAAGCCAGTCCCACTCTCTTAACCAAGATGATGTTTACCAAAAAGAAGAACAAGTCAACATCATTGGATACCATCAGGGTTGCAGGTGCTATATCAGAGTTTTCCTTCTCTTAGAATTCTGCCTTGACAAAGGCTAAGGGGTCATCTCTCCCGGTGATTTTGGATGGCCATTGACTCTTAAGAGCTCCTTTGCCCTTTGACAGGTTTTGTTTTTAGTCCTGCAAGATGTCCAAAGTCACCCTCCTCACCAAGAAACCTTGGTGGGGTTGCCAGTTTAGTCGCCAACGACCCGACCATGAGACAGGTTGTACTGGGATACATGTTACCAGTAGCACCAACTGGTGACCTGACATATATATATATATATATATACACACACATACCCACACAATCATACATACCCATACATATATATACACACACATGCATACGCATATATATATACACATACACACGTATACACCCACACCCACACATATATATATACACACATATATACACACATACACACACACATACATAAAAAATATGTACACACATATCTGTATACTTACAGACATATATATATATAAACATCTATATACACATCCACTCAAGTGTTTAAGTTCATATATACATTGGTATGGGGAAGGGGAAACTAATGAAATGTTATTGTACCTCTGGGGGTTTTTCTTCTCTTCAGAGATCGAATGTTTGAAAGTACGGGTGTCATCAACTATTTTTCTTTTTCAATATGAGATTGTTTTAAAGAAAAGAGAGGGGGAAGAAAATACAAACCACTACTGAACACAAAAAAGTGATATTCCATCTTCAACCAACGGGATTCTCCCCCTCTCTTTTCTTTAAAACAATCTCATATTGAAAAAGAAAAATAGTTGATGACACCCGTACTTTCAAACATTCGATCTCTGAAGAGAAGAAAACCCCCAGAGGTACAATAACATTTCATTAGTTTCCCCTTCTCCATACCAATGTATATATGAACTTAAACACTTGAGTGGATGTGTATACATATATGTATGTATAGAGGTGTTTTTTTTTATATATATGTCTGTAGGTATACAGATATGTGTGTACATATTTATATGTATGTGTGCATATGTGTGTGTATATATGTGTATGTATGCACGTGTGTATGTGTGATATATATATGTGTGTGTATGTGTGTGTATGTGTGTATATATGTGTGTGTATATATATATATATGTATATGTGTGTGTATATAATATATGTGTGTGTATATATATATATGTATATATATATGTGTGTGTGTGTATGTGTATGTATGTACATGTATGTGTGGGTGTATACATGTATATATATATATATATATATATATATATATATATATATATATATATATATATATATATATGTATATATATATATATATATATATATATATAGTTGTATATATATATAATTGAAAAAATGTGAAGAATAACATGGTCAACAGTACAAAAAAGGGGAATTTATTTACAGTCAAACAATTGTTTCTCTGACAACCTCTAACTGGATTAGTCATGGTTCTAATATGTACCAAGACATCAATGACAAGTGACAAGCATTTCATCATCCTGGCTGCTAAATTTAACGGACATGTTGAGTAGCTCCATGATGACTACCTTGGAGTACATGGGGGATAGAGGTATGGTTTGAGGGATCAAGACTCCTACAGTTCCATGATGCAAATGACTCAACCATTTGTAACACAAACTTTAAGATATCAGCCAGCCATTTGATCACCTACCAATCAGGTAAATATACAAGCCAGATCAACTTTATTCTTATCAGAATACAAATAGATAGATAGTTGTAAATATTAAATTTTTTCCCAGAGAAAAGGCATTGGATAGAGAGCATGTGCAAAGGAAGGCCATACACTTACCAATAAGACTGCGCCATCTCTTAAGGGAAGATGATCCAAGTATGGATGAATAACAATCTCTATTATCACATCACCCCAAACATATGGCCTTCTAGCTCGCCAGACCTGATTCTGTTGGACAACTACAAATGGAGCATAGTGAAGAGGGAAGTCAATCAATGCATCCATAACACTATAAAATCTCTGAAATCCGCCATAACTAGTACAATGTCCAAAATAGATACAAATTGTCTGATTCGAGTATGTCTACGTTTCAGACTTTGTATTGAAGCAGTCTTCGATACGAACAGCTGATTCATTGAGTAGATGTGTCAAGAAGAGTCTCAAGATTATTCATGACAATTTTTCCTCAAATAAAGCTCTTCTTTCATGACATGCATATTTTCCTGAATTCATGCAAATGTCCTTTTAAAACTGAGCAGCCCTGTAAATGTTTAATCACTCCATACACTTCTATAACTCTCTAGAACACAACAGGGGTTAGCCCTGCAGGGAAGAGGCATAACAAGCTTCTCCACTTTTCCCTATCATCTACAAACCTCTGACTTTCATTTCCTCATCCATTATTTTTAGCTGTCTTTCTTGGTTCTTTTCTTCCTCTACTTCCTTCCAAATTCATTTCATTATTCCTCTCACCAAGTCACTTTTATCCTGCCTCAACTCCCGACCCAACCATCTTATTCCATTTGTGCATTTCCTCTTTACAAAGTTCCACTATGGTTCCACAAACCTCTTGTATACTCCTTGTTTACATTGAGTACCCTAACACTTTCAAAGGATATGTTGGATAATGTGATTGTGGGTTCTCTGAAAATAGGAATAAAGTAGGGTGGTCACACCTGGAATCCCTTCCATCAAAAATCTGCAGATCATGACAGATTTGAAACAAAAACAACTACAACAACCTATCTATAAATTTCATGTTTCAATAAAAACAAGCAAAAATGTTTGCATTAACTCATTTGTTTACCTCAACATATCAATATATTTTTATTCCTTGTTTTAGAAGACAATATTAGTCATATTATGTCTTCTAATTTATCAATTTTTACCAATTCAGTTAAAAGTAAAATTTATAGAAATCAACAAGATACTATAACCTTATACTGACCAACTTGAAACCATTTGCTTCCTAATAGTTCTGCTACTTTTCAGAGAACATTCTCATTCAGTTTTTGAGAACCTAAAACATATTCCCAAGTTCTTCACTTTACTGTATAGATCTTCTCTCCATGGTTAAAATCTATATTTTATATTGTCAGACATTCCTATCATCAGAGGTCAACTGATGGTCACAATGGCTTTAGTCAATATTTTCCCATTTTGTTATATCAGGTAATATCTGCATATTTGGGCACAAAATGTGTTAACTTTTATATATATTTTCTATCTATAAAAACATCTTACATATTCTAACAATATTGTAATTATCTCATTTCACTCTCAGCTTATTACACTTTCGATTTCCTTATAGCATTGTCTAACACTCTTCTCATACCTATGCCAAATCTACAATATAGCATACATTGTCCTCTCATCTCATGTTTAATTATAGCTCCTCCTGTAATTCTTTAAAATTTACACAAACATAGACACAATGTATTTCCTAACTCAGTCATGTTGCTATAATATGTTCAGAATTAACAATAGTCCTAAGAGAAATAATAGAAAAAAAGATTTATTTACCATTTTGATTTAGTAATTCACCTTTCTTGAATAAAGTATCAAGTGTTGAAAATTTTGTATGTTTTAAATATTATGTTATTGCTAACTAGAGGCCAGATGTAGTGGGGTGGCTTCCTTAACATTCACAACATTCACATTGATTGGTGACACTGACAACAACACATTCACTGTGTCATTGTGTCCTCACCTACTGGCCAGATGTAGTGGAGTGTCACCATACGTTTTCTTCACATTTCCCTTCACTGTCAACACTAACAACATTTTCACTGTCTCAGTGTGACCTCCACCTACAGGCCAAATATAGTGGGGGTGTCACCATACATATTCTTCACATTCACTTTATCTGTCAACGTTGATAACAACACTTTTACAATGTCAGTGTCCTACTGGCCAAATGTAATGGGGTAACACCATTAACATCCACAACATTTACATCAGTTCCACATTGAGGGATAACGAGAGTGAAAGATATACGGACAGACATTCAGAGAGAGAGAGAGAGAGAGAGAGAGAGAGAGAGAGAGAGAGAGAGAGAGAGAGAGAGAGAGAGAGAGAGAGAGAGAGAAAAGAAGATGATATATTTTGTTAATATTTAAAACTATTAGGGATTTCTCTTGGTGATTAATTAAGGAGAAATATGCCAACAAATGAACGACAAGATGAATTCTGTGACCTAATATTCAATTAATAGCAGTAGCACTAGCATAGCGTGATTCATAATAGAGGTGTATACGGAGGCATATACAATATGTTTACGTATAATAAACACATCTTATATTCCTTTATAATCACCTCTGCAATGTTATACTATATCGACAACACTTAACCGGAACTTTTCGGTAATGACCCCAAGAGATGAAAGATAAAATTTGCTACGATGGGATTTGAACGTGTAACTTTTAAACTTTTAAACAAATCTGTGACCTGAGCTGAGTCAGAAGAGCCCATGGTATTATCGAAATTCTTCGGTCTATCAGCTCTAGTCAAGAGATCGTTGTTAAATTCAATAAGAGTTTTTCGTGCAGTGAATATAATGTTTATTTCTTCGCTAGATAAGTCAGTATGCTTTGATGCGTATATTAGTGCTTTATTAAGTAAATTTGGAGTTATTGAAGAATTGTAATTAGCTATATCCATTTGTATAAATTTTGTATTATTTTTAGATTTAATGACTACAGACCATATTATTACTTCATTTGTATCGTTCCAAAGTTTGAGATATGATTTCTGTTTGAGTATAGAGTATTCTATCAAGTATATTTTTACTAATAATACCTAGATCGGATTTAGACGATATTAATGATACTCCGGATAAAAAAATCAATGAGTGCTTCTAATCTGTTGTAAATTAACTTTGTTGAATAATCAAAAATCCAAATAACTCATTGTTTATATATATATATATATATATATATATATATATATATATATATATACATACATACATACATAAATATATATATATATAATATATATATATATATATATAGGATGTTTACGAGTTCTATGAAACATCTATCATGTATATATATATATACAGGGTATACCCCCAAAATGCATACACACTTCAACAGCATTCTAATCAAAGTCTGTATACATTTTTGCGGGACACCCTGTATGTGTAAAGTGATTGTAAGTGGAATCTGTTTTTTCCAGAGAAGTACGATTAAACGTTAATTTTTAATGATAGACATAATACATCAAGTGATATGCGACAGGAGGTAAATAATTAATGCATTACAACATTCAATGTAATTAATGAAATCGATTATTTATGCTATATACAATTTTTTTGCTTCCTCCATCAATCATTGCTATATATATATATATATATATATATATATATATATTAACCTGGCTAAGACTAAAGTTCTAGTTTGTAGGAAAGAAAATAAGGCGGCAGTCCCATCTGGGAAATGGCCATGCTCAGTGTGTAGGAAAGGCGTAGGTAGAAACTCCATTTTATGTCCCAAATGCAAAGTATGGGTGCATAAAAGATGTAGTGGGATCACAGGTAAGCTAACTAAGAACATAGATTTTACATGTGGCCGGTGCTCTGGTGCAATAAGTAGCAGCAAGTGCCCACAAAATACTAGCTCCTTCAACTGCGCAGAGGGTTCTATAGAAATAGTGGACAGCTTCCGTTACCTGGGTGACAAAATCAGCAGTGGGGGAGGGTGCTCTGAAAGTATAGTAGCTAGAGTCAGAACTGGATGGAAAAAGTTCAGAGAGCTTATACCACTATTAGCCGCTAGAGGGTTCTCCCTAAAAATGAAAGGCAGGTTATACGATGCCTGCATACGAACAGCAATGCTGCATGGCAGTGAGACCTGGGCATTGTGTGCAAAGGATATACGTAGACTAGAGAGGAACGAAGCTTGCATGCTCCGCTGGATGTGCAATAGTAATATACGTGAACGGCAAAGCATAAACGAACTAAGGAAAAAATTAGAAATAAGAGGGATCAGATGTTGTTTACTCGAGAGAAGGCTACGTTGGTACGGTCACGTGATGCGCATGAAAGACGACAGCTGTATAACAAAGTGCAGGGCAATAAAGATAGACGGTAGCCACGGAGTAGGCAGACCCAGAAAAACATGGGACGAGCTGATAAATTCCGACCTCACACGCTTACACCTCTCCAAGACAATGTCACTGGACCGAGACCTTTGGCGGTACTCAGTAATAGAGAAGACCCGCCTTACCTAAATACAAAGTAAAAACCTACTACAGTCAGTAGGCATCTCTATGAAAACACCCCCCCCCCCGTCCCACCACCTCCACCCCACCCACACCGCCCTTTCAATGTAAAGTTATGTTGGTCCCACAACATCCAGGCCGAAACAAATGAGATCGTGTAGGTGTCACGACAAAAAAACACACAGTCCACGCTGTAAATGTGGCCGTGTAGGCAACACGGTAAAAACCTCCCAGCCCCACACTGTAAATGTGGTTGGTGTTAGGAAGGGCATCCAGCTGTAGAAAACCCGCCAGACAGTCCACGCTGTAATGTGGCCGTGTAGGCAACACAGTAAAAACCTCCCAGCCCCACACTGTAAATGTGGTTGGTGTTAGGAAGGGCATCCAACTGTAGAAAACCCGCCAGACAGTCCTATGCGAGCAAGACAACCACTCTTGCCTCAAGTGGGAAAACCCCCGTCCAAACCCATGCAAGCGTGGAACACGGACGCTAAACCTGATGATGATGATGATGATGATGATATATATATATATTTATATTTATATACATACATATATATATATATACATTCGTTAGCTGTCAACGATTGGTGTCATAAACTGTAGAAGAAAAACATCTGTTCATCAATATTGGCAACACTTCATTATATAAATAACTCTTTGTAGTTAATTCATACCTCAAATTTACTTCGCTGGTCTCTACTTTTAACAGTAAGTGAACTTTTCCAAATATTTCCTGTTTGTGTTTTTAATCATTATACAATTCTGACATAATCATTGGTATTATAAGCTTTGCCTCGCATATCATAAAAAATCGTGCTGGAAACAACTAACGACAAACATCCTTAAAAATGGGTCCCTAAACACGCACGCACATAAACAAACACACATATATATAGATATACTGTAATTTAAGTTTAGTAGAATATTTAGTAGAATATTCAGTCCATAGTACGAGTTAAATATTATTATGACATATTTAAGTTTTGTTGAGTTATACACTGGAACACATTCAGACTGTTATATAAAATAATGTTTTTGTACAATAGGCTGAACGAGTTGGGGGTGTATAACCCAACGAATTTAAGTACTCATATAATCTCACTGTAATATATATATATATATATATATATATAATAACAAATGAAAACCCTGGTTGTTTCTCAAATTCCATCTTTAATTTCCACAATTGTTTCTATAGAGACAACTATAGTGCCCCAGTACGAAGAACCAAACAATTAATTAGTCAAACAATTAATAATTAATAATCTAAATGGCAGTCAAGCAAAAAATGCCCATTTCCTCAGGAAAAATAGATTGAAACCAAGCATCGAAATGTGAAGAGAACATGTAAAGAATTTGGGCAAATGATTTGCGTAAGGCTTTCGAGAAATTGGTTTTACTTTTTTAATATTTTTGTTTTATTTCTATTCTTCTGTATGTGTTAAGTAACTCAACGTATCTATCGATGTTTCCTGATAAAATAGGGATTTTTTGTTTGAGAAACTTTTAAAATTATTAATTATTATTTGTTTGGTTCATCATACTGTGACACTATATTTGTCTCCATAGAAACAATTGTTGAAACTGGGCCCACTGCTTGGGAATCCCTATCCTATCCTGTTTAGAATTCAGTAATTTCGATGTTATCGTTATGTAATTTCAGTAATCGTTATGTAGGTAAATAGACAGATAGATAGATAGAAAGATAGATAGATAAGGTGAAACTACCAGTCACTAATTCAAATAATATATGTACTTTCAGATGAATACGTTGATGATATTTTCGCTCTCATTGTTGTCTTTGTATGCAGTAAATGCTGCAAAAAATCTTGAAAAGGGTAAGATAAAAATATTCGTATAACTAACCATTTACAATATCTCTTGGCTTAATAGTTAGGGGTGTTCGGCTCTTGAGTGTAAGGTCATGAGTTCAATTCCCGAAAGTGTTGTGTCATTAAGAGATACATGTTCTTTCCTATACATTCATCTCATGGCTTAATAGTTAGGGGTGTTCGGTCAAGAGGTCAATTCCCGAAAGTGTTTCACATTGTTCCTGTCCAGTCGGCTGGTAAAAATGTTGTGTTCCCATAATTCAAAGACCCATTCTTGTCACATACTGTGCAATATTTCACGTGTTTGTGGAATTCTAAGCCATTTACACGTTAATCTCACGAGCAAGTCGTTCAGTTGTTCGAATAACTAGAACACTTATCGCCGTAACCGATGGAGTGTCCAGCAACAACAACAGTGTTCTCATATTTTAAAGTCTACCTTTATGGATATATATATATTCATCATGCTATTATATTCTGTGTCTATGAGAGACATCAAATTTTTGGTTATGTAAATGAAAATTATTTTAAGCAGATATAACCTGTAATATGTTCCTAAATTACATTCTAAAATTGATTGTTGATACATAATGATCAATTAAACGTTTTTAAATATTTAGATATATTCACATAATTTATTCTTACTCTACGACTGTTTATAAATACAAACAACAGAACAACTGTTGGACCACAATTATATACCGGTATTACCTCTTCTTCGTGTTAACCTTCCGCTCCAAAATAATAGTTTCTTTCAGCAATAACTGAGCCAATTTGTAGATTATAGGTTTCTGTTGATAAATATTGATGTCGTTTTTTAATCACAAGTGTTTTAACGAAACAGGGAGGGGCTGAGTCAATTAATCTTACTGGATTTCAACACTGAAATTCACTGAAGCAGATTCGATAGCATATATGCGGTATATTAGCGATGTCAAGTCTACTTTCTCATAATTAATAATAAAATTACTTTATTAAATACTAACTATATAATATTGTATGTATCCGTCACTCCTCATGGTGTCATAGGGACAGTGTATTGATATACGGTGTTTCATGAGCATCTGAAACATGATGAAGCCCATTCCTCTCCAGGTGGGTACACAGCAGATTTCTTCCAGGGAAGGAGAGAGTGATAGAGAGAAACAGTTATAGATGGAGACCTTACCTCAGAAATGGACTGGTACTGTTTTTATCTACATCGAAAGGATGAAAGGCAAAATTGATCTTCACGGGATTTAAATTCAGAGTGCAAAGAGCTTCAACGAATACTGTAAAGTATTCTATTCAACGTTCTAACGACTCTGCCAAATTGCTGCCTACAACTATATAATATTGCTTCGTTAATAATATTGTACTATATTAATATTTAGAATGCAATGGATGTTTCAACCAAGGAAAATGCCGTGGATTTAAAGAAGAATGGATGATAATGAACGAACAGATGTGTGTCAAGCAAAAATGCATTCGTATCGGTTGGAAATCATGGAAAATATATCCTAAACATGTTTGTAAGTTCACAAAAAATTTCTTTAATAAGGTTTTGTAACAACAAAATGCCTTTTTACACTTATTTTGTGTATCCTTTTGCATACAATAGGTAAGTGTAATTCTTTGGCGCTTGCTCATAACAAATAACCAGCTGGAACACAAATGAAGGTGGCCACCTCAGACCACAGCTAATTATGGTGAAAGGCAAAATCAAGCTCTACAGAATTGAATTCTGACTGCAGATATAAATACAAACGGAAAGTATTTTGCGAACTTAACATGTAGAAAAAGTTGCAAGACTGGTAAATGGGAAATTTGTATGCAACAATCGTATTCAATTTTCAAAATGTCTGTTGTTATGTGAAGCTGATGGGATAATGTAACATGAAAGATAATTGTTATTAATGAATTTGAGAATCATCACTTCAATATATTTTACCTTTTTTCTATGTTTCAGATCAGTGATTTATCATATATTATTGAGGTTGCCTGTTCAACTGAACGTTAAACTAGGTTTTAATCAGTGTAAAATCAATATCTTAATAGACTCTCCAAATTAATTACAATCTCAACAAACATTCCCCAGTAATGATACACCTATAATATTATAATACGCATGCAAGGTTAAACTTATAAACTGTGATTATAAATATAAATATGTACATAAATTTAGGCATATGCTCAAACGAAAGCCATTACTTAGAGAAACCAAACATATACAAAAAAAAATAACCAGATCATTTCATTCGATATGGTTCAGACAACTAACCACATGAATTCCATTCTACGCTTCCACATTCCACATCAACCAAAGCAACGTTTATTCCTAACACTGTCATAACAAAAACACATATAAAGCCACCACATCCACATTTATACCAAATCCTAATCTCATTCAATATTTACACAATAAAATATACCCCAATATTATATCCCTTTAAGGGTGATTGTGGATACTATAAACAGAGAAATGTAAGCTGTCACTTTACAATCCCTAGTTACAGAACGTAAACATATACACTTTCATCTTAATCCTTTTAGATTTCAGAAAATATTTTGAAATCAATAAAAAATGCTTAAACGGTTTTGTAATAGAAGGTTTATAAACACATAAATACATATAAATAAAAGCACCCCCCTAAAATGTATTTTTTATGAATATCATGATATCGTAGGTAAAAGCTTTAGTAGTATAACAAATATGCTGTCTGTTGTTTTCAATTTACAGATTGTCGGACCATTAAAAATAAGTGTGTTGGAAATGGTGAACAATGGCATGATGTAAAGAAAAATGCAATAATGACTTGCTTCACTAATGACAAGAAACATAATATCAGGATCACTTCACGTTATGGTATTTTATGAAACGTGTGAGTATAATAAAAATAGCTAACCAATCGTATTAGGATACATTTTTGGTGCATCTCCGGCAATTTTCTTACGTCTCCTCTGATATTTCTAAAATTTCCATCGTGACAGGGAAAATATTTAAGGTCATTTAAGGTAATTTTTATTCCGTCTTTCACATAACTTAATTTTATTTCCTTTGTAGTGCAGCATTAAAACTGAAGTGGTTAAATAACCACATTGGGTGGGGCCATGGGGAGTGTCTGCCATGACCTGCAATCGGTGGTTCCCGCTCTGGTAAAAATCGGCCTCGAGGTCAACTCGTCCAAGTCGGAGGTGGTGAATGTCAATACGATGCAGAGGGCTTTGCAGCTCCTGACCCCGGACGTGCAATCCATTCTCATCCAGGTGCTGGTAACCCCGAAAGAGGATGTCAACATTCTTGGATCGCCGATCCTGCTGACGGCCATCCACTCTACCATCAGGTTCAAGCTCCAGCAACTCGTGACTCTAATGAGTTTATTGGGAATGATTGACACCCACCCAGCCCTCTTCCTGTTGAGGAACTGCTCTGACATGCCTAAGCTCCTCTACACACTAATATGCAATGTCAGGTTTGACGACATTGGTTTCCAACAGGCCACCTTACCAGTTAGAAATGGTGGCCTTGGTCTCCGCTCTCCGGTCTCGCTGGCTTCCTTTTGACGGTAACCTCTTGCCGTGTCCTCATCAACAGGGTTCTCCAAAACACAATGGAATCCACTATGATCGAGGAACGTGAGGCCACCTTCGAGACTTGGAACTGGCTCGGACTCTGCTCAGTAGCCGTCCCTTCTCCTCTTCCCCCTGTTGACGTAAAATTCCCCCAGAGCATATGGGATGTCATCCAGTGCAAC
Organism: Eledone cirrhosa; assembly: GCA_964016885.1. Taxonomy (NCBI): domain Eukaryota; kingdom Metazoa; phylum Mollusca; class Cephalopoda; order Octopoda; family Eledonidae; genus Eledone; species Eledone cirrhosa. Next base: position 92,642,567 of record OZ024746.1, on the reverse strand, counting down.
ATGGCCTCAGACAGGCTAGCGCACCGGCTCGACCACCGCAGCAACTCCACAGTGGTACGTGGATCAATGCTGGATAATGATAGCCTGCGACTCAGGGCTTTCATGAGGCTTGGCCTCCGGATCTACAAGCCATATAAGTGCCGCTACGAATCTACCGTAGACTGTTTCGGCCTCCAGCCGCTGTCCTGCCGCTTCAGTGCCGGCCACCTTACACGCCATATATATATATATATATATGTATATATATATATATATAATATATATATATATATATATATATATATATATATAGAGAGAGAGAGAGAGAGAGAGAGAGAGAGAGAGAGAGAGAGAGAGAGAGAGAGAGAGAGAGAGAGAGAGAGAGAGAGGATGGGACAAACAGATCTCCTACATTTGGAGCGGGGTGTACTGGTGCTCGAGCGTCAGGTCTCTTTCGATAAGCTACACTCTATCATTTTCCTTTTCTCTAACAATAATTGTTTCTACTTTAGGCACAAGGCCAGCAATTACCCAGTACATTACTGGTACTTTATTTTATCGACCCCATAAGGATGAAAGGCAACAATAATCTCTAACAATAATCGTTCTTGAACAAGTTCCCACTGCAGCTGTCTTCTGAGTATCGATGAGACTCACCTATCGTAACTGTTTGATGTGCAGTTGCCGACATTGGTGTGATTTGGCTGCTGTAAACTCTGACCGGTACATTGAAATGTTGGAGACCCTTCTGTGCACCAAACTGGATGATTTGGATACAGAGCATATCCGGTTCAACATGACGAGGCCGCAGCTAACATAGCACGACTTTCGCTCGGAGTTTTGTGTGAAATGTTTCTTGGGTGTTTGATTTCTGCAAGGGAACATGTCGTGTGGCTGCCAGATATAAGCCATTGTGACTTTTTACTTTGGAGCTACCGAAAGGAAAAGGGGATTCCAATATCGTCCTTGAACTCTTTATAATTTGAAGGAAAATATCAGATAGGAAATCGACGTAATTCCACCATACATGACACAGAGCGTCATGTAGAACTTCCGGGAACAAATTTATCAATGTATTGCCAACGACGGCCGACATTTGTCTAATGTCATTTAAAAACAAACATTAAAACAAAGCTATTCTTTTGTACTTTTTATAAATATAATTAGTTTGTTTCTAAATAATTATATTCATTTTTTTATATCCCTTCAAAATGTGAGAGATCCTTATGCCCCACCCTGTATATGTATATATGTATATATATGATTTCAATTTGATGTCCACTATCCCGTTGTTTTCTTTCTTTGTCTTCTTTCCTCCTTCTATCTGTTCTGTTTGTTTTATCACACACACACGTCAAAGCAGAATCATGCGAAACCATTTTGCTGGTTTGATAGCTGATGAGTGTGAAGATTTGTGGGAACTTGTATTGTTTATCGTGGATTGGCTCTCTGTCCACAACTTTTCATAAAACTAAATCAGCTAAATCAGTGGTCGCCAACCAGTGGTCCGCGAGAAAACTTTGGTGGTCCAGCAAAAAATTTTAATGTATTTATCTTTTTAAAAAGAATCATATTTGATAATCAAAATTATGAATTTAGTGGTCCGAGAGGTCTGAATGTTGGCGACCGGTAATCTAAATGTTAAGTGTTGTAGGTTTTTAGGATATTGGTTATAATGAATTTTAAAGTTGCTTTTAGTGTATAATGACTTAATTATAATTTCCTTTGTAGGATGTCCACGAATTGAATTAAAATTTAAATGAAAAGAATTTATCTAACTTGGTCAAAGAAATAACAATGATTATTCTCTGAATTATTGTAGGTATATTGACGATCAATAAACAAAATTTATGCAAGATACTTGAATTTGTTATATTCTTAAACCTTTATAAAGATTCTATGGCTGGTGGTAACATACTTGCTATGGGGAGCACAAACAATTTCATAGCTAAAATTACATGACTAGTAAAAGGAAAGACTGGTTACGTTACTGATAAGGCAGACAAGTCCAAAATTTGAATGAATTGAATTTAATTAAAAGTAGAATATAGACAATGTAGTTGCACCACGCCAATAACTGCAGGCATGCTTCAGCCATTTTTGCTGATAAGAATTTTACACCAGCAATTTCGATGTGTAGTGTGTCACAGCTATCTCAGCAGTCACGTGAGAAGGTCAGATACGTGTTTCTGGAGTTTGCCGTTGAAATAAACAGGATGATAGCCCTGAAATATCATGTTGAAATATACTGACTTAAACATACAAATACAAATAAGAAATGAATCTGGTTATTTGGAAGCCCGACAATGCGTGTTTGGTAAATATTCTAAGGTAAAAAGAATGCAGTGAAATAATTTTAATGATTCCAAATATTTTCTGATTTTCCATCCAGATTCTCGTCGTTTCTCCAACGATTTGACGACTTAATCTTCAGTGAGATCTCGGGCCTTGTCAATATCCAACTCTCTCCAGAGTCCTACAACCAGGCTGTCTTGCCCTAACAGTTTGGTGTTCTCGATCTACCTTGCTTTCATACCCCCCATCGACGCTTGCTCCCTTTTAGTAGGTGACATACTTTCCTTTCCAATATGGACTTGTTCCACCAGGAATATGAAGCTTTACTACAGTGGAAAGAGCTGGCTTTGGATAGACAGATGAAGATAGACAGAAGAGTATTGGGCAATTTGCCTTCGAATGAAACTTTTAACTTTCTCTTTGATCATTCTGATCAATTTTTTAGTTTCTCCTTACATACACAAGAGAGACAGCCCGTAGTATTGGCTAGAGATTAAAGGTAAACTGGCGAGAACTTAAGGAGGAGAAACGTTCGGCAGCGCTATAGCAACATGCCAAACTAGAACATGAGGGCTCTATAGATAACATAGATATTAAAAATGATATCCACACATAGAACTGAGGCAACACTCAGACAAATTACGGAGGCCACACACACAATAGATGATAGTTCTAGCCTGAACAGAAAAAAAAAGAGTGGAATTTAACAACCGAAGACAGAATAGAGAAATAATACACAGATAGCAAAACAGCAAAATATACACCCCCCACACACATAAAACACACGTAGACATAACAAACACAAACACATACACACACAGAAGGCACAGAAGGCACCGCTCATGAGATGAAAACACAAGCCATGCAGTCACGTTTAAGTCTCTCCCGGGATGGCGTAAATGGTGAGGCAGACAGATGAAAGCCAGTGTTATATTCATGTAGATGATTTGACACGCTACAGTATCGTCTCAACCATTCTAATTCCTTCTGCTATCTATGTATGTGGTGATCTAACGAGGATCTCCTAGAAAGGTAACTTCACACAATTAGCAAAGAATATTTCAGATGTAACATAGGGATTCAGAACAAGAGTTACGTCCATTTATCGTGTGACATGTGTAAAGATACTAATAGAATGGTTAGACACAGCATGCCATCACTTCCAATCAACTGTTATTTCTCCCTTGTGAATCAAAAGACCCTAACCTTCGACCTGACATTATATAAGCCCCCTACAGTACCCAACTTCGTGTACCGAAACCAACTTTAAAGGAAAAGAGGGAAAGAGAGAAGAAAATAGCACTATGAATTTTATGTAGATTTCGAATATAAACACATAGACTAATATTCAATTAATTGCATTAGCACTAACATAGCGTGTTTCATAATAGAGGTGTATACGGAGGCATATACAATATGTTTACGTATAATAAACACATCTCATATTCCTTTATAATCACCTCTGCAATGAACTGTTATTTCTCCCTTGTGAATCAAAAGGGATTACTTAAGACGGGTGTCATCAACTATTTTTCTTTTTCAATATGAGATTTCTTGAAAGAAAAGAGAGGGGGAAGAAAATACAAACCACTACTGAACACAAAAAAAGTGATATTCCATCTTCAACCAACGGGATTCTCCCCCTCTCTTTTCTTTAAAACAATCTCATATTGAAAAAGAAAAATAGTTGATGACACCCGTACTTTCAAACATTCGATCTCTGAAGAGAAGAAAACCCCCAGAGGTACAATAACATTTCATTAGTTTCCCCTTCCCCATACCAATGTATATATGAACTTAAACACTTGAGTGGATGTGTATACATATATGTATGTATAGAGGTGTTTTTTTTATATATATGTCTGTAGGTATACAGATATGTGTGTACATATTTATATGTATGTGTGCATATGTGTGTGTATATATGTGTATGTATGCACGTGCGTATGTGTGATATATATATGTGTGTGTGTATGTGTGTATATATGTGTGTGTATATATATAAATATATATGTGTGTGTATATATATATGTGTGTGTGTATATATATATATATGTATATATATGTATATGTGTGTGTATGTGTATGTATATACGTATGTATGTACATGTATGTGTGGGTGTATGCATGTGTATATATATATATATATAATTGAAAAAAATGTGAAGAATAACATGGTCAACGGTACAAAAAAGGGGAATTTATTTACAATCTAACAATTGTTTCTCTGACAACCTCTAACTGGATTACCTATAACGATATTTTGTTATCCATTACATATATATATATATATATTAGAAAGTGAGTTTTTTTTTTACAAAATGAAAAATAACCGGTGTCCTACACGAGTGAAAGTATAAAGAAAAAAGATGAAATCGAAAATGCAACTGGAGTCTTATTGTTTAAAGTAGAGTTGAGATGGAGGGTCTGTGGTTTTTCTCACATCAGATGTGAGAAAAACCACAGACCCTCCATCTCAACTCTACTTTAAAAAATAAGACTTCAGTTGCATTTTCGATTTCATCTTTTTTTCTTTATATATATATATATATGGATGTATATGTGTATGTGTGTGTGTGTATGTGTATATATATGCGTATGCATGTATGTGTATGTGAACTTTCGGCAATCCATAAACATTTATCTCTTTAAAAACTGTTCAGTAATGAACCACTACTCAGCAGAAAAACCGAATTCATTTGGGTACAATCTGTTGGAGATCTTTCTGCAGACAAAAAGCTGGAGATGATTATCCTATTACTTCCGTTTACTAGGCTGGAAGAATTACTCTGTATATGCACTGGTGGAGAGTATATTAGCAGAGGGAAACTGTGTGATGAGACCAAGGGAGAACTAAAGGAAGAAAAGAAAAGGAGGTTTTGATCAAAGTTTACAATCAAATATATTACGAGAGTAAAGGGGAATTGGGACAGTCATTGGGTCATTAAATAATTGTTTCTACTTTTGGCACAAGGCCAGCAATTACTCAGTGTATTACTGGTACTTTATTTTATCGACCCCGTAAGGATGAAAGGCAAAGTTAACCTCGGTGGGAATTGAACTCATTTTGGGTCATTAAATAATGCAGATTGATCATTTAGACATTTGTTGTAGTTAAACACAACACAGCATATAATGCTGAAACCGGTATTGTAAGTAAATTAATGTTTTGATATTTTACTGAATAAATCTCTTCAACATTTTCTATTGAAAACATCTTTTTCCGTTCTACTTTTTGTTTTTATATATATGAACTCGTGTGTTACTTTTCTATATATATAGATAATCAAAAGGGATATTTAATTTGTTGGTAATTCAACAAATATATATGTTTATAACTGATTCGAAGCACTCGACAAGTTTTCTGGAGTATAATATCAATGATATTAATAATTATATATAATTTATATGGTATGGAAAAGGACGAGTATAATAACCTAATACTGAAGAAACTCAGGAAAAACTACAAAAGGACATCAAATGAAGATCTTTCAACTCTTAATAGAGAAGCTTCGGAAATTATTTATAAATTAGGCATTCAAAATAAGACTGAACGCTTTACACCTAGAAAACCGAAGATTAACTTGAAGGACCACAAAAGAAATTTTGAAGTTGAACTATCAGTCAGACTCATCGCACCATCTAAATCTGACTTAGGCATAATTAGCAAGCATATACTAGATAGAATTATACCACTACTTAAAGAAAAACCACACCTTAAACTATGGAACGGTACTAATGATGTTATAGATTGATTTAAAAACATAAAATTGAAACAAGAAAAAATCCATTCAAATGGATATTGCAAATCACTACTCCTCTATTACCCCTAGCTTACTTAATAAGGCACCTATTTACGCTTCTAAACATACAGACTTATCTAGTGAAGAAATGAATATCATTCTAACAGCACGTAAAACCCTAATAGAATTTAATAACCATCTCCGGACAAGAGCCGACAGACAAAACAATTTTGATATCACTATGGGATCATCTGACTCGACGCAAGTAGCAGATCTCGTTGTGTTATTTATTAATAATGTACTGCATAGAAAAATGCCAGAGATGACCGGAGGTTTATATCGTGATGATATGTTACTTTTAACTGTAAACCATAGCAATAGTGAAATTAATAGGAAAAAGAAATCCATAATACAGTTTTTCAACAACTACAATCTTAATTTAGAAATCGAGAATAATTATAAAATCGTTAACTTCTTAGATGTAACCTTAAAACTTAGCTCAGGTCTTATTATCCATTCCATAAAATGAATGAAAATCTAAATTACGTAAGTTTCAATTCTAATCATCCTAGAAATATAAAAAATACTATTGTCAATAGGGTCCAACAACGGATTTCACGCATCTCTGCTAATAAAAATATTTTTGATGATAAGGCAGAATATTATAATGAGGCTTTACATAGAGCAGGATATTCGAATAAAATTAAATACTTAGATAACAATAACATGACAAATCATCCTAGAATTCACTATAATAACAATAAGCAATTCAACTTAAATAGTAAACCAAACCCAAAAACTAGGACTAGAAATATTATTTGGTACTCTCCCTCATTCTCATTAGGCGTTAAAAAACCTTTAGCAAAGCTATTTTTCAAAGCACTGGATAAGTGTTTTCCGAAAGCCTACAGATACCACTCTATTTTTAACAGACACACTATAAAACTATTCTACTCTACTACTATGAACATAGAACAAAATATAAATAGAATTAATAATAGAAAATTAAATTTAAACCCTAACCAAACAAACCAAGCTAGCAATAATAATATTTCTAATAACAATATTCATAATAATAGTACCGTTCCTAGTAATAACAACTCCAGAAATTGTAACTGTAGAATTAAATCAAACTACCCTTTACAAAATAATTGCTTAGACAAAAACTTAATTTATAAATGCACAGTTAAAACTAGAGACAAAATATTTAACTATATAGGTACCACTTCTACAAAATTCAAAGAACGCTGGTACAACCGCAAACATACATTTAATAGGCCCGATAAAAACTCTTCCACTTCACTTTCACATCTAATTTGGAATTTAAAGGACAACAATATAGACTATTTAATATCTTGGGGAACGATTTCGAAAGCACCTGCATACCGAAATATGGCTTTCTCAAGAATCTGTCATTTGTGTATCGAGGAAATTTTTTTATATAATTAACTGTCAAAACTCGATTAATTTAAAAACAGAATTATTTACTTCTTGCAGACATCACCAAAAATTCACTTTCCGAAGTATTTTTAATCTATGATATTCATTACACTTGAATACATCTTATACACCTTTAAAATGATCCTATTATTTACTGAGTTTTTCTTTAAAAAATTTAAATTTGTTAAATGATCTTCCTTCTTAAATTTAGTATTTTTACCATTTGATATTCTTTTCCTAATGATACTCTTTTTAATCTATTTTTTTTAGATTTTTTTTTTTAGATTTAGATATTTTTTAGATTTAAATTGATACTCTTTAAATGACATTCTGAAAGATATCCTCTTTACGATAGTCCTTTTAAATACACTCTTGACTTATATAAAAATACATGTTTCCCCTCTTTAATCTTCAAACTTTTCACACATCTTTCGACGTAGATAATATCTAATAGAAATTCTCATCCTTGAAAAACATATAATATAAAATACCTTATAATCTCACGCAAAATAATATATAATTTTCTCTACATACATTCTAAGAAAATCATTCATCAAATTTAATGGTTAGCAAATAATATTGGAGTTATCTTTTCCTTTACAATTGAGCAAACATAGACATGATAACTTGTATGATAAATTATATAATTTCGCTAAATTAACAATGCTCTGAAAACATTTTCAATGTTAGATGAAAATATTTGAATCTACAAATTGTTATTCTCTTACAATTTGAACTACGTCTTTTTCTTAAATATTTATGTAAAATGTAAAATCAAGATCCTTCGTAACTCATATTAGAAATGTAAACAATTAATACGTGTTTTATTTCTATAAAATCACCCATAATACTTATACTTGCACACTTATTAATCTATATGGATATTTATATACTTACAACCTGTTACAATATAAATTTTTTTATTAGCCACAAGGGCACAAAAGAAGGGGACAAATACAAATGGGGAGTTTACATACAGGTATATGAAAATAAAACTATTAATACAATAACAAATAACAATTGAAATCCCCAATAGGGGGTGGGGTGGAGGCGTTACACAGGGGTTGTACACACCCCGAAAAAATGTACAACCCTCACCTCCAGGAGTACGAAGAGTGAGTACTCCCTTCCTCTCTTCCTCAACCTACAGGCTTATATAGAGAGAAGGCTCAACCACTCGGGTCATCTTTGCCACATTCACCCACCTTTTATAAAATTTGCTGGGGTACAGCACCTCTCTCTCCATCCTGATTCTTCTTCCAAAATGATATTTGAAAAAACGAATCAGTTGTTGGCCGGAGAGAAAGGTGTCTGACCTCAGCCCTTTTAACCTCGTCCACCATATAACCTCTTTCACCATAGCCATAACACATAGGAAAACCGCCTCTCCCTCGTTTTTGAAGGAGGGTGGCGGTTTCATCATGACAATGGACTCGGTGGTGAACTGGATTGGTCCCACCCGCGACAATAGTCGTTCTACATAGCTCCACAGGTCGGTAACGCCAGGGCAGTGTACAAATGCGTGCGCGACTGTTTCCTCGTCGCGCACGCATCTCGGACAGATCTTTTTCGAAGGGTCCCTACCCGGGCGCCCGTGTCTGTAGAGCTGTCTCGAACTGTAGAGCTTGTCTCGAACTCCTCGGTAGCACTACCAGGCCAGGGACTTTTGGAAGTTGTCCATTGGTCCCCGGCGGAAGGTTCTACCGAACAGACTGGCCAGTTCGTCCCCCTCTACGCCTAGAGTTTCTCCGAGCGCGTCGTCGCACTTGCTGCGGACCAACTCTCTATAGAATGTCGAAGTGGAGTCTCCACTGATCGTCGGGTCCGTTTTCCAGAGGACTGTGAGCGCCTGAGCACATTCGATGTGCCAGTCGCAACCTGTTACAATATAATAAGATAAAATGTACTTACAACCATAATTCTTCATATAATCTAACTGATTATATATATAATATTATAACTCATAATACAGCTAAATATTTTTTAAAATTCTGGAATCATATTCCACCATTCTTACAAACTGTTAATTCTTTTTAAATTCACGTAAATACAAGCTTTTCTTTCTCTTTCTTCTTCCTACACATACATATATATATATCCTAATAATTATTTAAATCTACCTAGCGTCTAAAAATAACGTTGTTTTTTTCAGCCCTATACCTCAACCTCATTTGCATATTCATCTTAATAATTTGAAATATTTGACTTTTCCTCTCTTTCCCCTGTTTCCTTTTACTACCCAGGACTAACTTGAACTGTTGAGATCTCCTTCCTTGATATGTCAATATTTATAAAACAAACTTTGTATTTTATCTGATGAGTGCGTTTTGGTACCCTTGAAATATATATAATAGAATAAATATGGTTTTATAAATATAGTTTCCATTTATTAATATCATTGATATATATATATAGATAGATAATAGATAGTATGTCCACGAAAAATGTATAGATACGTTAACAACATTATAATCGAGGTATGTATACATTTTTTTTTAGGGACACCCTGTATATGTAAAGTGATTGTAAGTGGAATCTTTTTTTCCAGAAAAGATATAACGTTTATTTTTAACCATATACATAATACATCAAGTGACAGGAGGTAAATATTTAATGCATGCAACACTCAATGTAATTAGTGAAAATGATTATTTATGTTATCTACAGTTGGTTTTTGCTTCTCCATTAATCATTGCTATATATATATTCGTTAGCTGTCAACAATTGGTGTCATATAAATTGTAAGAGAAAAATTGTAAAATAGTATCTACATCTGTTCATCAATATTGGTGACATTTATGATTATTTATTTTATCTGCAGTTGATTTTTTTGCTCCCTCCACCAATCATTAGTGTATATATATATATATATATATATATATATATATATATATATATATATATATATATATAGTTAAAAGAATAGAGGTGTAACACACAAGTTATTATATATTGGTAAACGGAATAGAAAATGCTGACAAATTGT
>OZ024746.1:92554624-92629624 GCA_964016885.1 Eledone cirrhosa | reverse complement strand
TATATATGTGCGATATATATATATATATATATATATGTATAATATATATAGGATGTATATGATATTATACGGTATATGTATAGGATATATATAGTGTGTATATAACATCTATGTATGGTATATGGGTGTGTATAGGATATATATATGTATATATATATATATATATATATATATATATATATATATATATATATATATATATGTATGTAGAAAAAATATGTGTGTGTGTATATGTGGTGTATATATATGTATGTGTATATATGTGTATGTGTGTGTGTATGTATATATGTATATGTATGTATGTAGATAATATATATTTGTGTGTATGTGAGATATATATGTATATACGTGTATGTACAAGATATGTATAATGTATATGTATGTTTACTGTGTATGTGTGTATAAGATATTTATATATATGTGTATATGTATATATATACATATATATGTGTGTATATGTGTGTGTGTATATATATATATATATATATATATATATATATATAAATATATATATATGTGTGTTTGTATAATATGTATGTGTTTGGTGTATGTATGTATATGTGGTATGTGTATATATATGTGTGTGTGTATGTGTGCATATATGTAGTATATATATATATATATATATGGTATGTGTATATATGTGTATAAAATATATATAAAATGTGTGTGTATATGTATGTGTGTGTGTATATATGTGTATATATGTGTACGTATATGTGTGTATATATATATATATATATATATATATATATATATATATATATATATATGTGTGTGTGTGTGGATGTGTGTGTGTGTATATATATATATATGTGTGTGTGTGCGTATGTATGTGTGTATATATATATATATATATATATATATATATATATATATATATGTATGTATATATGCGTTGATATGTGTTGGTATGTAATATATATGGACTGTAGATACATTTACATATAGGGAAGTGAATATGCGAGTCAGCATGTACCCCCACATTTCCTCTCCCAGACCATTATCAACAACACATCTTTGACAAATATTCCTCAACTATCCTTCTTTTCTCTTTTTCCTGTCTTCCCATTCTTATCAAAAGACATGTATCTTACACCTCATTAAGACCCAGACAAGCTCCTAAATTCATCTTTGATATAGAAATTTGTAGAAGATATTCTTTATTGATTTGGAAGAGTTGATTCAGCTATGCCTTTATATACTCATCAAAGATCAGCTAATGAAATAAAACCAGCAGCAGAGTAGGTTTACGACCACCTTCTCAAATACCCTTATCTTACAACCTCACCATTTTCTGAGTGTATATATATGTGTGTGTGTATGTGTGTATGTGTGTGTGTGTGTACGTGTGTATGTGTGTGTGAGTGTATGTATGTATACTTTAATATTATATTATGACCTTAAATAAGGAGGTGGATTGGCAGTATCGGTAGAGGGTCGGACGCCATGCTTTGAGGCATAGAGTTACGGTCCTTGCCATTCTGAGTTCAAATCCCGCCCTGGTTAACTTTGCCTTTCATCCTTACTGGGTCGATAAAGTAAAGTACCAGTAATGCACTAGGTAATTGCTGGCCTTGTGCCAAAAGTAGAAACATTTATATTAAATCATAAATTTTTTAACACTGCAAGTGAAGTAATTCTTTTCCTTTTTTTAATATATATATATATATATATATATATATATATATAAGCAAAGAGATATTTAAGTTGTTGGTAATTCCACAAATATATTTATATCCCTATCCAAACGGGACCTCAACTGTTAAGGTCTTATCACTGGGTATGTCACTATTTATAAAACAAATTTTGTATTTTATCTGATGAGAGCATACCAAAGTTTTGGTACCCTTGAAATATATATATAATAGAATAAATATGGTTTTATAAATATAGTTTCCATTAATTTATATCATTGATATATATATATATATATATATATATATATATATATATATATATATATATATATATATATATATATATTATGAAGAGAGAAGAAACATTTAGATATAATTAGTAATAAAATGTATCATACCTAAACTGCTTCTAGATTCCTCGACTACGTAGTTTCGTGGCATAAACAAAAACAATATATCATAGAGATATAGAGCCTTTGTGTGTGTCCGCATGTATCTGTGTGTTTCTCAATATATTGTATATATATATATATATATATATATATATATACATTCGTTAGCTGTCAACAATTGGTGTCATATAAATTGTAGAAGAAAAATTGTAAAATAGTATCTACATCTGTTCATCAATATTGGTGACATTTATGGTTATTTATGTTATCTGCAGTTGTTTTCTGCTTCCTCCACCAATCATTGCTATATCTGTTCATCAATATATTATCTACATCTGTTCATCAATATTGGTGACACTTCATTATGTAAATACCTCTTTACAGGTAATTCATACCTCAAACTTACTTCGCTGCTTTCTCCTTTTAACAGTAAGTGAACTTTTCGAAACCTTTCCTTTTTTGTGTTTTTAATCATTATATAATTCTGCCATAATAATTGGTATGGTAAGCTTTGCCTCGCCTATCATAAAAAACGTGGTGGAAACAACTAACGACAAATATCCTTAGAAGAGGGTCCCTAATTATTCTACATATGTAACATCCACACACACACACTCTCTCTCACACACACACTTGTACACATATAGATATACTGTAGTTTAAGTTTAGTAGAAATATTCAAGGACACCCAGTACATAGCACGAGTTAAATATTATTAGCTACAACAGTGACATAAACAGATACTTAAGTTTTGTTGGGTTATACACTTGAACACATTCATACTGTTATATAAAATAATGTGTTATGTATAATAGACTGAACAGGTTGGGGGGTGTATAACCCCACGAATCTTAAGTACCCGTATATGTCACTGAAACCAAGCATCGAAATGTGAAGAAAGCATGTAAAGAATATTGAGACGTTGGTTTTACTTTTTTAATATTTTTGTTTTATTTTTATTCTTCTGTATGTGTTAAGTAACTCAACGTATCTATCAATTTTTCTAGATAAAATAGAGATTTATTGTTTGAGAACCATTTAAATTATTAATTGTTTGGTTCTTCGTACTGGGGCACTATATTTGTCTCCATAGAAACAATTGTTGAAACTGGGGCCACTAGTTGGGACTCCCTATCCTGTCTAGAATTCAGTAATTTCTTTACCGTTAAGATTTCTCGTACTTCCATGGCACAAGTATATATACCGTTTATGTTGGATGGTTTAACTAATAGATAGATCTACTAATTCCGATTTGCAGAACGTAATGCAATAAGTAAAAGCACTCTTGTATTTTCATATATATATATCTATATATGAATAAGTTTATTACAACTAGGTTCCAAGATATATGTATATATATGGATAGATAGACAAATGGATAGAGAGATAAATAGATAAATAGAAAGGTAGATAGGTAGATACATATATAGATAGATTGATAGATAGATAGATAAGGTGAATTTACCAGTGACTAATTCAAATGATATTTGTACTTTCAGATGAATACGTTGATGATATTTTCGCTCTCATTGTTGTCTTTGTATGCAGTAAATGCAACAAAAAATTTAAGTGATTTAAGAAATGGTAAGATAAAAATATTCGTATAACCAACCATTTAAATATATCTTCATCTTCTTTCCTATACAGTCATTTCGTGGCTTAATAGTTAGGGGTGTTCAGTTAAGAGGTCAATTCCCGAAAGTGTTTCACATTGTTCCTGTCTACTCGGCTGGTAAAATGCTTAGTTCTCATAATTCAAAGACCCATTCTTGTCACAAACTCTGCAATATTTCACGTGTCTGGAGTTCTAAACCATTTACACGTTAATCTCACGAGGTCGTTCAGTTGGTGGAGTGCCCAACAACAGTGTTCTCATATTTTAAAGTCTACCTTTATGGATATATATATATTCATCATGCTATTATATTCTGTGTCTATGAGAGACATCAAATTTTTGGTTATGTAAATGAAAATTATTTTAAGCAGATATAACCTGTAATATGTTCCTAAATTACATTCTAAAATTGATTGTTGATACATAATGATCAATTAAACGTTTTTAAATATTTAGATATATTCACATAATTTATTCTTACTCTACGACTGTTTATAAATACAAACAACAGAACAACTGTTGGACCACAATTATATACCGGCATTACCTCTTCTTCGTGTTAACCTTCCGCTCCAAAATAATAGTTTCTTTCAGCAATAACTGAGCCAATTTGTAGATTATAGGTTTCTATTGATAAATATTGATGTCGTTTTTTAATCACAAGTGTTTTAACGAAACAGGGAGGGGCTGAGTCAATTGATCTTACTGGATTTCAACACTGAAATTCACTGAAGCAGATTCGATAGCATATATGCGGTATATTAGCGATGTCAAGTCTACTTTCTCATAATTAATAATAAAATTACTTTATTAAATACTAACTATATAATATTGTATGTATCCGTCACTCCTCATGGTGTCATAGGGACAGTGTATTGATATACGGTGTTTCATGAGCATCTGAAACATGATGAAGCCCATTCGTCTCCAGGTGGGTACACAGCAGATTTCTTCCAGGGAAGGAGAGAGTGATAGAGAGAAACAGTTATAGATGGAGACCTTACCTCAGAAATGGACTGGTACTGTTTTTATCTACATCGAAAGGATGAAAGGCAAAGTTGATCTTCACGGGATTTAAATTCAGAGTGCAAAGAGCTTCAACGAATACTGTAAAGTATTCTATTCGACGTTCTAACGACTCTGCCAAATTGCTGCCTACAACTATATAATATTGCTTCGTTAATAATATTGTACTATATTAATATTTAGAATGCAATGGATGTTACTTCCTCGGAAGTTGCCACAAATTCGAAGAAGAATGGATAATACTGTCCAGTCAGATGTGTTCCCAGGAAAAATGCATGGCTCCGATTGAGGGAGGGTGGAGTGTATATACGAAAAAAGTTTGTAAGTTCATAAAAAATTATTACATTTTTTAATACATTTTTGTAACAACATAATAAAAACGAAGGTGGCAACCACAGTTCACAGCTAATTATGTCAATCTCAATATTAGACATGTAATTATTACTTCAACACCAGAAAGGTGGAAGGCAAAATCAAGCTCTACAGAATTTGAATTCTAAACTGCAGTTATGTAAATAAATACCAACGGAAAGTACTTTGCTTACTTAACTTGTAGTAAAAGTTGCAGTAAATCTGATCTTCCTTGAGTATCTTTGAATTATATTTAGAGTTGTATGTTACTTCAATCATGCTCAATTTTCAGTATCGGTAGAGAGTCGGACGCCATGCTTTCCAGCTTACGTCCCTTTACGGTCTGAGTTCAAATCCCGCCAAGGTTAACTTTGCCTTTCATCCTTACGGGGTCGATAAAATAAAGTACCAGTAATGTACTGGTGATTGATGGCCTTGTGCCAAAAGTAGAAACAATTATATAAAAAATAATTGTTATTAATGAATTTGAGAATCTTGACTTCAATATATTTTACCTTTTTTCTGTGTTGCAAAGTAGTATCCTACAAATATTTTCAGATCAGTGATTTATCATATATTAGTGTGAAGGCGCATGGCTTAGTGGTTAGAGCATTGGACTTGCAATCGAAAGGTTGTGAGCTCAATTCTCGGACCGGGTGATGTGTTGTTTTCTTGAGAAAGACACTTTATTTCACGTTGCTCCAGTTGACTCAGCTGTAGAAATGAGATGATAGGACTAGGTTCACTATCATTACATTATCCAAGACACCTCCAACGAGATATACCTTGGAGTAGGCCAGCTAAACCTGCATAGGTGTGAGCTGTAATACACATAAACTATGTACATGAATTTAGGCATATGCTCAAACGAAAGCCAATTACTTAGCGATACCAAACAGATTTTTAAAAAACACATAACCAGATCATTTCATCCGATTTGTTTTAGTCAACTAACCACATGAATTCCATTCTACGCTTCCACATTCCACATCAACCAAAGCAACGTTTATTCCTAACACTGTCATAAAAGAAACACATAAAGCCACCACATCCACATTTATACCAAATCCTAATCTCATTCAATATTTACACAATAAAATATACCCCAATATTATATCCCTTTAAGGGTGATTGTGGATACTATAAACAGAGAAATGTAAGCTGTCACTTTACAATCCCTAGTTACAGAACGTAAACATATACACTTTCATCTTAACCCTTTTAGATTTCAGAAAATATTGTGAAACCAATATAAAAAATGCTTAAACGGTTTCGTAATAGCAGGTTTATAAACACATAAATACATACAAATATAAGCACCCCCTAAAATGTATTTTTATTAATATAATGATATCGTAGGTAAATGTTTCAGAAGCCTATCAAATATGCTGTCTGTTATGTTTTCAATTTACAGATTGTCGGGATCGTTATGGTACTTGTGTTGGAAATGGTGCAACGTGGTACGATGTAATGGGTTGTGTAAAATATGCTTGCCACACTAACGACAATACAAAGGAGATCTACCTCACTTATAATAATTGTTCGGATTTGTGAGTATAATAAAAATAGCTAACGAATTGTATTCGGATAAATTTTTCCGAATTTCCCAAATTTCCATTGTGACGGAAAATATTTAAGGTCATTTAAAGTCATTTTATTCTATTTTTCACGTAACTTGATTTTATTTCCTTTCTAGTGCAGCATTAAAATTGAAGTGGTTAAATAACCACGTTAGGTGGGCCTGTGGGGACTATCAGCTACGACATGTAATCGATGGTTCCCGCTCTGGCAAGAATCGACCTCGAGGTCAACTCGTCCAGGTCGGATATGGTGAATGTAAACTATATATATATATATATATATATATATATATATATATATATATATATATATATATATACACATATACCTACATATATATACAGGATGGGGAAGGAATAAAGTTCTCCTAGATTTAGAGTGCGCTGTATGGTGGTAGAGGGGCGCGGCAGCTCTCTTTCGATAAGCTACACTCTATCAATTTCTTTAACAATAATCATTCTTGAACAAGTTCCCACTACAGCTGTCTTCTGAGTATCGATGAGTCTCACCTATAAAGCAATGGGACCGAAAATAAGTAGAATGTCTGATACTGGGCTGAACATAATTCCCATGAACTCCACGATTGACCGCTTCACTTTCCTCTCGTAACTGTTTGGTGTGCAGTTGCCGACATTGGCGTGATTTGGCTGCTGTAACCTCTGACCGGTACATCGAAATATTGGAGACCCTTCTGTGCACTGTGGACGATTTGGATACAGGGCATATCCGGTTTCAACATGACGAGGCCGCAGCTAACATAGCACGACTTTCGCTCGGAGTTTTGTGTGAAATGTTTCTTGGGTGTTTGATTTCTGCAAGGTGACATGTCGTGTGGCTGGCAAGGTCACCAGATATAAGCCATTGTGACATTTTACTTTGGAGATACCGAAAGGAAAAGGGGTTTCCAATATTGTCCTTGAACTCTTTATTATTTGAAGGAAAGGATCAGATAGGAAATCGACGCAATTCTACCTTAGATGACACAGAGCGTCATGTAGAACTTCCGGGAACAAATTTATCAATGTATTGCCAACGACGACCGCCATTTGTCTAATGTCATTTTAAAAAAAACATCAAAACAAAAAACTATTCTTTTGTACTTTTTAGAAATATAATTAGTTTGTTTCTAGATAATTGTATTCATGTTTTATATCCCTTCAAAATGTGAGAGATCTTTATGCCCCACCCTCTATATGTGTGTATATATATATGTGATTGCAGTTGGAAGGAGTCTCACAACATGAATACAAGATTAGAAATTTAAGCCCAAGAAAAAGATGAGACAAAGCAGGTAATCATTGAGGAGGTCACAGAATGTGGGACGAATGAACTTTGACAAACATATAAATAACGAAAAATCAAGTTACAAATAAAGAGAATATTATATGGTGCGTGTGTTTCTTTCTATTGGTAATATTGGCAACATGACGATCCCCAAATATAACAATATATATATATATATATATATATATATATATATATATATATATATATATATATATATATGTGTGTGTGTGTGTGTGTGTGTGTGTGTGTGTGTGTGTGTTTCTTGTGTGTGTGTGTGTGTGTGTGTATGATAACTATGGTGCAGAATTTCTTAACAAGGGTGATAGTTTATTAGCTCTTTTGTTACCATATTCTAATATGAAGGGGTGTAGTAATGCAATTTAAATAGAAGTGTGCGACTTTGTGGTTAGGGTGTTCAGTGCATTATCATTAAGTTGTGAGTTTTACTCAGAAGGCACCACGCTTGGTTTGGTCAAGAACTCCACCGCTCATGAGATGAAAACATAAGCCATGCAGTCACGTTTAAGTCTCTCCCGAGATGGCGTAAATGGTGAGGCAGACAGATGAAAGCCAGTGTTATATTCATGTAGATCAGTGCTACTCAAAGTGGTGGTCAGCGGACCGGTGCCAGTACGCGAGCCATCAGCTACCGGTACGCGGCCAGTGTCCAGGCCATGCTAAGGAATCATTTGAGGAATTTTTTTTATTACTTTTTTATATGTTTTGATATTGTATTATTTGTTTACAAAATAAATAGAAGATAAAAAAATGGTCAACTATTATTATATTCATTATATATATCGTTTCCGGTATAAATTAATATTACTACGAAATATTAGCGGTACGTGGCACATTGAAAAAAAAAAAATGCCGGTCCGCCACATCAGATACTTTGCGAAGCACTGATGTAGATGATTTGACACGCTACAGTATCGTCTCAACCATTCTAATTCCTTCTGCTATCTATGTATGTGGTGATCTAACGAGGATCTCCTAGAAAGGTAACTTCACACAATTAGCAAAGAATATTTCAGATGTAACATAGGGATTCAGAACAAGAGTTACGTCCATTTATCGTGTGACATGTGTAAAGATACTAATAGAATGGTTAGACACAGCATGCCATCACTTCCAATCAACTGTTATTTCTCCCTTGTGAATCAAAAGGGATTACTTAAGACCCTAACCTTCGACCTGACATTATATAAGCCCCCTACAGTACCCAACTTCGTGTACCGAAACCAACTTTAAAGGAAGAGAGGGAAAGAGTGAAGAAAATAGCACTATGAATTTTATGTAGATTTCGAATATAAACACATAGACTAATATACAATTAATAGCAGTAGCACTAACATAGCGTGTTTCATAATAGAGGTGTATACGGAAGCATATACAATATCTTTACGTATAATAAACACATCTTATATTCCTTTATAATCACCTCTGCAATGTTAGATTATATCGACAACACTTAACTGGAACATTTCGGTAATGACCCCAAGAGATGAAAGATACAATTTGCTACGATGGGATTTGAACGTGCAACTTAAAGAGACGTAACTAAATTGTTCGATGAGTTATCGGTTCTCTCAGAACACCGTACCTTCACAAAATATATATTCTAATGTATGAATTATTTGAAAATATTATACATTATATTCACCCGACTCGCTGATAAAATTCGAAGGGAAATTACTTTTCTATTTATATATAGAGTGCATGTAGAGTAGAGTCCCTTGAAAATATGCAATTGCTAATAGGGAAGTTGTTTTCAAAGTTAGCAATCGCTACTCTTGGGCCCCAAATAATAGAGGAAAGGGTTGGAATAAAAAACCTCGCAAAACTAATTCATCGCCGCTATATATATATATATATATATAAATGAAAGGTATAGAAATTGTTGTAGCGAGAAGCTAACAGTATTCCATAACATTATATATATATATATATATATATATATAATGGGTGCCGCCTCGTTATCGAGTATGGCCATTGCACGATATACCATTATTAATAATTATTAATTAATTCTATCGTGCAATGCCTGTGCGTGAAGATATTTTTTAAAGTGAGGAAAGCCAATCCCACTCTCTGAGCGACAGTAGCTATAACCCGAAAAGAAGAAAAGATCAACATCATCGGTAACTACTGAGCCGCAGGTTTTATATCAGAGTTATCCCAGTTTCCTGAGTTGCCTTCTCCTGGAAGAATGCCCTGACAAAGGCTAGGGGTCCTTCATTCCCAGTGGTTTAACCGCGCGGTACATGTGTATATACATACTTACACACTTTCGGATGGCCGTTGACTCTTATGAGCTCTTCCGCCCTTTGTCACGTTTTGTTTTTTGTCCTGCAGGGTGTCCAAAATCACCCTCCTCACCAAGTAAACTTGGTGGGGTTGCCTGTTTAGTCGCCGACGATTCGTGGACATCCTACAAAGGAAATTATAATTAAGTCATTATACACTAAAAGCAACTTTAAAATTCATTATAACCAATATCCTAAAAATCTACAACACTTAACATTTAGATGATAACTTATAACTTAAGTCTATTGATACTTATTACTGAAATGCATTACTTTCTCTGTCTTATGAACAGTGGTCGGGAGAGAGCCAATCCACGATATACAAAACAAGTTCCCACAAATCTTCACACTCATCAGCTATCAAACCAGCAAAATGGTTCCGCATGATTCTGCTTTGATGTGTGTGTGTGATAAAACAAACAGAACAGATAGAAGGAGGAAAGAAGACAAAGAAAAGAAAACAACGGAATAGTGGACTTCAAACTGAAATCACACACACACACACACACATACACACACATACACACATATATATATATACAGGGTGGGGCATAAAGATCTCCCGCATTTTGAAGGGATATAAAAAAGAACACAATTATCTAGAAACAATCTGATTAAGTACAAAAAAAATTGTAGGAATGAACGTTGCTTTGGTTGATGTGGAATGTGGAAACGTAGAATGGAATTCATGTGGTTAGTTGACTGAAACATATCGAATGAAATAATATGGTTATTTTTTTTTGTATATGTTTGGTTTCTCTAAGTAATGGCTTTCGTTTGAGCATATGCCTAAATTTATGTACATATTTATATTTATATTTATAATCACAGTTTATAAGTTCAACCTTGTATGCGTATTATAATATTATAGGTGTATCATTACTGGGGAATGTTTGTTGAGATTGTGATTAATTTGGAGAGTCTATTAAGATATTGATTTTACACTGATTAAAACCTAGTTTAACGTTCAGTTGAACAGGCAACCTCAATAATATATGATAAATCACTGATCTGAAACATAGAAAAAAGGTAAAATATATTGAAGTGATGATTCTCAAATTCATTAATAACAATTATCTTTCTGTGTTACATTATCCCATCAGCTTCACATAACAACAGACATTTTGAAAATTGGATATGATTGAAGTTACATACAAATCTAAATATAATTCAAAGATACTCAAGGAAGATCAGATAAATATATTGTTTCCCATTTACCAGTCTTGCAACTTTTACTACAAGTTAAGTAAGCAAAGTACTTTCCGATGATATTTATTTACATATCTGCAGTTCAGAATTCAAATTCTGTCGGAGCTTGATTTTGCCTTTCACCTTTCTGGTGTTGAAGTAATAATTAATGTCTAATATTGAGATTGACATAATTAGCTGTGGTCTGAGGTGGCCACCTTCGTTTGTGTTCCAGCTGGTTATTCTATAATGGGTAACTGCCGAAAGAATTAAACTTACCAAAGCCTATTGCATTCAAAAGAATGCACAAAATAAATGTACGTAGGCATTAGTTACAAAAATTTATTAAAAAATGTAATAATTTTTTGTGAACTTACAAACATGTTCCGGATGTACTTTCCATTTCCCCCAACCTAAATAAACGCATGTTTGCAGATAACACACCAGTCCGTCCTCTACCATCCATTCTTCTTCGAATTCGTGGCATTTTCCTTGGTAGAAACATCCACGGCATTCTAAATATAAATATAGTACAATATTATTAACGAAGCAATATTATATAGTTGTAGGCAGCAATTTGGCAGAGTCGTTAGAACGTCGAATAGAATACTTTACAGTTTAACAGGATGTTGGGTTGATGTATATATATATTTTAAAGGAGCATTTCGTACTTAAATACTCCTGCGTTGAAAGTCACCAGTTTTAATAGGATGGTTTTAGGAGAAGATGTATCAATACGAAGATTCGAGGTTAGGCTGTAAGTCTCAGGTTCTGTTGCTGCTGTGATAATACCTCTGGAAGGAATCCTTCCATATCACATTTAAAGGCATTGCTGTGGTAACAGTTTGGTAGTAAGATGTTAGGAATATCGACAACGACTTTGCTTGTTTTACATTATTTATTAATAAGGTTGAGCTGAGTGGAGCTGAGTAGCTGGCATGCCATGAGAGATAAAACAAACGAATTAAGAGTTCAGGAGACACGGTCTACTGGCTGAAGTGTTGCCAGGCCATGGTTAAGTTATTGTGTTACATGTTGGCTAGTGATTTCACGACGAAAGAAAGTTAGGCGTTTACCTTTTCGAAGTCAGCGTGCAAGAGAGAGATTTCTCAAATCCACACGGGAATTTTTCCCTCAGGGCGCGTAGGGATACATTCTCTTCTACTGGCGCTGATAGGCTGAGCTGAGCCAAATCACGCACAGAGAATGTATGTGAGCCCGCGGAATGTAGGTCACTACAACAGTATTCGTTGAAGCTCTTTGCACTCTGAATTCAAATCACGTGAAGATCAATTTTGCCTTTCATCTCTTTGATGTAGATAAAAACAGTACCAGTCCATTTCTGAGGTAAAGTCTTCATCTATAACTATTTCTCTCTATCACTCTCTCCTTCCCTGGAAGAAATCTGCTCTGTACCGACCTGGAGAGGTTCCTCAGGTTTGAAATGCTCATGACACACCGTATTTTATATAACCCAAAATTTGATGTCTCTCATAGACACAGAATATAATAGCATGATGAATATATATATATCCATAAAGGTAGACTTTAAAATATGAGAACACTGTTGTTGATGCTGGACACTCCATCGGTTACGGCGATAAGTGTTCCAGTTATTCGTACAACTGAACGACTTGCTCGTGAGATTAACGTGTAAATGGCTTAGAATTCCACAAACACGTGAAATATTGCACAGTATGTGACAAGAATGGGTTTTTGAATTATGGGAACAAAGCATTTTTACCAGCCGACTGGACAGGAACAATGTGAAACAAAGTGTATCTCTTAATGACACAACACTTTCGGGAATTGAACTCATGACCTTACACTCAAGAGCCGAACACCCCTAACTATTAAGCCACGAGATAACTGTAGAGGAAAGAATGTGCAGGGTTCTCTTTAAGATATATTTTAAATGGTTAGTTATGCAAATATTTTTATCTTACCCTGTTCAACGTCATTTGCAGCATTTACTGCATACAAAGACATCAATGAGAGCGAAAATATCATCAAAGTATTCACCTGAAAGTACATATGTCATTCGAATTAGTCACTGGTAATTTCACTTTATCTATCTATCTATCTATCTATCTATCTATCTATCTATCTATCTATCTATCTATCTATCTACCTGGATGCGGTGCTAGCGGCGGCAGGCTTCGGACCCGTTTTCAGGGGCTGGATCAATGCCATGCACAGCAGCCGCATCTGCTCTAGGGTCAAGGTGAACGGCTACCTCTCGGAGCCGTTCGAAATCGCGCGGTCCATCCGACAGGGGTGCCCTCTCTCCTCCCTTCTGTATGTAGTGACTCTAGAACCACTGCTGCAGAAGTTGGAGTTGTTGCAGGGCATCCCGTTGGAACCGGGATTGCGGAAAGCGGTGTCAGCCTACGCCGATGACGTAACAGTAATGGTGTCGACGGCCTCGGAAATCGGGGCGATCGGCACCTTACTGGAGGAGTATGAAAGGTTTACAGGGGCTAAGCTGAACCGGGACAAGTCGATCGGTCTGCAACTCGGCACGTGGAGGGGCAGATCGATGCCCTCCGATGGCGTCGTCGGGCGCTGGACGGAGGGCCCGGTGAAGTTTCTCGGGGTCTGGTTCGGACCAGACCTCCAGGTGGAGAAGAACTGGGGTGAGGTGACGAACAGGGTGTTTTCACTGACCCAGAAGT
Organism: Eledone cirrhosa; assembly: GCA_964016885.1. NCBI lineage: Eukaryota > Metazoa > Mollusca > Cephalopoda > Octopoda > Eledonidae > Eledone > Eledone cirrhosa. The sequence goes on along the minus strand of OZ024746.1, from coordinate 92,615,563 downwards.
GGGCCGAGTGCAAACTGTCCCTGAAAGGACGGGCGGAGGTGGCGAACACTTATATAGCGTCCGTCATCTACTACCGCCTGACCGTGGTGCCTTGCCCAAGGGAAACGCTCGCCAAAATGGAGCGCGCACTCTTCCAATTCCTTTGGAAGAAGCGGGCTCCTATGGTGAGGAGATCCATCTGCTGTCAACACCCTTCGAAAGGAGGGCTGGGGATGCCGTGGCTAATGATACGTAAACACGCATTAAGGCTACGGCACCTTCAGGTATTCCTCTCCGGTCAACCGGTGTGGGCCCCGTTTGTGAGGCGAGCCTTTCCCAGACTCGTCTCACTCACCGAGCTGCAATCCTGGGTCAAGCAAAGACCGAGAAAATTGGGCGCCTGGCACACCGAGTGTGCCCAGGCGCTCACGGCTCTCTGGCAGGCGGACCCGGCTGTCAGTGGAGAATCCACCTCGTCATTCTATAGAGGGCTGGTGGTTAGCAGGTGCGACGACGCCCTCGGAGAAACCCTAGGCATGGAGGAAGACGAACTGGCCAACCTGTTCGGTAGGACATTCAGCCCGGGACCCATGGATAACTTCCAGAGGTCCCTGGCCTGGCAATGCTACAGAAGGGCTCTGCCCGTTCGAGAAAGGCTCTACAGACACGGGCGCCCGGGTAGGGACCCATCGAAAAAGGTCTGTCCCAGATGCGTGTGCGACGAGGAAACCGTTGCACACGCATTGGTACACTGCTCGGGCATTGCCGATCTGTGGGGCTATGTCGAACAACTGCTGTCAAGGGTGGGACCGATCCGGTTGACCACCGAGTCTATTGTAACGATCAAGCCGCCTCCCCTCTTCAAAAACGAAGGAGAGGCGGTGTTTCTGTGCGTAATAGCCATGGCGAAAGGGGTTGTATGGTGGACGCGTCTGAAAGGACTGAGGTCAGACACCTTTCTCTCTGGCCAACAACTGGTCCGTTTCTTCCGATATCATTTCGGAAGAAGGATCAGGATTGAGAGAGAGGTGCTGCACCCCAGCCGTTTCTATGAAAGATGGGTGAAAGTGGCGAGAATGGCCCGTGTGAATGGGCCTTCACTCTACATCAGACTATAGGTGAGGAAGATGAAAGACCGAGGGAGCACCCCTTCTCTGTGCTCCTGAGGAGAAGGGTTGCACACTTTTTTCGGGGGTGTGTGCGACCCCCCAAGGCGCCTCCTCTCTATTGAGGACTTTGTTATAAATTTTATTTTTTGTTATATTTTATTTTATTTTTATATATTGTTATTGCCTCCTCCTTATTGAGGACGCCTTGTTTTGTAAACTCCCCCCATTGTACTTGTCCCACTTTTGATGCCCTGGTGGCAAATAAAAGAAACATATCTATCTATCTATCTATCTATCTATCTATCTATCTGTCTATTTATATATATATATATATATATATATATATATATATATATATATATATATATATAAAAATACAAGAGTGCTTTTACTTATTGCATTACGTTCTGCAAATCGGAATTAGTAGATCTATCTATTAGTTAAACCATCCAACATAAACGGTATATATACTTGTGCCATGGAAGTACGAGAAATCTTAACGGTAAAGAAATTACTGAATTCTAGACAGGATAGGGAGTCCCAACTAGTGGCCCCAGTTTCAACAATTGTTTCTATGGAGACAAATATAGTGCCCCAGTACGAAGAACCAAACAATTAATAATTTAAATGGTTCTCAAACAATAAATCTCTATTTTATCTGGAAAAATTGATAGATACGTTGAGTTACTTAACACATACAGAAGAATAAAAATAAAACAAAAATATTAAAAAAGTAAAACCAACGTCTCAATATTCTTTACATGCTTTCTTTACATTTTGATGCTTGGTTTCAGTGACATATACGGGTACTTAAGATTCGTGGGGTTATACACCCCCAACCTGTTCAGTCTATTATACATAACACATTATTTTATATAACAGTATGAATGTGTTCAAGTGTATAACCCAACAAAACTTAAGTATCTGTTTATGTCACTGTTGTAGATAATAATATTTAACTCGTGCTATGTACTACCCAGTACATAGCACGAGTTAAATATTATTATCTACAACAGTGACATAAACAGATACTTGAATATTTCTACTAAACTTAAACTACAGTATATCTATATGTGTACAAGTGTGTGTGTGTGTGAGAGTCTGTGTGTGTGTGGATATTACATATCTAGAATAATTAGGGACCCTCTTTTAAGGATGTTTGTCGTTAGTTGTTTCCACCACGTTTTTTATGATAGGCGAGGCAAATCCTATTATACCAATTATTATGGCAGAATTATATAATGATTAAAAACTCAAAAAGGAAAGGTTTGGAAAACTTCACTTACTGTTAAAAGGAGAAAGCAGCGAAGTAAGTTTGAGGTATTAATTACCTGTAAAGAGGTATTTACATAATGAAGTGTCACCAATATTGATGAACAGATGTAGATAATATTTTACAATTTTTCTTCTACAATTTATATGACACCAATTGTTGACAGCTAATGAATGTATTGGATTGGCAGTATCGGTAGAGGGTCTGACGCCATGCTTTGACGCATAGAGTTACGGTCCTTGCCATTCTGAGTTCAAATCCCGCCGAGGTTTACTTTGCCTTTCATCCTTACGGGTCGATAAAATAAAGTACCAGTAATGCACTGGGTAATTACTGGCCTTGTGCCAAAAGTAGAAACAATTATTATATTACATTCTAAGTAAAGGATGTCATGAATGGTACAAAATTAAACATATGTCTTGTCTCTAACCACATATATATATATAGCAATGATTGATGGCGGAAGACATAAATAATCATTTTTATTAATTACATTGGATGTTGTATGCATTAAATAATTACCTTCTGTCACTTGATGTATTATGTCTATCATTAAAAATGAACGTTATATCTTTGGAAAAAAAGATTCCACTTACAATCACTTTACATATACAGGGTGTCTCTAATGAACTAAATAATGTATACATACCTCGATTAGAATGTGGTTAACGTGTGTATTCATTTCTGGGGGACACCCTATATATATATATATATTTATATATATAAATATATAAATTAATAAAAACAATGAAATAAAAACATAGAATAAGTTCCTTATATTAAAAAATTCATCATTTTACGATCGTTTCTAGGATGTATATGTGTGTTGTATGATAATTTGTAAAAATATTATAAATTATCAGAGGAAATATACATACCTTCACATATACATGCTGTCTTCAGAAATGATGAGATTTGTTTATTGAAAAAAAACCAACAAAGATTTAATATAAAAGGTCTGTTTGGGAACAGGTTTTAATTGACCAATAGAAAAGTAGTTAGAGGTCAAATATATGTTAACAACATTACTAACAAAATTCCTAGTAATCAGACTAAAATACCTAAATCAGTTCATCTAACTAAACCTATATATAATAAATTCACCAATAGTAACTCTCTTAGTAAACATCCTGATACATCGTATAAATATAAAAAACAATATCGAAACCGTAATAGACGGGTCACTTGGTATAATGCTCCATTTAATCTACAAATTAAAGATAATATCCCTAAAAAATTGTTTACTATCCTAGAGAAAAATTTCCCGCCAAACCATAAATACCATCAAATTTTAAATAGATCAACTGTTAAATTTTACTACTCCACTACCAAAAATATACAACAAAATATAAATGTAAAAACCCCACAAATATACCACCAACACATCAAACCCATCATAATACTAAAATAAACCGCAACAAACCACCATCTCCTTCACCTATAACAAGTCGAGTAAATTCCACACCAAATTTGGATAACTCCCCTGATATAATATTCACGAATGGTTGTAACTGTAGAATCAAAAGAAATTGCCCATTAAAGGCAAATTGTCTTATTAATAACATAGTCTATGAATGTAAAATTAGCACTAAGGACTCCACTTATTCATATATAGGAGCTACGTCTAACCAATTTAAAGTAAGATTTAATACCCACAAACATAGTTTTAAAAATGCCGCATTAGCTAATACAACATCCTTGGCTGAAACAATTAATAATTATAGAAAGAAGAATATCGATTACAACCTGACCTAAAAGTATTCTTTTCATTCAAAGTATTCTTTTCATTCAAAACATAAGTCAGCACTCATCTACCCCTAAATTAAATTTCTACTATCACTATTCTATAAACTTGACCTCTAACTACTTTTCTATTGGTCAATTAAAAACCTGTTCCCAAACAGACCTTTTATATTAAATCTTTGTTGTTTTTTTTCAATAAACAAATCTCATCATTTCTGAAGACAGCATGTATATGTGAAGGTATGTATATTTCCTCTGATAATTTGTAATATTTTTACATAGATCTATATGATATACATACCAACATACATATACATCCTAGAAACGATCGTAAAATGATGAATTTTTTTAATATAAGGAACTTGTTCTTTGTTTTTATTTCATTGTTTTTATTAATTTATCTTGACTGTTTTCCTATGATTTTCATCGAAAATTTTTGAATGCATCTTCTCTTTTCATGATATTTGGATTACATTGAGTTCTTCATACGGATTGGACACTACCGTATATGTTGGTAGATTTCTCTCTCTCTCTCTCTCTCTCTCTCTCTCTCTCTCTCTCTCTCTCTCTATCTATATATATATATATATATATATATATATATATATATATATATATATATATATATATATATATATATATATACATACATGATATATTGCTGATAGAATTTATAAACAGCCTATATATCTATATATATAATACTAGCTGAATTACACGGCGTTGCCCGGGTTACTGATTTTCTTATTCAGATTTGTAAAAAATAAATATGAAGATGTTTTTTTTTCTCATTTATTTCAAAATATTTACGTATACTTTATTAAAAAAAATTGTAATGATAATAGAATTTAGAAATGAAAATCTGTCAAGCTTGAAGGACCTTAAGGTAAACAATATTCACTGTCATTTTTTGTTGGTGTCCAAATAAACTGTTGCTACACACTCACAGATACACACTCTCACATACACTCACATACATATACTAAGACAGACACACACAGACGTACATTTATGCAGACACACGCACAACTTTTCACCTCATTTTTTTTGTCAGTCACTACATATGTATGTGCACGTGCAGATGTGTGTGTAATAAGGTACCTAATGAACGCGCGCACAAACACTCACAGGCACATACATATTCATATACAAAATGTGACATCATTATGTTGTTTTCTATTGTTTTCTATTGTTTTAATCCAAATGAAAATGAAAATTATCACACATACACTGACACACACATACACTCACACACACATACACTCTCACACACACTCTCACATGTACTAAGACAGACACACACAGACTTACATTCACGCACACCTATTACTTGTCTGTCAACACATGTATCTGTATGTGTAGACGTGTGTGTGTTTAATTGTCTGTGCGTGAAGATAATGTGTATGAAACTTACTAAGGCTATATATATATATGTGTGTGTGTAGATGTGTGTGTGTGTTTAATTCTTAGGCCTAACGTTAAAATAAAAATTATATCACATACACTCACACACACATATAACTCACAAGCACATACACTCACACACACATACACTTGCATATCACACACACATACACTCTCACATACATATATTAAGACAGACACACATAGACATACATTCAAGCACACCTATTAATTGTCAGTTAACACATATATATGATTAGATGTGTGTGTGTAATTCTCTGTGTGTGAAGTTAATGTGTATGTAACTTACTAAGGCTATATGTATGTGTGTGGGTGTTTAATTCTCTGAGGCTTAACGTACGTAAAGAACTCACAAACACACACTCACTTACAGACACATATACAAAATGTGACGTCATCGTTGTCGTGGTGGTGGTATAAAATGTCCTTTACTATAGTTGATTACTATAGAAAGATTATTGTAGATAAAATGTTATATTGTTTTAATCGAAATGAAAATAAAAATTACATGTTGACACTCCTGAGGTCTAACACTATTACCTTGTAACATTTGATTTGATTTGTGGGAGCCGTTTGAGAATGCATAGGAACAGACAGACATATAGACAGACAGACAGAGACAAATAATTTCATATAGAGAGATAAAAGAAAGATGTTTATTGATTGCTAAGTTGGTTTAACGCACGGAAACTACACACACGCGCAATAGTACACAATGCCCACTACAAGGGAACTGTCTAATGAAAAGCATCCTGTATAAATGTGTGGTTGACACACACAACACAAAGCACATCTACATCGGTCCAACATCCACGACTTTTAAGTAGAGGATGTACAACCATAAGAATTCTTTCAAGGATCGGGCGAGGAGGCACTCCATTAGACTGGAGGACTTAATCTGGGGCTTGAAAGATAGTGGCACAGCATAAAACTCAACTGGAGTGTTATTAAGCGTGCAGATGCATACTCCGCCGGTGAGAGACGATGCAGACTATGTCCGACTAAGCCATGGAGATAATCAGATTAAAGGATAACGCGGTCAACCTGAAATCCTAGGTCATCATGACATGCAGGCATTAACGGAACTGCACATTATCTGCACTGGAATTCCTGGATAATTATAGAGTGAGCCCCGTGGAGGATCGACCGGTATAGAGCGACGTATTCTTGCGTCCCTCATTTATTTCACCTCACGAACCTCAGGCTGTGTCTATCTGTAAAATCACACCCCGGTGTGGGACCACATAACAACAGAATATATGAGAATATGTAGTAATATGAATATTAGAGTATATTCTCTTCCGACGCCTCCACGCCCCTCATCTTCCCACTCCCACCCCTCCGCTCATTCAAACACGCGCAAAACCTCCGCAACTTCCTCGTCCATAGCTTCCTACCCCTACCCCGTTTCCTTCCCGGTTCCCTTCCCTCCTAACCATCTGAGAGCTGATTGAGTGCCATGGGACCCCCGTCGCCCAATTTAGGGCCGAACAAAGCACCATCTTCACATTATAGAACTGCACCCCCCGGTTTGAACTCCCCACCCCTCTTCATTTAGCCTTCGACCCTTCCCTCCTCCCCATCCCCTACCCCATACTAACACCACTAAAACACTCCCAACATTAACAGTCCCCTCAACTTCCAGCCACCCCACACACACATTGGTCCACCCCACCATTAATAATACCCCCCCCCACCCATACCCTCAAGACGCACACACACCAGTATATATATACACTCACACATATGTACACACCCTACTACCACCACTAACCCCCACCCACACATCCACATTTCACCACCCCACCACTAATAATATTAACCCCCCAACACTCCTTTCCCTTTACAACACACACACGCACACACACCACCATATATACACTCACTCACACCTAAGTACACACCCATACACACCTTACTACACAACCGTACCACCACCACTACTTTCTACTTCCTCCTCACATTCCCACGGATCCTACCACAAAGTTTATACGCTCGGATATCTACGAGATTACTACCCGGATTTGTGCCATCATTCTACACACACACCGGAAAACCATTCAAGAACATAAACACACACAAACATACCATTTTCGCACACACGCAGCCATACATTCCCACGTATCCACACTACACAAACACACAAACACAGATTTGTGTATCCTCACATACACCCACTCCGCCTCCGGATTCCGCACGCTCTCCCCCACCTCATCCGACCCCTCCTCATCCACACACAGAGTTACACTCCATCCCAATGTTTTCCAAAACCCAAGCTGGAAACTCCGCTCTCCCCCCAGACTCTCACAGTTACATCCACGCACACACACACACACACACACACCTCACCGCTTCTTTTCGATAAACTTTCGCCTTGTATTTAGATCCCGTGAAGGTAACACCTATTTGTTTTTGCGGCCTTGGCTTCTTACTTCAGCCACCGGACCGCGTCTAAATTTACAGCATCTTAATTTGTCTATTCATTTCTTATGGCATGCCAGCTAAACCTTTGTAATCTGTTTGTAAATAAATTATATATTAAAAACACTATAAAGTCGTATGATGCTATTTACCACAACATTGCTTTTAACTGCTTCAATAGTGACTTCTGTGATACAATACACACATATATATCATCCATCTATTAACTTCTTCTAAAAATACCATCTTCCAAATTGGAAACCCCGTCGCGGGAACATTTTCGAATTAAATGTTCCCCTAAAAAAAAATAAGTAGTATTTTTTACAAAAGAGAACACGCAAGCTTTCTTGTATTGTATTGTATCAACACCATGTAAAAACTTTCTTGTTGATAACATGACAACAATTCTTTGAAAAGAGAAAATTAGCCGTATTTTAAAAAATTACAGCGAGAGGAAAATCTTTTTCCTTTCAACATGGCTACCATCAACAAAACTTTCAGCAGCGACAGCAGCAGCAGTTAACCACTAACTATAAACACGGGGAGAGCGATGTGACAGCTTTATAGCCTTACCGACGCAACCCAACACACCTATCCACTACAATTGGTGTTACATTCTATCTGCTACAACTGGTGACCATCAATTATCTACTACAAAGGTGATTCGAGAATCGAAACAACAACAACCTTCTCACTACAAACGGTGATCCGAGTTAAAACAACAACAGCGTTCTCGCTACAACGGTGACTCGAGAGTTAAAACAACAACAGCTTTCTCACCGCATAATGGTGAATTCGACGCTTGGAAATTTTCACTGCTTTACAAAACTTCACGATTCCTCGATTTTTCTAACGTCCGACATGATGTAGCTTACAGCCTTCTCGCCACACTATGGCGTCAGACGTGGCGTTCACATATTGGTGACCCCAGGCTGGGCATAAATTTCTCTTCAACACTCGACTTCGATTCTACTGAAGATTTACTGTGACTTGATAGCAGCAACAAAAACAACAACTCTACTAGCTTCCTAGTAAGAACGATAACATTCTTATCCCCAAAAAAGAAAAAAAAAAAGAAAAATTGAACTTTTTGTTAAAAAACAATTATTTCTTCTCTTTTTTTACAGGCAATGTTTGAACATTTCTTTCTTTTAAACTGTATTATATGAACATTCATTTTTTTTCTATCCTTGTATATATGACTGCATGCACACATTTTCTTTTGCTATGTGACATGCCTGCATACGCACACACATTTCTTTGTCACACACCAACATGTTGTTGTCTATAATATACGTTCTTCAAACGTTGTAATATTCTGCGAGATCCCTTTTCACCCGGTTGAGGTCCCGAAACATGCTATCGTTACATGCAGCTTAATTCACCTGGACTCACACAGGCCCCGCAACACGAGAATTGCCAATGGCAGCTGGATTCACTCAGCTTCGCATCTCGTTGCACACTCATCGTCCTATAGCATAAACACCTCCATCTTGTCACTTTACCCGATTCACTGGGAAAGCATTCATGGAACTGGATCTGTAACTAGTTCCCACAGTTTCTCCGACTGACTCACCAGAATTATGGGATTACAGTTTCAACTACTACCCACCTACAGATTCAACTTACTTTCTTTTCAAAGCAACTTTAGCCCTTTTTCTGGCTGCCAAGCACTTTTGGCAATTCACTGGGAGACTGACAATTTCTCGCCTTCCCATCAACTCCTTGCCAGCACCTGCAAATATTGACTCACATCTTATGGCCGCATAACAGCCATCCTAGAGTCGTTGGATCTCTCTTCACCGGAATTGGCAATCCGCAAATGCAGATACCTGCTCGTACACAGCTACTGGTAAACTACCATAACAGCTTCGACACAGCTCTGGTACAACATTTACCATAACAGCTTCATCTACACAGCTCTGGTACTACATTTGCCATAACAACTATACAGCTCTGGTAAAGCATAAACAGCATCATCATTGACAACAGCTACTGGTAAACTACCATAACAGCTTCATCCACACAGGTCTGGTACAACATTTACCATAACAGCTACACAGCTCTGGTACAACACTTACCATAACAGCTACACAGCTCTGGTACAAAATTTACCATAACAGCTACACAGCTCTGGTACAACACGTACCATAACAGCTACACAGTTCTGGTACAATATTTACCATAAAAGCTCTGGTAAAACAATTACCATAACTAACATTTAATGCAAGAACAGCAACTTTGCACATGTCAGACTTTATCCGTTTTCTGTTAGACCCCGGGTGGTCACGTTTAAATAGTAAAACAGCTAGTCATTTCACACAGTGGCTTGACAAGGCCCTTACCGCCTCACTTTTTTTTCTTGCATGCATTCTTTTGTTCAATGTTTTCATTGGTGTGCTCTCTTTCAGCGTTTTCCTGCTAGTAATCAATACTAATTCAATCTCATGTAACGTCTTCCAGACTAAATAGGGGGTATTGTAGTGACCTACCTTCCTGGGCGCATGGATAACTTTTTCCCGTGCATTGTTTGGCTCAGTTCAGCCAATCGCTACCAGCATAGGGAAATGTATCTCGACTTCCGTCCAAAGGGAAAAATTCCCACTTCTTTTCGATAAACTTTCTCTTTGCATCTAGATCCCGTGAAAGTAATGCCTATTTGTTTTTGTTTAACAAATATTCCAAAATGTAGCTACCCGACTTACCGCGGCCATGGCTTCTTACTTCAGCCACCGGACCGCGTCTAAATTTACAGCATCTTAATTTGTCTATTCATTTCTTATGGCATGCCAGCTAAACCTTTGTAATCTGTTTGTAAATAAATTATATATTAAAAACACTATAAAGTCGTATGATGCTATTTACCACAACATTGCTTTTAACTGCTTCAATAGTGACTTCTGTGATACAATACACACATATATATCATCCATCTATTAACTTCTTCTAAGGATTCTATCTTCTAAACCACCATTTCAAACCTACAGTACACCACCATTTCAAACCTACACCACACCACTATTTCAAACAGTGTAGGTTCGGTCTAGAGTAGCTTTGGTGTACAGTAGGTTTCAAATGGTGGTGTACTGTAGCTTTGAAATGGTGGTGTGGTGTAAGTTTGAAATGGTGGTGTACTGTAGCTTTGAAATGGTGGTGTAGAGTAGTGGTTTACTGTAGGTTTGAAATGGTGGTGTGTTGTAGGTTTGAAATGGTGGTGTGTTGTAGGTTTGAAATGGTGGTGTGTTGTAAGTTTGAAATGGTGGTGTGATGTAGGTTTGAAATGGTGGTGTACTGTAGGTTTGAAATGGTGGTATACTGTAGCTTTGAAATGGTGGTGTAGAGTAGTGGTTTATTGTAGGTTTGAAATGGTGGTGTGTTGTAGGTTTGAAATGGTGGTGTGTTGTAAGTTTGAAATGGTGGTGTGATGTAGGTTTGAAATGGTGGTGTACTGTAGGTTTGAAAAGGTGGTGTGGTGAAGGTTTGAAATGGTGGTGTACTGTAGGTTTGAAATGGTGGTGTGTTGTAGGTTTGAAATGGTGGTGTGGTGTAGGTTTGAAATGGTGGTGTACAGTAGCTTTGAAATGGTTATGTGGTGTAAGTTGGAAATGGTGGTGTGGTGTAACTTTGGAGTACTGTAGGTTTAAAATGGTGGTGTACTGTAGGTTTGAAATTGTAGTGTACTGTAGGTTTGAAATGTTGGTGCAGTGTAGGATTGAAAAGGGTGGTGTATCGTAGGTTTGAAATGGTGGTGTAGTGTAGGTTTGAAATGGTAGTGTATTGTTGGTTTGAAATGGTGGAGTGTTGTAGGTTTGAAATGGTGGTGTACAGTAGGTTTAAAATGGTGGTGTACTGTAGGTTTGAAATGGTGGTGTATTGGACTAAATCTGACTCTAGCTAACTAAAACCCCAGCTATCTGAATGTGACTCTAGCTGTCTAAAATTCACTCCAGCTGCCTGATAGTAAATCTAGCTGTCTAAAATTGACTCTAGCTGTCTAAAGTTGACTCCAGCTGTCTAAAAGTAACTCTAACTGTCTAAAAGTCACCCAGCTGTCTAAAAGTAACTCTAGTTGTCTAAAGGTCACCCCAGCTGTCTAAAAGTAACTCTAGCTGTCTAAAGGTCATCCCAGCTGTCTAAAAGTGACTCTAGCTGTCCATAAGTGACACCAGCGGTCTAAATCTGATTCTAGCTATCTAAAAGTCACCCCTGCAGTCAGAAACTGATTCCAGCTGTTTCAAATTGCCCTTAGCAGTCTAAAAGTAACTCTTGCTGTCTAAAACTGACCCCAGATGTCTAAACGTCACTCTAGCTGTCTAAAAGTCACCGCAGCTGTTTAAAAGCATCTCCAATTGTCTAAAACTGACCCCAACTGTCTAAAAGTAACTCTAGCTGTCTAAAATTGCCTCCAGCTGTCAAAAAGTGACCCCAGCTGTATAAAATCACTGAAGCTGTCTAAAAGTCACCCCAGGTGTCTAAACGTCACTCCAACTGTCAAAAAGTGATTTCAGCTTTCTGAAAGTCACCCTAGCTGTCTAAAAGTGACTCTATCTGTCCATAAGTGATACCAGCAGTCTAAACAGCACTGCAGCTGTCTAAAAGTTATTTCAGCTTTCTGAAAGTAACTCCAGCTGTCTAAAAGCATTTCTAGCTGTCTAAACGTGACTCCAGCTTTTTAAAATTAACTAAAAGTAATTCCTGCTGCATAAAGTAACTCTAGCTGTCTAAAAGTCATATTAGCTCTCTAAAAGTGACGCTAGCTGTCTAAAAATCACCACAGCGGTTTACAAGTAACTCTAGGATCCTAAAAGTCACTCCAGTGGTCTAAAAGTGACTTCATCTGTCCAAAAGTGACACCAGCTGTCTAAAGGTGATTGCAGCTGTGCAGTCGGAAAGTGATTCCAACTGTCTAAAGTCATGCCTCGATCTCCTTTTCTACCTGTAGAAACAGAGAGATAAAACAACCCGGTCTAACCCATGCTGGCATGGAAAACTATTAATGCCATGATGAAAGCATTCAGTCCACTTTGTAAGGTTGTAGTTCTGGTGGGAAAAGTCATGGTTTGTGTTATGAAGGGCATCGAGCTGTAGAAACCGTACACACAGTACACTCTGTAAAGTAAAACCAAGCCAGTCTGGCCTTAGCATGGAAAACAGTGATGATGATGATGATGATGATATGCAAACACAAATTTCTAATGTTTATATTTAAGGAATTTTATAAACTCAAATTAAACACAGAACAATTTTTCATATTGTGTAAAACTGTCTTTTGCAAAGGCACAAAACCAATATTTGTAGATGATTTTTCTGATTAGTAGATGATCTTTCTGATTCAACTGATTTCAAAGAGATGAAGGCTAAATTAACTCTGGTAAAATTTGACCTCAGAATCTTTAGTTGTGTCTTTTAGTGTTCAGGCAGAAATCTACTTTAATAAAATGTAAATATTTTAGATATCTTGAAAAGAACCAACTTAAGCACCAATTTTATCATATAAACAGTTTGAATAATATTTAAATTAGATTTTAAAGACTTTGAGGAACTATTTGCATGCTTCATGTCTCATTATGAAGGATTCACTCTAAGTTTAGATGTTAATGGTTAACAGCAACCAAGAGTACATTGTTAACTGAATGAACTTGAATTACAAACAACAGTTAATATTGAAATATTTTGAATAGAAATATTTGGATTGCAAGATCATATTTTAAAACAAATCACAAACAAAAGAATGGGTCTGGTGGAAGAATTATGTTTTTTCTCCTAAGATTGTTGGGATATACAAATGTTCCTCTTGAAAAATTGTATGTTGTAGGAAGAAGTGATATTGAGAGGGAATTGAAAAGGTCTGGAGGAATGAATGAGAATGGTGATTGGTATGAGAGATGGACATAAGATGTGTGATGTGCGGAGGAGTTGAGAGTTCCTGGATGAAGGTGGAACTTAGTCAACCAACAAATTTATATTAGCACTGTAGTAGCAACATTTCTGTGGGTGGAAGTGAAAAATGAGGGGCTCTTCTGTTTTCGACAATATACAATGGTCCACTTTTGGATTGGACCATAACGGCAAAATTTAAACCGCACGATAATTAAATAGCTGTTACCATGGTTATGTCACTGTACAAGAAAGGATGTCTTGTTAATGTGATATGATTTCTCTCTATCAACCCATGTAGATATCCGACATTCAAACCAACCTTGTGTAGCTTTATCCTTTGATCTGATAGATCACAAAATGATAGAAATGTCTTTTTCTGGCTCACTTACACTCTTTATAACGGTCAAACTTATATAACGGGCAAACCTATAAATCGTGAGCATTAGCTTAAGCTTAGATAAAGGTCAAGTTCATATAACGGTCAAGTTTGTATAATAAATAAACGGTCACACTTGTATAATAGTCACGCTTATATAACAGTTAAACTTGGTCAAGTTGGTATGATGGTCAAGCTTATATAACGGTCAATTTTGAATAACTCTTAAGATTGTATAATGGTCAAGCTTATATAACGATAAAGTTTATATAATTGTTTCTACTTTTGGCACAAGGCCAGCAATTATCCCAGTGTATTACTGGTACTTTATTTTATCGACCCCATAAGGATGAAAGGCAAAGTTAACCTCGGCGGGATTTCGACTCACGCTGTAAAATCCCATTCAAGTTTATATAATGGTTATAACTTAGAAGGAAGATTACATCTCTTGCAGCCACAGATTTCAGTTGGAACCAGAGAAAGAATGTATGATATGTGTGTGCTATATGTGTTATATGAGTGTCATATGTGTGTGTATTATATGTGTGTGTTATGTGTATATGTCAGTTTTAAAAGAAGTCAAGGAAGTGAAATGCCTTTTTCCATTCGTTAACTTTTATTGTTTTATTGAAGTGAATTAAATTTTCTTAACTGTCAAAATTATTTTTATGATACATGGTTGGTTAGCAACATTCCCTCTGAGATGTGTGGGTCTGTATGTGAGTGTGTGATGTGTGCAGTGTCTGTAGTTGTAATGAGGCTTAATATATGTTGCTACTCAGTAGCTTTACTGTAGGTTTGAAATGGTGGTGTGGTGTAAGTTTGGTGTACTGAAGGTTTGAAATGGTGGTGTGGTGTAGGTTTGGTGTACTGTAGGTTTGAAATGGTGGTGTAGTGTAAGTTTGGTGTACTGTAGGTTTGAAATGGTGGTGTGGTGTAGGTTTGAAATGGTGGTGTGGTGTAGCTTTGAAATGGTGGTGTGTTGTAGGTTTGAAATGGTGGTGTGGTGTAGGTTTGAAATGGTGGTGTGGTGTAGGTTTGAAATGGTGGTGTGGTGTAGCTTTGAAATGGTGGTGTGGTGTAGCTTTGAAATGGTGGTGTACTGTAGGTTTGAAATTGTAGTGTACTGTAGGTTTGAAATGGTGGTGAACTGTAGGTTTGAAATGGTGGTGTGGTGTACGTTTGGTGTACAGTAGGTTTGAAATGGTAGTGTACTGTATGTTTGAAATGGTGGTGTACTGTAGGTTTGAAATGGTGGTGTAATGTAGAGCAGTGTAGGTTTGAAATGGTGGCGTGGTGTAGGTTTGAAATGTTAGTGTACTGTAATTTTAAAATGGTGGTGTACTGTAGGTTTGAAATGGTGGTGTAGTGTAAGTTTGAAATGGTGGTGTATTGTAGGTTTGAAATGGTGTACAGTAGGTTTGAAATGGTGGTGTGGTGTAGGTTTGAAATGGTGGTGTAATGTAGTGCAGCGTAGGTTTGAAATGCTCAAGTGGTGTAGGTTTGAAATATTAGTATACTGTTAATTTTAAAATGGTGGTGTACTGTAGGTTTGAAATGGTGGTGTACAGTAGGTTTGAAATGGTGGTGTGGTGTAGGTTTGAAATGGTGGTGTGGTGTAGATTTGAAATGGTGGTGTGGTATAGGTTTGAAATGGTGGTGTACTGTAGGTTTGGTATGGTGTAGGTTTGAATTCAAAATATTTATGCTCAGAGCAGGAAATGTCGGTTGGGAAAAATTAGAAGGAATGTTGCTAGTAAATGGGGAGAATGGAGTTGAAAATGTTGAGAGAGAGAGAAAGAGAGAGAGAGTGTTTGCATATTAGATGATACAGAAGAAATATTCATTAATGGAAAGCTTTACATCATGAGAAAAAATATATATATATATAAAAAACAAATAATGTTTAATATTTTTTCCTTTTCACTTTAGGTGAATATAATTTCCAGATACTTGGTATTGCTAACTTTCAGTGGAATAAAGTTGCACTGAAACTCAGCAGAAGAAAACGTGTATGTTATATACCAAAGGCTTTTGATTATTATGAATTTTTTATCAATTCTGGATAAAGTTTAGCATAGAAGTCAACTGAATAGATTCAGTGTGTCACCATTGCAAGTAGACGATGCAAGGTGGACGGAAAATGGGAAGGCTGTTACATGGTTTTGAAATAGATCGAAACTGTGAATTACTTCACTGTTCAGATGCAGGCAATGATGTGATGGAAGAAATGGTTTGTTGCCTCATTAACGGTGGTTTTGGTGTTATTTTGTGTTTTTTCATGAAAGACAAGAATTGATCAGGTATCTCTTCCAGTACTTCTTTAGCCAAACGAGCTTGTATGGTCTGGGAATTATCCCCTCGGTTGCCAAATGTAAAATTCCTCATTGGAACAAACTAGAAAATAGAATAAGAAAAGAGTAAGATAAAAAAATATATATATATATGTATGCCTATACTTATGTGTGTGTATATATATATATATATATATATATAAAAGTGCAGGGCGATCAAAATTGATGGAAGTTACAGAGTAGGCAAACCCAGAAAAACCTGGAATGATTTCATAAATTCTGACCTTACACACTTACACCTCTCTAAAACAATGACACTGGACCGAGATCTCTGGCGCTACGCAGTAATACAGAAGACTCGCCTTGCCTATGTACAAAGCGAAACCTACAGTCAGTAGGCACTTCTTAACCAAATATACACCCCCATCCCACTACCTCTACTCCACCGCCATCAACACCACCCCTTTCTCTGTAAAGTTATGTTGGTACCACAACATCCAGTCCTAAATAAATGAAGTCGTGTAGGTGTCACGACAAAAAACACACAGTCCACACTATAAACGTGGTTGGTGTTAGGAAGGGCATCCAGCCGTAGAAAACCTGATAGACAGTCCTATACGAGCGAGACGACCAATCTTGCCTCAAGTGGGACAATTCCTGTCTAAACCCATGCTAGCATGGAAGATAGACTTTAAACGATTATGATGATGATATATATATATATATATATGTTTTTTAACCTGATTAGTTCTTTCGTTACTTTGGTATTGTTTGGTTGGGTTTTGCCTACCACAATTTTCAATTTGTCAAGCTATTTAAACGGACCTACCCTTATTGAGTGCTTTGTTAACTCATTCCTATTGTAGGTCGACTTTGCTTGGCCACAGCCAAAGCTTCGACTTATATATATATATATATATATATATATATATATAAGTGGAAGCTTAGTAAAATCGAAGCTTTGACTGTGGCCAAGCAAAGTCGACCTATGATTCCAGTTCCTCAGTGAAATAACAACCCAACCAGGAACTGGGCATATCAGAGTATTGACAATATTATACACCTCAACAATATATGTACTTGTCTATACCATACTAATTCAAACTGCCTGAAGAGGTCATAGCCAAAGATGGCTGTCACTGAAATATATATAGCAGTAATAAACGAAGCTAAATTTTAATCATTTGACTTTTTATTTAACTTTATTTTACACTACTCCGGAGTAACCAAACCAACCTGCGCACTTCGTCGAGTGCTCCAGCCTGCATACTGAGGTGTTGGTATACAACCAACATAAACTCAAAATATATATATATATATATATATATATATATATATGTGTGTGTGTGTATGTATCTTCAATAATTGTGTTATAGTATAGAACACAATTATTGAAGATACATTTTTTACTTGACCATAAAAGAGTATCTCTTATAAGTGATACTCTTTTATGGTCAAGTAAAAAATTGGGTTGAAATGGACTGCTCTTTCTAGTTACTCACCAATAGTTCACCTACTGTTACCCTTCTGTTGACCGTCTACCATGTTTTCCCATTATCACTGGTAACGGATCAGTTGAAATAAGTTTTTCTTTGATTAAGAAGATCCCAGAGGATTTGTGATATCTCAGTGACAGATATCTTATATTAATGGAATATCCAAGTTGTTGATTACACAGTGAAACTGCAGTCATGACATTGGAGTAAATTGGGAAATTTTTATTTTATCTTGTTTACTTTTCACACACATATATATATATATATTCAGATCTGTAAAATGCATTTTTCCAACATAGATAAAATTTATGTGAAAGTACTTCAATTTTCTTATCCATATTAAAAGTTTTAAAAAAGTAATAAAATAAAATAAAACTAGAAAAAGTTGTTAACTTATTTTTTTTCCTCTGACTCGTAACCTTTCTGCTTAAACATACACACACAAAACATACTTTCATACGTACATATACACACACACAAAAGCACACTTTCATACATATATTTTCTGCTACTTCAATTCATCTTTGTAAACATCTAGTATCTCTGAATATAAAGTTTAATAAAAAAACTTTTAGCTTTCATGGCATGATTAAAGGGAGATTACTCTGCATTACTTATCTCTCCTTTCTCGGCTGTGCATCTTTTAGATTACTCCGAATTTATATATATATATATATATGTGTGTGTTTGTGCATAGAACAATAAAAAAAAAAGAAAAAGAAAAAGAAAAAGAAAACAGAAGTCATAGGTAAGTAGTTAATTATTTTCAGAGGGTTGATTGATCGTGGAAGATCGATGTATCGACTATCACCTAGTAACCGTATATAGAGCTAGTATGTCAGGACAGACTAGGAGAGGTATCTAATACTCCTTACAATTAAGAAACAAAAGCAAAATGCCACAGTGCTGAAATATGCAGATGACATCAAGTTGTTCCTTGAGATGAAGAGGACAGATCCTGTATGCTACAGATCTTTCTTGCAATCAGACCTGGACACAATGCAGCAATGAATTATAGACTGGCAACTCAAGCTGGCTGTGGACAAGTGTACCACCATGTATTTTGGGTGGAAAAACCCAGCGTTCACATACTTCCTTCACAACACCAATCTCAAGAAATCGTTTTGTGAACGTGACCTGGGCAATTATTGTCAGCAGCGATTTGCGTTGGACAAAGCACATCAATTGTCAAGAAGGCCAAGGGTGTCTTAGCATTACTCAGTAAGACCTTTATCAGTCGCTCTCCATCTATCTATTTAAAGCTGAATATAGCTATGGTGTGGCCACACTTAGAATTTGCATCACCAGTCTGGAACCCTTATCTTGCTCAGAATATTTATCTCCTGGAAACTGTTTAGAGACGAGCAACCAAGTGAATACCCTCCATCAGGCATCTACCATACTCTGAACGCCTTGCTTCCCTGGGAATGGATACATTGAAGCTCCGATGTCTGGCAACTGACTTGGTAAACACCCCAAAAATTATTAACCATCTTGCCAACAACAACCGTGAACACCTTTTTGATTTCCATGTATCTAACACCCGTGGACATGCCTACAAAGTCAGAAAACAGCACAGCTCCCATGACTTTCGGAAACATTTTTTCATGCTCAGAATTGCTGAAGTATGGAACAAACTACCTGCATCCGTTGTTAGCTGCCGAGACACTGCATCCTTTAAAACTTCCATGCTTCCTGAAATTCGCTGACACTACACCTGATATCCCCCTCCTCCATACACATGCACACATGTATTTCATGACTCATACAATGTTCACTTTCCTGACATTTGTACATTATTCTATGTACCATACATGCACCTTTGATGAGTTGTAGTGCACCTGAGCACTGTACACAATTTTCATTATTATAAGAGTGAGGCAGAGAGAGGAACGAAAGAGGACAACAGAAGTCAAAAGAAACATAAATAATGAAAATTAATTTTCGTTATTTATGTTTTCTTTTTGGGGAGAAACAAGGACAACTATAAAGCAACCAAAAGTTTCTGTTGTTGAATCTTTTTATACTCTCCATGTATTGGTGGATGTTATCTTTTTACACTCACCATGCAATGGTAGATGTTGTTTCTCATTTTGTAGTCGCCAATTATTGGTAGATGTTGTTGAATCTTTTTATACCCTCCATGTATTGGCAGATGTTATTTATCTTTTTATACCCTCCATGTATTGGTAGATGTTATTTATCTTTTTATACCCTCCATGTATTGGTAGATGTTTGATAATCTTCGCAGTTTTTACATTTCAACAATTAGAACCACAGTATCTCAATGGACCATTATGTCTCTATACTATGTTTTTATGCTTCAATTTTTTGACTATGTAATTGATATCCCAGGTGTAAAATTCCAGAATCACAGACATATACAACACCATGAAAATAACATAAATATTGACATCAGAAATAAGATTTACCTGAACAATATCTCTTTCAGCATATCTACCTCGCGATGAAACTCTCACTTCATCTCCATCTAGGATTTCCATAGCTGAAAAATTAAAGAATAGATTTATCGTACACATTATACTCTGTAAAATGGTTGGTAATAGAAATGGCATCCAGCTGTAAAAAGCTTTGCAAAGAAAGAGTCAGAAGGAACCTTCAGTTGTGTTAAAGGTACAACCTCCCTTGAATTGGTGATCCACATGATAAACACACTCAGTACACTCTGTAAAGTGGTTGGTGAGAGTCAATAGCAGAGAAGATTAAACATTTTCCTGGAATAGTTTACAACTCTAGTACAGCATATATTATCAAATCTATTTTCTCTACATCTGGATTAACTGAAATATGTCAGATTTAATGTAATACTCAGAGACATATTGTCTTCTTTAAACAAAAAAATCTTCTTAATACTGTTCAAGTATTACTGGGTGAGTAATCAATTGAAGACAGTTGTTAGAAAGAGAGTTTGAGGACTCTGACCCCACAATCCAACCAGGAAGAAGTGAGAGAAAAAGGAGAGTTTCTTAACACTTAACAATTTTGAAATTATTTAGCAGAAAATGTCTAAAAACTAGTTTGTTACTGCAAATGTTTATAGTATCTTTGTTTATAAATGTTCATATTATCGGTTGAAAATTTACAGTATTAGAGTTAAGACTTAACTTAACACTACAGAGAATGTGAGGCTGCCTGTGAGACGTGGGACCAGCTGGGACTTAGCCCAGTAGATGTCCCTCCTCCTTCTCCCCCTGTTGACGTCAAGTCCCCCCCAACACACTTGGGATGCCATCCAGTGCAGCCTGGCCTCAGACAGGCCCACGTGCCAGTTCGACCAGCACCGCCATGCTTGTTTTCGTGCGGCCTCCAAACCCCACAGTCGTGCCTGGCTCCATGCCCTGCCCTCTTTCTCCACTGGCATGCAGCTAGACAACCATAGCCTGTGCATTGGCGTTTCCCTGAGGCTCGGCCTCCGGATCTGCCAGCCACGCCGTGGACTCTTTCAGCCTCTAGCTGCCTTCCTGTCGCCACAGTGCCGGCCGCATTCCACGCCATGCTGCCCTCAACAAGGTTATTAAGCATGGCTTGGACGCTGCAGGCTTCCCTTCCCAGCTCGAGCCGGTGGGGCTGGATCGAGGGGACGGCAAAAGGCCAGATGGCATGACCATCTTCCCGTTCCGCGGTGGCAAACCCCTCATCTGAGATGCTACTTGCACCGACACTTTCTGTAGCCACAACCTGGTGCAGTCTGCGACTGACGCAGGTTCTGCTGCATGTCGGGCTGAGGGGGCCAAACTCCTCAAATACCGGTCACTCTCTGACAGGTTTGCAGTTGTACCACTGGCAGTGGAGACTTCTGGTGTCCTCGGCCCCAGGGCTACCTCCTTACTCACCACCATAGGCGCTGAGCTGGCCAGCCGCAGGTGTGAGCCCCGCGAGTTGGAGTGGCTTTTCCAGCGCATCTCCCTTGCCGTCCTCCGGGGAAACGCATTCTCCATTCTGTCTGCCGGGGCTGTGGGTTGGCCCGATCGCGTACCGTTGTAGTTGTTGTAGAAGAAACAGGAAGACAACAACTCGAAAGTTTGTTTTAGCTGCAGTACTTTTTAGGTGATGCAGTCATTGTGCTGTTTTGTACTTTTCAAGAACGTTTTGCTATTCTGTTAAGTGGTATAGGATGTTAAAAGTTAAAGAACAGACCTATCTATTTCTAAGACATTATCAACATAGTATATGTTATGACACCTATCTATTTCTAAGACATTATCAATATAGTATATGTTATGACACCTATCTATTTTTAAGACATTATCAATATAGTATATGTTATGACACCTATCTATTTCTAAGACATTATCAACATAGTATATGTTATGACACCTATCTATTTCTAAGACATTATCAACATAGTATATGTTATGACACCTATGTTATCAACATAGTATATGTTATGACACCTATCTATTTCTAAGACATTATCAACATAGTATGTGTTATGACACCTATGTTATCAACATAGTATGTGTTATGACACCTATGTTATCAACATAGTATATGTTATGACACCTATGTTATCAACATAGTATGTGTTATGACACCTATGTTATCAACATAGTATATGTTATGACACCTATGTTATCAACATAGTATGTGTTATGACACCTATGTTATCAACATAGTATATGTTATGACACCTATGTTATCAACATAGTATATGTTATGACACCTATGTTATCAACATAGTATATGTTATGACACCTATGTTATCAACATAGTATGTGTTATGACACCTATGTTATCAACATAGTATGTGTTATGACACCTATGTTATCAACATAGTATATGTTATGACACCTATGTTATCAACATAGTATGTGTTATGACACCTATGTTATCAACATAGTATGTGTTATGACACCTATGTTATCAACATAGTATATGTTATGACACCTATGTTATCAACATAGTATGTGTTATGACACCTATGTTATCAACATAGTATATGTTATGACACCTATGTTATCAACATAGTATGTGTTATGACACCTATGTTATCAACATAGTATGTGTTATGACACCTATGTTATCAACATAGTATATGTTATGACACCTATGTTATCAACATAGTATGTGTCAGTTATGTGGTCAACTATGGATCCTATATATATTTTTTTTTTCATGGAAAATAAAAAAAATAAAAAGCCCCAGAAAAACTACAACAAAAACAAACAAAAGAGTCATCCAAGGTATCTTTTAAGATTTTTTAGCTTCATCTCATGTAACAATAAATATACTTTTCCAATGGAGAGCCTTTTCACTCCTGTTGGAGGAACCCCTCCTCCCTGGTTGACCTCCACCACTTTCTGTTGGGGTGGATGGTCATGTCAGGGGTATAGCTGTACTGACCACAGTTGGCCAATTGTGGGTTAGTGAGGCTATTTAAGCCATAGTTGGGGTGGATGGCTGTTGACTCTGAAGAGTTCTTCTGCCCTTTTTACAGCTCTTGTTTTTAGTGCTGCTGGGATTCCACTTACCCTCCTCACGAGACCAGACCAAGTCTGGTGGGGGAGCCTGTTTAGTTGTCAACCACTCAATCATGAATCAGGTTGTACTGGGTTACTGGGTACCAGTAGCAGGCATAAGCCTAACTTGCCAACATACTATTATAAAACAATATAGAACTAAACAATAGTTATTAAATAAATATAATTTACAATCAATGGTGAACATACTAAAAAGGAATTTAATGAATGATTTTATGTGATTATTTGTGAAACTCAAGTTGTTGCAGTTACTATCAGTGAATCATACAAATGTGATTTGTTTCTGTGAAAATTACAGAAAAGTGATTTAGATTGAGACAGAGTGATGACTGCTGTTAATGAACTGTGAAGGTAACGAAGAATGGTGAAAATCTCTGGAAAAATCTATTTTACATTCAAAATAAATATTAGTCAAAATAATTATGAACTATTCATATTTTGTCTTTTACATTTGCTGATGTTTTTTTAAATATATTTATTCCACATGCATCATATGAACATTGTGGGAAGAAGTGAGGGTGAAATTAAAGTGAATAGAAACAATATCATTGACCAATATTATTACCACCATCTGTCTTTTTGTTATGCTTCAATGAACCGAGGCAGTTCTTTTCACGTGAGTCAGATGCATTTTGGTAAAACCATGACAAACCTTTTGATAAAGGGAGAGTAATGATAACATTGAGTTCTAATTTAGACACAAAGCCAGCAGATGCTGGGGAAAGGGGACAGTTGATTAAACCAACCCTAGTATTTAACTGGTATTCTATTTTATCAGGATGAAAAGCAATGTCGAACTTGTTGAGATTTAAACTTAGGATGTAAAGAAGCAGAACAAATACAGCACTGGTATTTTATCTGCTGCTCTACCCATTCTGCCAATCCATGCGAGAGCCATGATAATATTAAGTATTCCCTGCTTAATAATCATCTTCTTCCCTATAAAATATCAAATTTTTATTGTTATCATTTAGTTTTCATTGAAGCAATCAAAAGCTGTTATTTAGAAATACAAATCCCCAATAGAACTACTTGGCCTAACATATCAAGATATGTTCTTTAACAATGCCTAAACATAAAATGATATATTCTAATATTAACACCTTTTTTTACCATATTTCTAATTAAATATACTACCAATGTTTCATTATATTTTGAAAATAATGAGGAATTTGGAAGACTTTAGTGAAATAACTTTTTCATTATTAAGCTGAAGTTTGGAACATAACTTAACAAAGGTTCTTAATAGAAGGTAGTAATTTAAAAATGAATATAAAATGAGCAGTAAAATTCCATTATACTGAAAACCATTATAACGAATTTTTCAGTATAACAAAATTTTTTTCAATCCCCGAGGTAATAACAAACGAATGATTTATTTCGATCTCGTTATAAAGAATTTTTTGATACAAGGAATTTTTTTATACCCAGTGAAATTCATGGAATTTCACTGTATCATAAAACTAAGGGCAGTCTTAAGTGGTTTGGTATTAAAAGGATTAAACACCTAAACACCTTTCTGTTTAAATATAATTATCTTGAATATAATTAACATAATTTTGTTGGTCCTGAGCAAACATTAAACTGAATTTTACTAAGGTGTCAGATGATGACCATGAGCGTGCTTGGTTGTTTCAGCACCTTAGCCTCGCCATCACCTACAGCAATGCTGTGATTGTGTTGGCTTGCCTCAAACGTCTGATGACCTCTTGTGGTGTGTCACCAACTGACACAAGGTTGAATTAATGTTTTTTTTTTACGCTTTGAACGTATATTTTTGTGTATTTTATTTATAAGGTTCTTAGTAATGATTAATTTATTATATGTTTGTACTTCTATCTGATATAAATGTAATAAATTTAGTATGGAGAAAGGTAAGCTGTAAACACATTTTAGTAAGTGTAGTATTTTTAGCTCATCAATGTAATTCTAGTCATTAATTTAGATCCTGTTTTGTAATATTTATTCAATAATCAAATTTCATCATTACTGGTTCACCTTGTTAAATTATCAGGTGATACTTGGCTATTACAGCAACTTAGTCTCACTATCACACAGGCTAATGCATCTTGGCTAGCCTAAAAAAGTTTTAGAAGGTAACATCAACACTCCTTGTTGCTGCATGGCTTCTCATATTTTTTTCTTTTTTCCTCTTTCCACCCTCTTTTTTTTTATTGATTTGTTTCTTTTGTAAATCCTAAACATTATATAATTTAATACACAGCATTTATTTATTGCATGTAAAACTTGGAGGACAACAGAGAAGATGCAGCAGAAGATCTAGACATTCTTCAACATCTGTCTTAGGTACAATATCAAATGGCTGGAAAAGATCAGAAACAAAGAACTGTGGGAGCAGGACAGGAACCAGTGGAGGAAGTGGAGCTGGATTAGACATACCCTCAGGAAACGAGCATCCAACACCACATGCCAAGCCCTGCCCTGGAAACAGCAGGGTAAGAGGAAGAGAGGGCTGCCCTATGGCAACTGTAGGCGTGACACTGAGGCTGAATTAAGACAACTGGAGTGGCAAGAGCAGTCAAGTATGAAAGTGGAGGGTCGTTAATGGCCTAAGCTCCACAGAGAGTGATGGGGCTGAGTGAATGAATGAATTTATTTATTGAATAAAAACTTTTTTCATGAATAGTGTTTAAAAGCAAAAAGTTTTAAATCGTTTTAGCTGTAAAAGAAACATTTTCCTATTTATTAAAAGCCAACAAATTATTTAATCCGGATAAAAACATTCCATGTTTTGTCCAAAATATTAAAGTTTTTTGTAAAACAGATTTTATTTTGTTTAATCTCTCTTGTAAGGAAAATAAAATATGAAAGACGCCAAATATATAAATGTAAAGAAAAACTAGATTGACAAAACCATGATCAAATCTTGAGAGATACATATTTAAAATTCCAGCTTAATTTAGACACAAATACTATATTTCTACTGATGTGGAGAAGAATCTAAAAATATTTCAAGTTGTCTCCCTTGTATTCTTAGCTAACTTCTAATACCCCCCCCCCCCCTAATTTTCGTTTTAACTCTGTTGTGGTTGTTTTTTATATTGAAAACATTGACATTAACCAAACCAACAGTTATATTACAGAAATATAACACTTCTTATACGATGTGTTCTGTGCTTATGAACAGGCATATCTAATGAGATGTTGACCCAGTGTCAGGCCCCGAACAGGCATACTAATAAGATGTTGACCCAGTGTCAGGTCCATGAACGGGCATATCTAATGAGATGTTGACCCAGTGTCAGGCCCTGAACAGGCATATCTAATGAGAAGTTGATCCAGTGTCAGGCCCTGAACGGGCATATCTAATGAGATGTTGACCCAGTGTCAAGTCCATGAACGGGCATATCTAATGAGATGTTGATCCAGTGTCAGGCCCTGAACGGGCATATCTAATGAGATGTTGACCCAGTGTCAGGTTCATGAACGGGCATATCTAATGAGATGATGACCCAGTGTCAGGCCCTGAACAGGCATATCTAATGAGAAGTTGATCCAGTGTCAGGCCCCAAACGGGGATATCTAATGAGATGTTCACCCAGTGTCAGGCCTCGAACTTTATGAAACTGTTATATGCAGTTTATGATGCAACCTTGACTTCATTCTTGCTTTCTTGTATATCTACACTCTGTATGTTACAGCCCCTTAACCCTGGAGTATAAACTCCACGTGGTACACACCCATAACAGTATTGAGTGCTTTAACCAGCAAACTACCTGTAACTATAGTTACACACATACCTACCATATATATATATATATATATATATATATGGATGACAGCTGCATAAAAAGGTGCAGAGCACTAGAAGTCGATGGAAACCGCGAAGTGGGGAGACCCAAGAAGACCTGGGATGAGGTGATAAAAGCTGACCTTACCCAATTACACCGCTCAAAGGCGATGACACACGACCGTGACCTCTGGCGTCATGCAGTAATACAGAAGACTCGACCCCCCACGGGTACAAGCCGAAGCTGAAGCATATAGACAATATGCCCCCACACGCTTCCACTGCAAAGTGGTCATGGAGGTGCCACGGCAAAAAAGCACCCAGCCCACACTGTAAAGTGGACGTGTAGGCGCCTCGGAAAAAAAGCACCCAGCACTCACTGTAAATGAGGTTCGTGTTAGGAAGGGCATCCAGCTGTAGAAATCAAGCCAAAATCAGTTCCCATATGAGCAAGGCATGGTCAGCCGACCGGACACTGCCCACAACAGCACAACCTGTCTAACC
The DNA here is from genome assembly GCA_964016885.1 of Eledone cirrhosa. Lineage (NCBI taxonomy): Eukaryota > Metazoa > Mollusca > Cephalopoda > Octopoda > Eledonidae > Eledone > Eledone cirrhosa. The sequence continues at coordinate 92,587,811 of OZ024746.1, read as the reverse complement.
CATGCTAGCGTGGAAGAATGGACGTAAAACGGTGATGATGATAATGATGATGATATATTTATATATATATATATATATATATACATATATATTGTAGGTAACACGGTAAAAAAGTTCCCAGTCCACACTGTAAATGTATTTGGTGTTAGGAAGGGCATCCAGCTGTAGAAAACCTGCTAGCTAGTCCTATACGAGCAAGACACGGTCACCCAACCAAGCTTGCCTCAAGTGGGACAACTCCCGTCTAACCCATGCTAGCGTGGAAGATAGATATGAAACGATGATGATGATGATGATATATATATATATATATATATATATATATATATATATATATATATATATATATATATATATATAAAACAAAGAAGGTGTGGTAAGATACCAGGTGGACTATAGTACTTACTTAGGGTAGTAGAGTGGGTAATAGGAAAAGATTCAGGACCCCGACAGCTGAGCTCCTGCTGTTTCGACAGCTAGATCTGAACTGTTCGGATCTAGCTGTCGAAATAGCTGTTGGGGTCCTGACACTTTTCCTATATATATATATATATATATATATATATATATATATATATATATATATATATACATATATACATACATATATATATGATTGATGGAGTTAGATTTTAACCCATTGAAAAATTGATGAATATTTAATCCCTTATATCTCATCCAAAAGTATTTGAATTAATACTGAAAGAAATAATTAGTTTAATAAAAATGGTAACAAACCTTCAAAGTCAGCATCTCCAATGCCAATGATGATAATAGACATAGGAAGTTGTGAGGCCTAAAAATACAATAAAACAGAAATTAGTTTCAAGTAACAAACAAAATGGCTGCTTTTACATCTCTTCAATCTCTTCTGTTTTATATTTATTTGTCCTTTTGGTTGCTATTACAGCTGGAGGGTTGTCCTTCATACTACAAAATACTTCTTCTTCACCCACTTATTCCTGAGAGGGTCGTGGGAGGCAAAACCCTCAAACACTCCCTCCAGTAGGTCCTGTCAGAAGCAACTATCTCCAACTGATCCGGCTGGATCCCCAATGAGACCAGCCAAGCTCATGGATGTTATCCAACCATCTTGCTTGGTGTCTCACCCCTGTGTCTCCTGCCGGTTGGTTTTTGCCTGTAAAATCTCTCCAGCGATTCTTTCCTGAGATGTTCTAACCACATGCCTATAGTATTGGAGAAGTGATCTCTCAATTCAGAGAAGTAACAGCTCTACCTGGAGTGACTCTCTAATCTCTGAACTATGCACTTTATCGAGTAATGTTTCTCAAAAGACCCTTCGGAGGAATCCCATTTTAGCCATTTGTATTCACAATTCTATTTTTTAGGTCATTACCCAATACTTAACTATAAAATAGTCATAGAGTTTCTCTTTCTGTTAAGTCAGGTAAACTAGCTGAGGGGGTTTTATATCAGAATGATAGACATAGTAAGAATATTGATACATCAGTGAATACATTGACATTTTACCAGAGGTTTAATATTTTATGTGGCAACATCTTTATACAAAAGTGCTTCATGGATGTGTTAACGTTTTATGTATCAGAGTTTGACATAACATCATTATACTTCAGAAGATTATACTGAAGATGTCTGGCTGAGTGCTTGTAGGCGATGTGTTAAGTCCTTGAGAAAGACACTTTATTTCACGTTGCTCTTTCTGTCAGGAGTTGTAACCAGTAGATAGTATCAGCGATGGAAAGACTAATGGTTCCACCCCACTCGGTAAGTGAATATCTATGTAATTATATCCTAGAAATAAATGATTAAAATGTTATTCTTTTCTTCAATCCTTTTCATGTGTCAGTAATCAAGAAAAACTATAGGTTTCTCTTATATAAATCAGTAATTTATCAAAATGTTAATTTCCCAGTTTGTATTCATGAATGTGGCAAACCTGGTATATATGTCATACCACCCTGGTATATATGTCATACCAACCCTGGTATATATGTCATACCAACCCTGGTATATATGACACACCAACCCTGGTATATATGTCATACCAATCCTGGTATATATGACATACCAACCCTGGTATATATGACATACCAATCCTGGTATATATGACATACCAACCCTGGTATATATGACATACCAACCCTGGTATATATGTCATACCAACCCTGGTATATATGACATACCAACCCTGGTATATATGACATACCAATCCTGGTATATATGTCACACCAATCTAGGTATATATGTCATACCAACCCTGGTATATATGACATACCAACCCTGGTATATATGACATACCAACCCTGGTATATATGTCATACCACCCTGGTATATATGTCACACCAATCTAGGTATATATGACATACCAACCCTGGTATATATGTCATACCAACCCTGGTATATATGACATACCAATCCTGGTATATATGTCACACCAATCTAGGTATATATGTCATACCAACCCTGGTATATATGACATACCAACCCTGGTATATATGTCATACCACCCTGGTATATATGTCACACCAATCTAGGTATATATGACATACCAACCCTGGTATATATGACATACCAACCCTGGTATATATGTCATACCACCCTGGTATATATGTCACACCAATCTAGGTATATATGACATACTAACCCTGGTATATATGACATACCAACCCTGGTATATATGACATACCAACCCTGGTATATATGTCATACCAACCCTGGTATATATGTCACACCAATCTAGGTATATATGACATACTAACCCTGGTATATATGACATACCAATCCTGGTATATATGACATACTAACCCTGGTATATATGACATACCAACCCTGGTATATATGTCATACCACCCTGGTATATATGTCACACCAATCTAGGTATATATGACATACTAACCCTGGTATATATGACATACCAACCCTGGTATATATGACATACCACCTGGTATATATGTCATACCAACCCTGGTATATATGTCACACCAATCTAGGTATATATGACATACTAACCCTGGTATATATGACATACCAATCCTGGTATATATGGTATACCAACCCTGGTATATATGACATACCAACCCTGGTATATATGTCATACCAACCCTGGTATATATGACACACCAATCCTGGTATATATGACATACCAATCCTGGTATATATGTGACACCAATCCTGGTATATATGACATACCAACCCTGGTATATATGTCACACCAATCCTGGTATATATGTCACACCTATCTAGGTATATATGACATACCAATCCTGGTATATATGTCATACCAACCCTGGTATATATGACATACCAACCCTGGTATATATGACATACCAACCCTGGTATATATGTCATACCAACCCTGGTATATATGTCACACCAATCTAGGTATATATGACATACCAACCCTGGTATATATGTCATACCAACCCTGGTATATATGTCATACCAACCCTGGTATATATGACATACCAACCCTGGTATATATGACATACCAACCCTGGTATATATGACATACCAACCCTGGTATATATGTCACACCAATCTAGGTATATATGACATACCAACAGTCATTTATATGTCGTACCAACCCTGGGATATATATCATACCAACACTCGTTTATATGTCGTACCAACCCTGGTATATATGTCACACCAATCTAGGTATATATGACATACCAACAGTCATTTATATGTCGTACCAACCCTGGGATATATATCATACCAACACTCGTTTATATGTCGTACCAATCCTGGTATATATATCATACCAACACTCGTTTATATGTCGTACCAACCCTGGTATATATATCATACCAACACTCGTTTATATGTCGTACCAATCCTCGACTAAAACAATTAAATATATTCAAGGGAATTGCTATTGTTATTAATGGCATGGGTCTACTAGTATCATTTCATAGTGGAGATGAGGATATACAGGTTTCTGCCTGTTACTGATACCATGTAACCCAGTACAACCTGCTTCATGGTTTAGTGGTCAGTGACTAAACTGACTCCCTCACCAAATCCTGGGCCATCCACCCTGACTATAGGCTAAATAGCCTCACCAACCCACAATTAGCCAATTGTGATGAGTACGGCTACACTCCTGACATGACGAAAACTAAACAGAAAATAGTGGTCAACCAAGGAGGGGTTCCTCCAACAGGAGTGAGAAGGTCCTGGAGGTCAACCAGGGAAGGGAGAGGTTCCTCCAGCAGGAATGAGGTCTTGGGGGTTAACTGGGGAGGGAGTTCCTCCAACAGGAGTGAGGTCTTGGAGGTTAACTGGGGAGGGAGTTCCTCCAACAGGAGTGAGGTCTTGGAGGTTAACTGGGAAGGGAGAGGTTCTTCCAACAGGAGTGAGGTCTTGGAGGTTAACTGGGGAGGGAGTTCCTCCAACAGGAGTGAGGTCTTGGAGGTTAACTGGGGAGGGAGTTCCTCCAACAGGAGTGAGGTCTTGGAGGTTAACTGGGAAGGGAGAGGTTCTTCCAACAGGAGTGAGGTCTTGGAGGTTAACTGGGGAGGGAGTTCCTCCAACAGGAGTGAGGTCTTGGAGGTTAACTGGGGAGGGAGTTCCTCCAACAGGGGTGAGGTCTTGGAGGTTAACTGGGGAGGGAGTTCCTCCAACAGGAGTGAGGTCTTGGAGGTTAACTGGGAAGGGAGAGGTTCTTCCAGCAGGAGTGAGGTCTTGGAGGTTAACTGGGGAGGGAGTTCCTCCAACAGGAGTGAGGTCTTGGAGGTTAACTGGGGAGGGAGTTCCTCCAACAGGAGTGAGGTCTTGGAGGTTAACTGGGAAGGGAGAGGTTCTTCCAACAGGAGTGAGGTCTTGGAGGTTAACTGGGGAGGGAGTTCCTCCAACAGGGGTGAGGTCTTGGAGGTTAACTTGGGAGGGAGTTCCTCCAACAAGAGTGAGAAGGCCCAGGATTGGATCAGGAATAAAATCAAACAATGATGGGAATGATGAAATTTAGAATCTTCTTATGTGAGGATGTGTGATACTAAAGTTGCACAAATCATATAACACATTACATGTAAACATATCTTTATGTGAAGCTGTAGAGTATCTTCCATGTTGCATGGCTTATAAGAGCTGTCACGTTATGAGGCTAGATAGGTCAGGTGACCACATCTTGTTTATACAATCAGTTTTTGATTGGTTTTCTATGGCTGTATGCCTTTTCTTAATGCCAACCACCTTACAGGGTGGATTGGGTAGTTTTTGTTGTGTTACCAACATGACCACCTTATAGCATCAATTCTAAGTTTGTTTCCTGCCACTTGTGGTGACAAGACACCTCCTATGAAGTACAATATCATACATAGCAGGTTATCTAAACCTAGGTAGGTGTCTCTAACAAAAACATCTCTGAATCATATTTTCTAAACAATCCTACAACACTAACTACAATCTTGTATATTTACTTAGTAATATTTACTTTTAGTAATATCAACTAATCTACAATCTTGTATATTTACTTACTAATAGTTACTATTAATAATATCAACTAAACTACAATCTTGTATATTTACTTAGTAATATTTTCATCAACTATTTCAGCACATAAAAAGAATGTTTATCTGATAAAGTCTTGCTCTATGTAATTACATTAAAAACACATTTCCCTGACTTCAAATAAAGCTGGGGATGATTTCGCCATAAAAATCAGGGTGGAATGGGGGATATAACATATGTTGGTATTGGAATCAACTTGATTGATCATAGCTAGCATTCCTTAAAACCAAAGTTAGAAATTACTAAATCAATATATGAGAGTGGGAAGTTTGCAATAAACTTAGTTTTGTTGCAATAATAGAATGTAAAGAATGATGAAAGACACTTACATTAACGATTGCTTCCATTGTCTGGGGCATGTCGGTGATAATTCCATCAGTCAAAATTAGGAGGATAAAATAATCATTGCCATCCTGATGTGAAGTTGCACATCTGAAGAAGAAAAATATATTATTACAATGAAAATATAACATACTAGCAGGACCTGTGGAAATTCCACAGACAGAATAAGAAGAGCTATTTAGACCTTCATCGAGCGGTATATTATTTCTTCCCTCCTGTTGTCTTAGTCTACCTTGCTATAAAACAGTATGTCTCTGTTCTTCATTGATTTCCTCATGTCTCTGTACACATACACACACACAATTAATTACAATTGTGTGTGTGTATGTGTATATGCATATGTATACATTTATGTGTATGATTATATAAATATAAACGCACAAACACACATACACTCACACAAAACAACGCAGCCAGAAGAGACCTGTTTGTGCTTTATAGGTCAGCTCTTCCCCTTGGTTCTAAAACTAGATACATAAGAAATGAACTCATGCATATCTGGAATAAATGCAGCAAGGCAGAGGACCAGATCAATCACACTGCACACTTCATAGATGTACTGAAGTCGAACAGATACCCAGCATCCACAGAGAATCGAATTGAAGGAGCCACAGGCATAGACCTCCTCTAACACCTGCTTCATGAAAGTACTACACTTCAGTGAAAGTATAACCACAGCAAGGAAGGACTGGACATACAATTAACACACTCCGGTCCTTCACTGTGTGGATACCTGTCTAAAAACAACAACAACCAATTCTCACTGACTAACTGCCCTATCCATGATATATACTGTTGGTATACCGGATTGAATACAACAAATGTAAGGGGTTCTACATTGGTAGCATGATTTGAGCACTCCACAGTCGCATTAAAGAACACATGAACACACATGCATCCTCATTAAAAAAACACATTGACAAATGTATAAACATCAACCAACATATTACTGTTACTATTGAAGCTAGAGATAGAAATGTAGGTAATTTAAAGATAAAGGATGCCTTGCTCATACGTAGACTTAACCCACAAATAAATAACAGATTGGAACTCAGCACACAATACTTGACATAAAAAAACACCAACACACAACAATTTACACAAGAAATTTGATTCCATGAGATATGACACAATTGACATCATCCTCCAGCTTCTCGTGAATACTACAGCAAACATCAAACTACGCTTGAAAGTGATTTATAAATTTTAAGTTTAACCCTTTAGCATTCACATTACTCTATATATATATATATACTATTATATTTTCATAGTAAAGGCTTTACCTCGCATAATTATCTCACATAATATCGAATTTATGAGATTTTGAAAGTATTTATTTTGAGAACAATACCTTAATATCAGTTTGAGCGACCAGTTACAGCTAGTTTCAAAAGACAGAGGTAAAGAATTCTGGCCGGTTTGGGCCGGTTTGAACATTAAAGGGTTAAATCTAATTTCAAATTGAATAGACCAGAACGTTTTTTTCCCAATATTAGGATGAAAAAGAAAACAACAAAAATCAAAGATTACTTTCCTCTTACCATCCATTTTGTATTGTATTGTAGCCTTCTGACATACATCACGTTCCACATTATATATATATATATATATATATATATATATATATATATATATATATATATATATATAGGGAGAAAGAGAGAGAGAGAGACTTATCATGCCAAGAGAGTATCACCATTTTCAGTGATAAGCAGGTGAAAAGTATGGCTAAATCTCTAGCAGAGATTCCAGATATTAAAATATCTATAAGTATTTACAAAATTATATATCACCATTTAATGTCCATTTTCCACGTTAACATGGGTTAAACAAGTTGTTCCATTGAGAGACAAGTCAGATCAGGTTACCATGTCTTTCTCATACAGAACTGTTTCTGGCTTGGTTTCTACAGCTGAATGTCTTTCCTAACCACATTAACAGCCTGGACTGGGTTCTTTTTATCATGGCATTAAAATGACTAACTGACAGGTTGGACTGTATAGTTTTTCATTGTGTCACTAACACAACCCTTTTTCAGGGTGTAAAAGATCTTATCAAACCATAACCATACATACAATGATAAGATATAGTTCAACTTAGTTTCATCACATTTTACACTGGATTAATATATCCATGTAGACATACACCTTGTTAGAGCTCTGTCATTTTCAATGACGAGTGCTCCAGTTGATCCAATCAATGGAACTACCTGCTCATGAAATAAATGTGTAAGTGGCTGAGCATTCTGCAGACACATGTACTGTTAACATAGTTCTCAGGGAGATTCAGCCTGTCACACAATGTGTGACAAGGCTGGTCTATTGAATTGACTGGAGCAATGTGTAATAAAGTATCTTGCTCAAGGACACAAGGTACTATATGGTCCAAGAATTAAACCCATGACCTTACAGTCATGAGCTGAAAACTCTAACCACTACACATGGATAACTAATTTAAAAACTAGAATGAGTGACACCCCCAATGAGGAAGCTGAGATAACAAGGAGGCCCCACCTTTATTTGATAACTTAACATGCTAGAAATAATAGCTAAATCACATTCTACTATATTAGAGAAATAAATGAAGCAAAAAAACAAAACAAAAAAAAACATGCATTGGATAATGTAATCTAAGCCTGAAAAAGATGTGATGGTCATTAGTGGAATGTCTTTTATGGAAGGACTGGCTGGATCAGAGCTAACCTCACGCTAAATATCAACAACTATGGTCTGTGCACAAACAACTATTTATTGTACATAAAATATATTTCTAATTATTTCAACTAAAAACTGTATTTCTAACTTACCTGGCAACATAATTGATGCATGGAGCGAAATTAGTTGGACCATAAAGTTGTACGGAATTAAGGGTCCGATGGTAAGCATCTATCACACCTTGAATTCCTTCACAAAAAGGGTTTTCAATTGTTCCATTCTTGAAAGAAAGAAAAAGTATATATATATACATAAATATATATACTAGCGTAGAAAATAGATGTTAAATGATGATGTTGATGATGATGATAACAAACAAATGCCATCTACAAATTCAAGAAACTATAATCTATAAACCAACATTTGATCTCACTCACTTGACCCAAACTGATCAAGGAAGAGTTGATTTACACACATCCTTCTAAACCATGTCCCAACAATCCCAACAAAACAACCACTGACCTGCACTAATTACTGCTATGGGAATGATGGATTTCATCAGGCTACATCCACCGTATTACATCATTTTTTTTAGAGTAAATATAATAAAGCCAGAGCCCCAGATTTGGTGTAGAACACACAACTAAATGTCTAACATCTAAAGTCTGTTTCAAGTCCAGAGGCTCATTAGACCAGTATTTATCCAGGTTTCCTTGGCATTACGTGACTGAGAGTACAAGACTTCCAGCACTGAATCAGTTGACAGTTAAGAGCTGTCATCTGATCCAGTGCTGTATGTGTTAAGAGAGTTGAGCTGTCATCTGATCGAGTGCTGGATGTTTGTGTTAAGAGAGGAGTTCAGTTGTCATCTGATCCAGTGCTGGATGTTTGTGTTAAGAGAGGAGTTGAGCTGTCATCTGATCATCACATCTGGATATTTGTGTTGAGAAAGGGGCTGAACTGTCAACTGATCCTCATATCTATGACCTGAGACTACCAAATTTCCAAAATTAAATAAATACCAGAGTACCAGACTCTGAATAAGAAATCTTTCTTTCTTGTATTGTTTTTCTCCAAACAAGCTAAGACAGTTATTTTACTTCATTTACATTGATATTGGTTTAGGAAAAATCAACCCTAACCCAGTCACATTTTATCTTTTCTAAAAATTTTCAGTGATTACCATTTGCATTATCATATTTTTAATGAAAAACACAGCTTATGGTTTTCAAATAAAATTTTGAAAACAATCGAGAATTTGGAGGAATTTAGTAGTAATACATTCTCATTAAGCTAATGTTTAGGGCGATAGATTGGCAGTATCGGCGTCAGACAACATGCTTTGCAGTATAAAGTTCCAGTTCTTTACATTCTGAGTTCAAATCCTGCCAAGGTTCACTTTGCCTTTCATTCTTATGGGGTCAATAAAATAAAGTACCAGTAACGCACTGAGGTCAATTTAATTGACTTTCCCCTCCCCCAAAATTGTTGGCCTTGTGCCTAAATCAGAAACCATTATTAAGCTAATGTTTGGAACACAACAAAGCTGAACATTATGACGGGAAGATTTTTTGATAAATATAAACATTTTAAGCAGTGAAGTATCAAAGAATGACAAGCAGTTTCAGGTAGATTGGCATCAAACAGGTTACTTTGATTCCTACTGTTCCAAATCGACTTGTTTAGAAACATAAACTACTAGAGCCAGCTTAACATATTAACCCAATTGATAGTGTTTTGTCAGTTAATAAATAAGACATTTCTAAAAAAAAAGTCAGTAAAAAAATGAAACAATTCTGAGATATGATGATAAAAATGAAAAGGAAATGTAGACAAACCAGGGGAAATTCATGGGATACAACTCCATTTGGTGGGAGTCGTGCACCAAATCCTAGTGCTGGAAACAACTTATCTCTGAAAACAGAAGAGAATATGATAATTCTAAACATGAAATAAAGGTGTAAAAAAACAACACACCAAAAAACATAGTTACTCAAATAAATATAAATATAGTTAAAATATTTTACAGAGCAATTTATTAGAAGAGATGTTTTATTTAAGTTGGTGGTGTTTGGAGCAACCATAACTATGTTAAGTGTCTCAATTGTCTCTCTACTCATTCTCTCATTGTCTTTCAACTCTCCTATAATTGTTGAGGCTGAGTTTTCTCAGATTACAAATTTTACTGTTGATCAGATTAATACAAAGGAAGACAAACTTACGAATCATAATCTTGGATGATGTTGCCGACTGCGTGTAGAGATGTAGCATAGGGATTAAGGTTATAAGGGCTGATATAATGTAGTGAACTGGGGCTTGTTGGATTACCATTTGATGCTGTGAAGTCTACAGCAAATGTACAGTGAATCTGTGTCCTGGAAAATATAAAAAAATACATGATTCTTCAGTGATATTCTATGTACCACATGTTTCATTATCTCACCACATGACTCTTCAGTGATATTCTATGTACCACATGTTTCATTATCTCATCGCATCTAAATTATTTCTTTTGCCCCAAGCCATTGTCGGAGCCTCTACATAGTTGATTGACAATATTTTTATTGTTGAGTCAGGGATAAAAAAGGCAGTGCCCATGACCCTTTATTTTTCAGGGCCTCCAAGACTGGGGAGAGGAAAGAAGTAAAAGAAGTCATCCCATAAACCAGAAACCTGGTGTGAATTCTTACAACAGAGTAGACTCCATTAAAGGTGCTCCCTCCTCTCCCAAATCTGGTATTGGTGCTGGACTGAGCAATGAGATTCACAATGAAAATATTCAGAAGAAATACCACAAGGCATCTTGTCTGATGCTCTAATAATCTTACCACTGGCCTGGAATGGTACTTTATTTTATTTACTTCAAAAGGATGAAAGATAAAGTTGACCTCAGTAAACCTGATTTGAGATCACAACAAGCACAGCATATTATCTGCCACCCTAATGTCTATAGAAATGACTTGGTAAAAATAGAAACCAAATTTACCTCATATTATACCTTAACATCTTAAAAAAACTGGATACATCAGACAATACAGTCCTAGATGCAATGTCTTACAAAAAGAAAAAGACAAACTAAACTACTTATATTTGTAATGCCTTTGATTACATACATGTTAGATCAGTAGGGGCCTTAGGCCCCTGATTTAGGTACAAGGTCAACAACTTGGGAGAGAGGAAAGTCGATTATATCAATTCCAGTGTGTTACTGTACTTTATTTTATTGACCCCGAAAGGATGAAAGGTAAAGCTAACTTTATCGAAATTTGAACTGAGAATATAAAGGACTGTAACTCTATGCTGCTTAACATGCTGTCCAACACTCTACCGATTCTGCCAATCCATCGCCTTTAGGCTAAATAATTGTTTCTACTTTAGGCACAAGGCCAGCAATTACCCAGTGTAATACTGATACTTTATTTTATTGACCCCGTAAGGATGAAAGGCAAAGTCAACCTAGGCGGGATTTGAACTCAGATCATAAAGGGACGTAACTATGCTGGAAAGCATGGCGTCCAACACTCTACCGATTACTGCCAATCCACATGGTAAATAATAGGCACCAGAACTGCTATCTAAGCCATTTGATAGGAACCTACCTGAAACTGACCAGAAATTTATGCTATAAAACATCATTTTATATGTTTATCCCCATATTAAAAACCTTACATCATAGTTTGATTTTAGAACAAAATATTGTTCCAAAAATCAGCTGACAAAGGAAAAATATAGTTTAATTATATTCTTCCAAATGTTTGGTTATTTTCAAAATTAATAAAAAAGAACATAGGAGTCAGGGTTGGGGTGGGGGTTGGTAGTGTATTTCATTAGAAGGTTGGGGTGGGGGGTTGGCAGTGTATTTCATTAGAAGGTTGGGGCTGGGGTGGGGGTCGGCTGAAAAGTTCATTGGTTGACCAAGATACTCTCATGGAATGACCAAATGAGGTTTATTTTTCAACATAGTCCCTGAAAAGAAACAATGCAGTTGAAATTAATGCATGCAAGATCTCACAGCTTTAGCATCGCTCCTTCATAGTCAGCTTATGACCTTTACAGTCGACCCTCATACAATACAATTAAGCACTGGTTTATGACAGGCAGTTTCAGTTGTTTTCATATTAAAAGCTTTCTATATTCACATTTGCGATGTTAGAGAGATGAAGTAGAAATCCATTAAGACATGTTCAAACTCCTGTGTCTTGTAACATTCAGGATCCAGTTGATTCATCTTCAACTGCAATGATTCAGTTATTTTATATAATAGAATAACTGTGAAACACAGAACAGCCGACATTAGGCAAAAATGGTTTATTTTATAGGCTTCTTTTAAAAGTAGAACAGTTATTACAATATAATTGAAAATACGAAGCAAGATACAACAAAACTAAAATGTCATGAATCGTTATTCTCTCTTTCTTTCCGTTTGTATTATATATAAATATAAATATATATATATTGAGAGAGAGCTATAACTATGCAAAAATACCGGCAGCTATCGCCACCTGGTGGTGTCCTGCAGAAGCAAGGGGGACAATTGTTGATGCATTTTGAACTGAACTGGTGCCATCAGGAAGATCCCTCCCTTTCTTGCAACTGCTGGACTTTGAAAACAGGCGAGAATATATAGTTTTCTCATCTGTGTAAATGAGGTGATTAATCTCATTTGCATATGTATGCCCCTTGCTATTTACACCTGCTTATTTCCTGTTTTATCATTCCTCCATTATTTAAACGTTTAACTGCCTTCTTTGATTTTGGAATGTATTTTACTTCTGTTTCAGTCCTTCCATTGATAAGTGGTATGGTTTGTCTGTTTTATGCAGTCCCCATCATCAGTGACATGTATATTTGAATCTTATAGTTATTTTCTTTTTGGTTCTGAGGATGAGGTCAGTTCTTAGTTCAGTTTTATTATCATCTGTTTTTATCGATTATATAATTGATAAATTTTATTTTTATGAACTGAATTTTGATCTGATTTCTGAAACAATTGTAAACCAATAAATATATTTGTTCAAGAATTTGGTACTGTATTCTTTAACAATTAATTTTTATATTAATGCTCTGCCTCTACACTTTTTGCTTGACATTTATTTTTCTCTCTTACTTTCATTGTTCACTTGTCTTGCACTTAATATGTATTGAGCACACTGTCTTCTTCACTACTGGCTTATAATTCTCACAACTAATCTCCTATCTTTTCTTCTTGATTGGTTTGCACTCATACTTTTGATATATATATATATATATATACATATATAAGTATTCAAAAACAATACATAAAGTTAATCTTATCTCATGACCTGCCATTTTAAACCTTATTCATAATACTTTGTTTTATTTATAATTTTATAAATAACAATTCGTGAAGAAAATGATCTGAAAATCATAGATAAACACACACACATACTTATATATATACACACATACTTATACATACATATACATACATATATATATATATATATACACACACACACACAAACATATATATGTATGTATATAGACAGATGCATAATAGGAAAAATAATGAAAGGAGGCCCCCCTCAGCCAACACATATAAAAATGATATATTAGATGTCAATTTTAGGTCAGTGATTTGATGTTAAAAGCCACTGATTTATTCCAGTTTGCAATGCCAAGCTGTCAATGTAGATGGAATTTTTATCACTCAGCTCCATCTGGTTTCTAACAACTAAAAACAGGATTATAATCCAAAGTATCAGATCAACACCTGTCAATAATTTGATTTTTTGGGTATGGTAAACTATTACTTGGACTTACAAAATAGAATTTTTCATTTGCATTTTTATCATCTAGTAAAAATCTATTTTGAATACAAAACAACACACACACACTCACACACATACATATACATACATACAGTACCATCATCACGGTTTTACATTTATTTTCCACGTTTGCATGGGTTGGATGAGCTGTCACATTATGATGCTGGCCAGGTCAGATGACTCTATCTTGTTCACATGTTCTACTTTGGTAAGGTTTCTATGGCTACAAACCTTTCCTAATGCCAACCACTTCACAGCATGTACTGGGTTTGATTTCTAATGGCACTTCCACTAGACAGGGTGGACTGAGTTCTTTATTTATGGCATGGGTTATACATGTTGTTATGTTCTGAGACTAGGCAGCTGTAGTACTCATAGACCCCTTACTGGACCTCCATGGCTGAAAGCCCTTCCTAAACACCAACCATTTAAAGGATGGTGTGTAAGAGCAAGTGGCATCCTATTGTCTGATAATCCTGTGAGCACACGTGAAACACCAGAGTAATAAGACTCATCACTTAGCCATTACAAAGAACATTATGTGGCCGAAAATGATCAAAGACTCACACACACACACAAATGCACACACACATACACACACGCATGCACACACACACACACACACACACACACACACACACACACACACACACACACACACCATCATCATTTAACATCTATTTTCCATGCCTGCATTTGTTTGATGGGTTGTCATGTTATGAGACAAATCAGTTCAACTTGGTTTCTCAGACTGGATGTCTTTCCTAACACCAACCATATTACAGCATGGACTGGGAACATGTCACCAGCACTACCATCTTACAGGGAGGAATGTTTCTTTTTCATAGTATCATCAGTTTGACCCCTTACAAGGTGAATAGGGTGTTTTTGTTGTTATGGTACCAGCCCTATCACCATACACGGTGGGACATACATATTTAACGAAAGGTATAAATGAGGAGTTAAAATGGTTATATGTGGTTATTGTGAAGGCGCATGGTTTAGTGGTTAGAGCATTGGCCTTGCAATCGAAAGGTTGTGAGTTCAATTCTCGGACCGGGTGATGTGTTGTGTCCTTGAGCAAGACACTTTATTTCACGTTGCTCCAGTTTACTCAGCTGTAGAAATGAGTTGCGACGTCACTGGTGCCAAGCTGTATCGGCCATTGCCTTTCCCTTGGACCTCATCGGTGGCATGGAGAGGGGAGGCTGGTATGCATGGGCAACTATCAGTCTTCCACAAACAACCTTGCCTGGACTTGTCCCTCGGAGGAAAACTTTCTAGGTGCAAATCCCATGGTCATTCGTGACCGAAGGGGCTCTTGATGTGGTTATTAGTTGATACGATAATAACAAAGTATATAAGTATAAATGTTATAACAATTATATAAAGAATATAAAGAATAAATGATTTGGTTATATATAGTTTACTTCACGAGAATCAATTAAAAAGTACATATAAAACAGTTACCAAGAGTTGTTAAGGTTGTTATTATTTCTGATGTGAGGCTGTTGTAGTCTGTTGTTGTTGTTGGTGTGAAAACAGCAAGCGACAGATAATTGTTATTGTTGTTGGAATTTGGGTCCATGGTAGTAGTTGTTAGACCGTGTTAGTAAGAGAGAGAGATGGTTTGTATATCTCTGAATGCTCTGTAGTAACTGTGAACCACCGTGGCCTGCAGACAGTGGTGAATCTTCCACATTTGTGTTCTGTAGTAGGGTTCCAATTGCTCTGGGTGTATCTGTAGACCTCATGGGGTCTGTTGAATAGTGGTGAATCTTCACATAGTTAGTTGTGTATCTTAGCGCTTCGATATCTCTGTGTCTGTAGACCCTTTGGGTCTATTGATAGCAGTAAATCCTTACATAGCTTGTTATAGGTGTAAATGCTCCGATGTATCTCCTTGAGTGGGATAATAGCACAGGCTTTATATAACTATCGCTCTCTGTCCCCCACCTTGAGGGGACAGTCAAAACACCAACCTGTCCACACCAAGAATTTAACATTTAGGTATCACCCAAAGTTCAAGGTGCAGACAGATTTCGCTACACATACACATGATGATGATGATGTGTATAGACTCAAGCATAGCTGTAAGATATTTGCTTCACAGCCATGTGGTTATGGCTTTGAATTCACTGGTTAGCAGCTTGAGAAACTGTCTTCTGTAGTCTTGGACTAACCAATGCTTTTTGAGTGGAATACAGTACATGGAAATGTGGAAACTATGTGGAAATCATATATGTGTGTGTGTGTGTGTGTGTGTGTGTGAGCTGTCTGTGTTTATGATTACAATGAGCTCAAACAAAAAAAGCGTCCTTTCTTGTAGTGATTGAATCATTTCACATTTACAACATAAATGTAACCATAATTGTGTTGGTTTGGGGGCTTTTTATACACCAAAGGTACACTGAAGTTGAAACCTTCTCCACTTTTCTATGCACATATTGTAAACCTTATGAAAAGCTTAAGACTTATCTTGGTCCACAGGTTTCACTCCAAAATGAGTAACATATGTTTTTTAAACAAAGTTGTTTATTTTTTTTTTTTTTAAAGTGTATTTGCTACAAATTAAAGATCAAATTATATTTAACACTAGATTGGATAAAAACAATGCTGACAAATTAAAAGATAAATCTAATCCTCTTTTATCTGTCAATAGCTGTAGGTTGTATTGAGGCAAAGATGATTATTTGGAAGGTTTCCAACACCACAAAAACTAGAGTTAAGTTTACAATAGTCATTTTCAGAATCAGCACTTCAAAATACAAAAAATTCATTCAAATATTCTTGACAACTAAACATTTTTTTGTTGTTGGGCAGTGTAATAGAAAAGAAATTGAATTTCTTGAAGTGGAAGAAAAATCAGTTTGTTTCATTAAAATTTCCAGCAATTTCTCATAGAAATTTTCTATTTTTAACATTACTCACACAAAAAAAAAAAGAAATAACTTTTCTCTTGAAAAATAAACAAGAATTACTTTTAATTTCAGAAGCTAATGATTATCAACAAGACCTTAATATACTTCAGTAGATTGGTAGTATCGGTAGAGGATCGGACGCCATGCTTTGACGCATAGAGTTACGGCCCTTTCCATTCTGAGTTCAAATCCCGACAAGGTTAACTTTGCCTTTCATCCTTACGAGGTCGATAAAATAAAGTACCAGTAATGCACTGAGATAATTGCTGGCCTTGTGCCAAAATTAGAAACAATTATTTTTCAGGTAGATTGGCAAATATCGGTAGAGGGTCGGATGCCATGCTTTGTAGCACAGTTACGTCCCTTTACGAACTGAGTTCAAATCCCGCCGAGGTTAACTTTGCCTTTCATCCTTACGGGATCGATAAAATAAAGTACCTTGTGCCAAAAGCAGAAACAATTATTATAGTGTATTGGTGGTGGATTGGCAATACCGGTAGAGTGTTGGATGCCATGCTTTACATCATGGAGTTACGTCCCTTTGCGACCTGAGTTCAAATCCCGTCGAGGTTAACTTTGCCTATGGGAATGATAAAATAAAGTACCAGCCATAATTACTGGCTTTGTGCCAAAAAGTAGAAACCATTATTATAGTGTATTGGCAGACTCATTAGAGTCGCATACAAAATACTTTGCTGTCCAATGTGAAATGAAAGATCTTGCTCAAAAACACAATGTGCTGTCTGGTGAGGAATTGAACCCACGACCATGATCATGAGTCCAACACTCTAACCACAATACCAAATAGAATTCTTTCTCTCTGTTGGCATCAAACAATAAAGATCTAGTTCAATCTCTGTGTCAACTACACTGCAGGATTTCCTATCAGCTAAGCTTGTCTTTCACAACAGACATGACATACACAAATAACAAAACACTACCTTTTTTCAAAGCTACCTAGGTAGCCTATAAGTGGTAGCTCAACTGGCTAGAGTTGGCAGCCAAATCTTCCTCAAATCACATCCTACTATCTTAACCCTTTTGATACCATATTTCTATTGAAAGACACTGCCTATGGAACATAACAAAGGTCCTTACATAAATTATGATGGACGGTTTTTCAAGAGCATTGCAGATAGAATAAAGTTTCTCTTTATGAACGAAAGGATGGCTGTATGATGTCTGTGTATGAAATGCAATGCTGCATGGTAGCGAGACATGGGTAGTAACTGCAGAGGATATGCGAGACTGGAGAGAAATGAAGTAGCCATGGATGTGCAATGCTAATGTGAGAGAATGGCAGAGCTTGAATGAACTGAGGGAGAAACTGGGTTTAAGAGGAATCAGAAGTGGTGTGCAAGATAGAAGACTGCAATGGTATGGGCATGTGATGCACATAGATAATGATCACTGGGTGAAGAAGTGGAGGAAGGAAGCTGCAGTGGTGAGAGATGATCTCAAATCACTGAAACTTAGAGCTGATGATGAATGAATGTGATGGGTAGAGAGATGCTGTGATGAAAAGGACCTGATGAAAAAGACCTGATGATGATAAACACTTTAAAACAGCTTGTATTGTAGAACCAGAGGTGAGTAACGTTTGTTTGGTAGCAGGAGGGATTTTAAAAAAAAAAAGACACATTGAATTATGTGATTTAAGGTACACTATGCTTCAACAGAGGGGTGGGGTAGACAATATTTTTCATAACTGGAATAGTTTTCATCATAGATCCTAGTAAATAGAAGAGAAAACAGAACCCAGATCCCCTCAGAGAAATGGCCTTGCTCAGTATGTAGGAAAAGTGTTGGTAGAAATTCCATCTGCTGCCTCAAATGCAAACTATAGGTACACAAAAGATGTAGTGGGATCTCAGGAAGCTTAGTTAAGAGTGTAGGTTTTACATGTAGCAGTTGTACTGGGACAGTAAGCAGCAAATGACCACAGGGAACAAGTGCTACCAAATTCTAGTAGGGCTCTGTAGAAACAGTAGATAGCTTCTGCTACCTAGGTGACCAAATTAACAGTGGAGGTGGGTGTTCTGAAAGTACAGTAACCAGGGTAAGAATGGGATGGAAGAAGTTCAGGGAGCTACTACCACTGCTAGCTACAAAAGGCTTTTCCCTCAAAATGAAAGGCAGACAAACAGCAATGTTACATGGTAGTGAGACCTGGGCGTTGTGTGCAGAAGACTTACATAGATTGGAAAGAAACGAAACTTGCATGCTCCGATGGATGTGTAATAGTAATATATGCGAACGGCAAGCATAAATGAATTGAGAGAGAAACTAGGCATAAAAGGAATCAGATAAAGTGAGCAGGAGAGGAAACTGTATTGGCATGGACATGTGATGCGTATGAAGGATGGTAGCTGCGTAAAAAGATGCAGCGCGCTCAAGGTCGATGGAAGACGTGAAGTGGGGAGACCCAAGAAGACTAAGGATGAGGTGATTAAAGCTGAACATACCCAATTGCACCTTTCAAAGGTGATGACACAAGACTGAGATCTCTGGTGTTACAGAAGACCCAACATCCCATAGGCACACGCTGAAGCTGAAGTATATAGACAATATGCACAACCCCCACCCACTCCCATACATCTCCCATAAGGACAAAGTATTCATCCAGTGAAGCCTCCGACCCACTCTTTAAAATGGTCATGTTGGTGACACGACAAAAAGCAACCAGCCCACACTGTAAATGAGGTTGGTGCTAGGAAGGGCATCCAGATGTAGAAACCAAACCAAAATTGGTTCTGTATGAGCAAGACATGGTCACCTCACCTGGCATTGCTCACAACAGGATAACTTGTCTAACCCATGCTAGTGTGGAAAAATGAACGTTAAATAGTGATGATAATGATGATGATATGTTCAATCATGGTCGTCTTTGAGCTAACACCACCACCACTACGCCGCACCACCACCAACGTCGCCCACCACTACCACCAACGTTCCCCCCACCCCCACACCACCACCAACAACGTCCCCCACCACCACCACCACGACCACCACCAACAAAAACCATTGACAGAAATATGCTTAAAAGTTAGAATTAACTCTACTTACCCTCCTCGAATGTAATCCAAAAATGTGAACACTTTATCAATGGAACAGCTCAATAAATCTACCTGTCGTAACATACAATAAAATATTTTAAATATTTCACACATAATATATTGCTTTCGTGATTCTAGTAAAATTATGTGATAAAAGAATCAATAATATGTTCAAACAACACATTTTTCAGTTGAAGTCATTTTATTCAAAGTCGTCAAAACCTAAATAATTTCAATTGAATCTTAATTAAGCTTGATGTATTTAATATTCAAAGAATCCTTTACCATAAGTCAGTAATGAAGCTTATAATAAACTCGCTCAACCTTCCTAATGCTGTCCCCTTCATCATGATGATGATTACCATCAATATCTGCTTTCAGGTGACTTGTCACAAGTTGGGTCATCTTGGTCTGAAGTGTTGTTGCTCTAACAGAGGACATCTTACTTTAGTTTTTGGCATCGTTTCTATAACTGGATGCCCTTCACCAACAACTTAACAGGGTGTATGTGGCACCACTGAGTATTATATGTGGCACCATTGAGTGTATGTGGCGCCATTGAGTGTATGTGGCACCATTGAGTGTATGTGGCACCACTGAGTGTATGTGGCACTATTGAGTGTATGTGGGGCCACTGACTGTATGTAGCACCATTGAGTGTATGTGACACCACTGAGTGTATGTGGCACCATTGAGTGTATGTGGCAGCAGCACTATAGTAGTTGTCATGTCCTCACTAAAATAAACAGTTTTCTCTATCGTATGTTGTCTCTGCTCATTAGCCAATCCCTTTACAGAGTGTTCTTGGTGTATTTGACATGGCACTAATATTAGAAAGGTTGTCATCTTTGTAATGGTTGACAATGCCACAACAATTGTTTGATGAGGATCTAATGGTTTATTTTCATTATTCAATTCAGGACCTCGTGTCTCAATAAAGATAGTTACACAGTATTTCTACAAAAACCAAAAAAGGCAATGAAGAGAGCTTTCATATGGTTGTTCAATGTGCTGGAAATAGCGACCAAATCTCTCACAACCTACCATTTTAAAAAGAAGGCATGGTCATAGCTGGAATGCATTTGAGGATAGGTCTGATGAGTCAGTGCTGACCTGAGGCTAAACGACAACAAACTATCATGCCAGACATTTTATACGTTCATGTCTAGAATGCTGACATTTCCTAAATATCTGCCAGGAAACATCTATAACATAGGTCTGATGAAGAAAGAGTAAGGGTTAGACTGAGTCAGTCAAGTAAAGTTACTGACCTATCAGATAGGCTGATGGCCTGCATCTCACTTATATTCCTGTACTCAACAGATGGCACCTAGGGAGATTGTCATGTTTTGGACACAGCTGAAGATTCGTTCTATACTTTTGTTTGGCAGATTTTCTACAGCTAGATTCTCTTCTTTTCACCAACCAATTTACAGAGTGTGCTGGGTGTATGTAGATCACAAACACTAAGGGTTGGGATGGGTTATTGTGTCTTTAACACAACTGAAGAGTCCATCCAATTGTTTGTTTAGCAGGTTTTTTTACAGCTGGACACCCTTCATATCACAGACCACTTTACAGAGTGTACTGGGTGTATATAAATGGAAACTTACAATTCCTGAGTTTTTGTAGTTCTTCTTTTTTCCTTTCTTTTTCGGATTTATACACTGTAAAATAGAAATAAAGAAAATAGTTTAGAACTTTTATAAACCCCCACCACCTACCCCCACATACCTAGTCGACCCTATCTGCCAGAAATATCACAAATCCTGTTTTCAATCAGATTTTACATACTGTTGTTTTGACATATAAAGCTAATCCCAATACAAAACTGATTTGTAGAATAAATTTGGCAATTTATCTATTTTTTTGAAACATTAAATAGAAGAGAGAAAAATTACAATTTTTATAGAATGACTAAAAAATAAATAAAATACAACATATCTACTGCCAGGAGAGAGTATACAGAGATAAAAACTCAAAGTCTCATACCAAACATCATATAAGAATATACATAAAAAACAGACATATCTACAGTTTAGTGCTCCCACCAACTACTAAATTTGTTTTTTCATAATTTTTAAATGAAATTTTGCAGAGATACTTTTTCAAAGATTAGATTATTGTTTTGTTAATATAATTAAAAAGATAATTTTTTATTTTTACAATTCGCAGCTGTTGAAATGAGATATTCCTGTAGATTATCCTGATTGATATTAATCCTGAACATGAACAGGAAGGACATGATAAAAAACATTTCTATGTTTAGATACAGATCAAAAGTATTCAGTAAATGAAAGAATGGAAGATGGACGTTAAACGATGATGATGATTAGTGAATCGAAACATGCAATGAGGAAAGTAAAAGAAAACAAAAAGGGGTTTATTTCTTTCACCAACATTGTTGTAATCTACAACTTCAAAATTTCATTAAAAATGTACATTATTAAGATATATATAATTATAAAGTTATGAGGAACCAAGGCTGGGTGGTGGCACTAGGTGTTATGCCAAACTGATTATGGTTTAAGTCGATATCAGCTCACTCATTAATCTAAAGTTGTAATCATTTACTGAAAGTCTTGAAAATATTCCAATCTTATACTACACTAGAGTCTTGTTAGCAAATGAAATGAATTATTTCCACTTTAACTTGGGGATATATCAACTTTCTTTAATGAGAGAATGTCTCACATTGAAGATAGGATGGTGAGCTTTCAAATATAGATTTACATAGCAGTTTTATTTAAACCAATCAAAAGGAACCTCTACATGGCCACTCGACCTGTTAGAAATAGTAGCCAAATCAACAAAGCATCTGATATCATCATCCCCAGTGCTGAATGATGGATAAAAAATCCCGAAAGACCTGTGACATGTTCACAGCAAGGCATATATATGTTTATGTATGTCTTTATGGCAGTAGATTGGCAATATCATTAGGGCGTTAGACAACATACTTTGCTGCATATAGTTACGTCCCTTTACATTCTGAGTTCAGATACCACTGAGGCTAGCTTTGTTTTTCATCTTATGGGGTTGATAAAATAAATACACATATCACACTGGGGTCGATTTAATTGACTTGCCCCTACCCCCAAAAATTGTTGGTCTCTGCCTAAATCAGAAGCCATTATATATAAACATATTATATGTCTATATATACACTTGTATTGTATGTCTATATATACACTTCTATTGTATGTCTATATATACACTTCTATTGTATATGTCTATATATACACTTGTATTATATGTCTATATATACACTTGTATTATATGTCTATATATACACTTCTATTGTATGTCTATATATACACTTGTATTGTATGTCTATATATACACTTCTATTATATGTCTATATATACACTTCTATTATATATGTCTATATATACACTTCTATTGTATATGTCTATATATACACTTGTATTATATGTCTATATATACACTTCTATTATATGTCTATATATACACTTCTATTATATGTCTATATATACACTTCTATTGTATATGTCTATATATACACTTCTATGATATGTCTATATATACACTTCTATTGTATATGTCTATATATACACTTGTATTGTATGTCTATATATACACTTGTATTGTATGTCTATATATACACTTGTATTGTATGTCTATATATACACTTCTATTATATGTCTATATATACACTTCTATTGTATATGTCTATATATACACTTCTATTGTATATATCTATATATACACCTCTGTTATCAATGGATCTATGTCAATGTCGCTGTTAATAAACAATAAGTTCCAATATAAAGTATAAGTACACATGTACTTCCCTGACATTTGTGTATTATTCTATGTACTATATTGATGAGTTGTAGTGCACCTGAGCACTTTACACAATAATTTCATTATTATTATTATTATTATTATATATACACTTGTATTGTATATGTGTGGTTTATATACACCTCTATTGTATATGTCTATATATACACTTCTATTGTATATGTCTATATATACACTTCTATTGTATATGTCTATATATACACCTCTGTTATCAATGGATCTATGTCAATGTCGCTGTTAATAAACAATAAGTTCCAATATAAAGTATAAGAACTTTGGAGGTGAAGGGTTTATTTATTGATTCTGGAAGACAGAGTGACAGGGTGTACAGGGTGACATGGTGACAGAGTGACAGGGTGTAAAGGGTGACAGGGTGACAGGATGACATGGTGACAGAGTGACAGGGTGACAAGGTGTAAAGGGAGACAACTGCTACGTTGCATTTAGTCAGTCATTATTATTTTTTACTTGTTAACTTTGCCTTTCATCCTTACGGGGTCGATAGAATAAAGTACCAGTAATGTACTGGGTAATTGCTGGCCTTGTCCCAAAAGTAGAAACAATTATTATTTTTTACTTGTGGCGGTGGATTGGCAGTATCGGTAGAGAGTCGGACGCCATGCTTTGACGCATAGAGTTACGGCTCTTGCCATTCTGAGTTCAAATCCCGCCGAGGTTGACTTTGCCTTTCATCCTTATGAGGTCGATAAAATAAAGTACCAGTAATGCACTGGGTTATTGCTGGCCTTGTGCCAAAAGTAGAAACAATTATTATTTTTTACCCTGTCACCCTGTCACCCTGTCTTCCAGAATCAATATATAGACATACAATACAGGGCGGTAGATTGGCAGTATCGGTAGAGGGTCTGACACCATGCTTTGCAGCAAAGAGTTACGTCCCTTTATGGTCTGAGTTCAAATCCCACCGAGGTTAACTTTGCCTTTCATCCTTACGGGGTCAATAGAATAAAGTACCAGTAATGTACTGGGTAATTGCTGGCCTTGTGCCTAAAGTAGAAACAATTATTATTTTTTACTTCACAAGATTTACAAGAAAGCTTTCTATGGTGTGTCTACAACTGGAGTGGTGTGCCTACAACTGGAGTGGTGTGTACAACTGGAGTGGTGTGTGTACAACTGGAGTGGTGTGTCTACAACTGGAGTGGTGCATGTACAACTGAAGTAGTGTGTACAACTGGAGTGGTGTCTCTACAACTGGAGTGGTGTCTCTACAACTGGAGTGGTGTACCTACAACTGGAGTTGTGTCTCTACAACTGGAGTGGTGTACCTACAACTGGAGTGGTGTGTACACCTGGAGTGGTGTGTACAACTGGAGTGGTGTGTACAACTGGAGTGGTGTGTGTACAACTGGAGTGGTGTGTCTACAATTGGAGTAGTGTGTGTACTTGGAGTGTGTACAACTGGAGCCACAATAATCATCCCAAGCAGATGTCCTTCAGATGTGTGTCAATGTTAACAGAACAGATCACTTCTGAGATTACAAACTAATGTCTAATCAAAGAGAAACTAAAGAATCTTGACTTTGTAAAGTAGAACTAAGTGAAACTATTGTTACGCTCTACTATCAAGAGGCTCTTCACTTTTATCTCCTTCTTCTTATCTTCCTTCTTCTCCTTATCTTCTAGTGTCCTTCTCCATCTCTCCAGAATCTATCATTAATTGAAAGTAATCAAAACAAGATTAATATAATGAGTGTGGAAGGAGATGAAGTGGTCGTCTTATCAATTTCTAATTCATAAAAACAATATTTGCTTTTGGTGTCATTGTATACATCTATTTGAAAACTCATAAATTACACTCAACACAGAAAATTGCTCCAGCAATCTCATAACTGTTATCTTGATTTACTTTTTAACTAATCAGAGAAGACCTGATGGTCACATGGTCTCTGTAGTCTCATCTAGGCTGGAGAGGGCGCTGTTGTTGGTTATATTCTTCATATATAATTGGTTGTGTTGTATCATTGTATTGTTTCCTGTATGATATCCAGAACTCCTAGACACATAAGAGGTTTGTGAAAACAACAGCAGCTTTATGGTGAGGTTCATTCCTCTGTCATTCCACATACTCTCCCACTCTGATGATGTTCTCTTTATTGATATTTACTGCCAAAGTAGCTGAACCTGTCAGCTACCTGTAGTTATTGTGAATTCATAGTGACCAGAGATTCCCAGTATGGGTTTCCAAGGGCTGGTTGATGCATGACGTCATTCTTCTTTGTGTTTAGCATGAAGCCAAAGTTACCACCGGCTACTCAGAACTGCTCCCTATTACATTGCATTGCTCAGCTGAATAGTTAAGAAGTTGGTTTTGTAAATATCAGGTCCTGGTTTTGATTCCACAATGTGACACCTTCAGTAAATGTCTTCTACCAAAGCCATCGGTTAATCCCAGCTTTGTGAGTGAAGCTGTAGAAGGTTATGTAGAGTGAAGCTGTAGAAGGTTATGTAGAGTGAAGCTGTAGAAGGTTATAGATGGACAGTCACTGTATCTAATGTCCAGCATGATCACATATTCTGCCTGTCAATTCTGTTCAGGGTACACGCGCTTGTGGAAATCACAATGCCCTCCCTACACATCAATTTAATGAGGAGGTAATTCACTCAAATGAATCACCATATTGGATGATGTAATCTTAAATATGCAATGCCTAAAGGAATGACAAGATGACCACAGATCTAGTCAGTCAGAACTGACCTAGGGTTAAACAACAACAATCAGTCATCCGATATTACTATTACTGTATTGTCTGTTAATATGAAGCATTAAATACATGTTCACTCACCCCTTCCAAACAAGTTACACACACACACATGTATATACATACATATATACACACGTATATACATACAAACATAGTAGTAGTAGTAGTAGTAGTATCCACCACCACCAACACCATCACCACCACCAACATCAACATCACGACCAACAACACCACCAACACCATCACCAACAACAACACCACCAACACCACCATGTGAATATTTTTCTTATTTTCTCTCAACCATGAAATAAGCTGAGCAATGGACTTTGGACTGTGAAGACATTCAAACCTAGCTGCACTACTGATGCACACAGGCACACGTCTGCATAGACAGACATACACACACAGGCACACGTCTGCATAGACAGACATACACACACAGGCACACGTCTGCATAGACAGACATACACACACAGACACACGTCTGCATAGACAGACATACACACACAGACATACACACACAGGCACACACAGACACACGTCTGCATAGACAGACATACACACACAGGCACACGTCTGCATAGACAGACATACACACACAGACATACACACACAGGCACACACAGACACACGTCTGCATAGACAGACATACACACACAGACATACACACACAGGCACACACAGACACACGTCTGCATAGACAGACATACACACACAGGCACACACACACAGGCACACACAGGCACACACAGACACACGTCTGCATAGACAGACATACACACACAGACACACACAGACACACGTCTGCATAGACAGACATACACACACAGACATACACACACAGGCACACACAGACACACGTCTGCATAGACAGACATACACACACAGACATACACACACAGGCACACACAGACACACGTCTGCATAGACAGACATACACACACAGGCACACACACACAGGCACACACAGGCACACACAGACACACGTCTGCATAGACAGACATACACACACAGGCACACACAGACACACGTCTGCATAGACAGACATACACACACAGGCACACACAGACACACGTCAGCATAGACAGACATACACACACAGGCACACGTCTGCATAGACAGACGTACACACACAGACACATGTCTGCATAGACAGACATACACACACATACATACACACACAGGCACACACAGACACACGTCTGCATAGACAGACATACACACACAGGCACACACACACAGGCACACACAGGCACACACAGACACACGTCTGCATAGACAGACATACACACACAGGCACACACAGACACACGTCTGCATAGACAGACATACACACACAGGCACACACAGACACACGTCAGCATAGACAGACATACACACACAGGCACACGTCTGCATAGACAGACGTACACACACAGACACATGTCTGCATAGACAGACATACACACACAGATACACGTCTGCATAGACAGACATACACACACAGATACACGTCTGCATAGACAGACATACACACACAGATACATGTCTGCATAGACAGACGTACACACACATACATACACACACAGGCACATACAGATACATGTCAGCATAGACAGACATACACACACACGTCTGCATATACAGACATACACACACACGTCTGCATATACAGACATACACACACAGGCACACACAGACACGTCTGCATAGACAGACATACACACACATACATACACACACAGGCACATACAGACACACATCTGCATTGACAGACATACACACACAGGCACATACAGACACACATCTGCATTGACAGACATACACACACAGGCACATGCAGACACATGTCTCCATAGACAGACATACACACACAGGCACATGCAGACACGTCTGCATAGACAGACATACACACACATACATACACACACAGGCACATACAGACACACATCTGCATTGACAGACATACACACACAGGCACATACAGACACACATCTGCATTGACAGACATACACACACAGGCACATGCAGACACATGTCTCCATAGACAGACATACACACACAGGCACATGCAGACACGTCTGCATAGACAGACATACACACACATACATACACACACAGGCACATACAGACACACATCTGCATTGACAGACATACACACACAGGCACATACAGACACACATCTGCATTGACAGACATACACACACAGGCACATACAGACACATGTCTCCATAGACAGACATACACACACAGGCACATGCAGACACAGGTACATACATGCACCTACACACAGACATTAACATATACACACACATACAGATATATGCACCTACACACAGACATTGACACACTCACAAATAGTAAAATTTATTATCTATAATAGTTATTTACTTCAAATTATCACTATAACACCAACATCATCATCATTGTTTAACGCCTGTTTTCTCTGCTAACAACAGAGAAAATAATACATCTTCACACCAACAATAATTGATGTCATGAAACATTCCACCAATATCTTTCTCAATACATTTCTTTAACAAATGAAATTAATCTCTTAGAAAGTGTGAATGGCTCAACATAAAATTGGTTAACAGATTTTAGTTTTCTTTTTAACCAGAATACTATTACGAGTTACCTCCCGCAAACAATATAAATAGGCGAGATCTCAGGACTCGCTCTCTCTTTTCCACTTTTTGGCCACCTGGCCTATTAGGCCAGGCACGGCTACGCCAAAAGTAGGTCTACCTCTCTTGCAGCTTGACCTGACTAAGGTAAACACTAATTCTTCTTTTGTTCCGCTGGCACAACCAATATGTAACAACAAAACATTACTACGGGCCTGGCCAAACGCCTCAGCCAGTCGACCGTACTTTCTTTTGTAATCTTAATTAGTTTATTTCATTTCTCTTGGCATGCCAGCTTAATCCACCTCTTAACCTTTGTTAATAAATTATGTAAAAACATGCTAAAGTCTTGGTGATATATATATTATATCTTATTGCTAACCTCTT
This sequence comes from Eledone cirrhosa, assembly GCA_964016885.1. Classification (NCBI taxonomy): domain Eukaryota; kingdom Metazoa; phylum Mollusca; class Cephalopoda; order Octopoda; family Eledonidae; genus Eledone; species Eledone cirrhosa. The sequence goes on along the minus strand of OZ024746.1, from coordinate 92,558,006 downwards.
ATAAAGTGCTCGACAAACTATCTGCTAAAGATGTATTCCAAATAGAGTATCAGACACACACACATACAAACACAACACATACAAACACAAACACACACAGACACAAACAAACATACACACACTTTTTGATGTGGATATCATCACCGTTTAACGTCAATTCTTCCATGCTGGCATGGGTTAGACAAGTTGTCCTGTTGTGAGCAATGATAGGTCAGGTGATCATGTCATGCTCATACAGAACCGATTTGGGCTTGGTTTCTACAGCTGGATGCCCTTCCTAATGCCAACCACATTTACAGTGAGTACTGGGTACTTTCTGTCATGACACCTACACAACCACTTTACAGTGTTGACTGTGTACTCTTTGTTGTGACACCTACACGACAACTTTACAGTGTAGGCTGGGGGCTTTATGTCGTGACCCCTACATGACCACTTTACAGTGTGGACTGGGGGCTTCACTGGATGTGTGGGAGTCTCTATATGTATACATATTTCAGTACCACATAAATTCATATACACAAATCATATTGTTAAACACACATTTTCTCACTCTGTCTTATGTATAACATAACACACAGACATGTATACACACTATTCAAACATAGCACACACACACACGTGTATATACACACACACATGTATATACACACACACACAAACTAACTTTCATCTAAATGTTTCACTTTAGTAGGAAAAAGACAACTTTGAATTAACTACTGTTATGTTTACCATAAACAAACAAACATCCTAATACTATTAACCCTTTAGCATTCAAACCGGCCATATCCGGCCAGGAGTCTCTCACATCTTCTGTTCAAACCAGTTATAACTGGCCATTCATACCAACGTTAAAGTATTGTTCTTAAATAAATAATATCAAAATCTCATAAATTTGGTATTACGTGAGATATTATATAAGATAAAGCCTTTACTGTGAAAATACAATAGTATATATAGAGTAATGTAAATGCTAAAGGGTTAAAGATTGATCTATTGATTTTGATTATTTGATTACTTTTAGTTTCACTGTGGTACATAGAACAGAAGTAATAAAGAGAACATTGAATCCAACATGGCGGCCATTTACTATTTGGGGCTGTAAAATGTGACATGTTCACCGTCGAATGGCAAAACGAGGGCTGCCACATGCTCACATTTTGATTTGGTTAGCTGATAAAATCAATTCAAATGCCATAGACAGCTTCATTTCGGCTGAAATCCCTAACCCAGCAACTGACCAGGAATTACATGACATCGTCAAAGCTAACATGGTCCGTGTGCGTCGGGTCCTAATGAGCATCACACGTGTCTGAAAGGGGGGTCGTGCAGTAAGGGATACCCCAAAAAATTTGTTGATGAGACTCAGACTGGTGGTGATGGGTACCCCTGTACAGGCGGAGATGGCCAGAGAACGGTGGCTTCACCACAACAGTAAAGGGAGGTCAAGTCCACAATAGATGGGTGGTCCCTTACTGCCCGCTTCTCTTGAAGATGTTCAACGGCCACATCAACATTAAGTTTTGCAACTCCGTCAAGTTATAAAATACATATGCAAATATGTAAATAAGGGCTCTGACGAGGTCACAGAATACCTGGCGGGGCGGTACATCAGTAACAATGAAGCTTTTTGGCACCTATTTGGTTTACCCCTACACCAACGGCACCCCGCCATCGTACAACTTGCAGTACATTTGGAACCAAACCACCACTAAGTTGGCTGCCGATCCGAAAGAGACCACTCTGACGGGTTTCTTCAAACTTTGCCAGTTCGATACATTTGCGCAAACAATTGTGTACCCCCCAGGTTCCATCCTACTTTATTAGTCAAAAAAACACCTTGGGTGCGAAGAAGGTCAGGTCAGGCTGTTAAAAGACATCCTGGTGTAAAATTTGACAGCTGTCTTGGAAGGGTTTACACTGTGCCACCAATTCAGCATGAGTGCTTTCATCTCTGCCTTCTGCATGAAGGTTGTAGGCCCACAAAATTTTCAGGACCTCAAAACTGTTGATGGAGAAATATGTGATACGTACCAGGAAGCCTGCTTTAAGCGAGGTCTTTTGGAAGATGATTCGCAATGGGATTCCACTTTAGCAGAGGGGTGCTTTGTTGAAATCACCTAAAGGTCTATGGGAACTCTTTGCCATTTTGCTTCAAAAGTGTGATTGGGTGATCCCAAATCTTTATGGGTCAAGTACAGAGACTTCATGTCTGAAGATTTCCTGCGCCTGGCCCCATCTGCAGTATCCTTCAGTGGAAGTTGCTTACAGTGCATTATCTACAACAGGGCTAGGATTCGTCAGGAGAAAAAAATTGCGTTGGCCGTTGCAATGTCCTGGATCGCTGCTACTTTGCTGCTGGGAGGCAGGACAGCACATTTAACCTTTAAACTTCCCCCTTTGATTTAGTAAAAACTGAGACACCAACATACAATATCAGCAAGAGCTCACACGAAGCTCTGGGTTCTCAAAAAATGTTGTCTCATTGTTTGGGATTAGTGCACAATGCACACAAGGGTGCCCTTGAGGCATTGGACAGGAACCTGAAAACATTAGGGATTCTACGGCTCCTATGGGTGGCGTAACCCTTCTGCTATCAGGGATTTTTGCAAACGCTACCTGTCATCCCCAAAGGGACAAGAGCTGATGAAGTGTGTGCCTGCCTTAAGTCGTCCACGTGTGGCCCCAGGTGAAGACCTTTGTACCTGAGCACAAATATGCGTGCTCATTTGCATGATGACAACATGTCTGCAGCTTTTGCTCAGAACATTTTAGCAATGGTGAGGGCAAGGTCCCTGCGGATGACAAGGGTGGGCATAGCAATCGACTCCCTGTGCAACATTTGTGAGCAAGCCCTTCTGACCTTTGGAAGCAGTTTGTCCTAATGTCTCACCTAACTTTTAAAACTTGATTGGCTCAGCGAAAGAGCCATTCTTGCTCTCGAAAAAATGCCATGGTTAATTTATTAATGAGCAGCTGATTGAGAAAATTCCCGGTAAAGAGCACATCTTCAAATCTATCGACCGGACGTCAGACCCCCGACGATATCGTTAATTATCCGGTTGAGTTATTAAATTCCCTTGAGCCTCAGGGCTCCCACCTCACATTCTTAAGCTTAGGGTTGTCTGTCTCATTATGTTAATAAGGAACTTGCGCCCACCAAAGCAGTGCAACGGTACTCGCATGGTCGTCAAGTCAATGATGCCCCACTTGATTGAGGCCACCATTGTAACGGGGTGCAGGAGAGGGGAGAATGTTTACATTCCAAGGAAGTGAACCTTTTCCCCTCGGCCGTCAGATATCCCATTCGATTTCTGGCGATCCCAATTCCCGATGAGGACCATGTTTTGCCATGTCCATTAACAAGTCACAAGGGCAAACA
>OZ024746.1:92545668-92554424 GCA_964016885.1 Eledone cirrhosa | reverse complement strand
CAAAGTTTCCATCGGTCTTTCTAATTGCTAATACTATTTATCGGCCGCAACTCCAGGAAGAAGGAGCAAAGTGAAACAAAGTGTCTTGCCCAAGGACATAATGCATCGCCCGGACTGGGAATCAAACTCACAACCTGACAATTGCGAATCCAATTCTCTAACCATATATATATATATATTCTTTTTTTTTTTTGTTCCAGGAAACAGATGTATAAAAGACTGATGGTATGATTGATATTTAAATGCAGTAGAAAAAAGTAAATTTTTCAAATCAGAAGAATATATACAGAATAAAAGTTACTTGCAGTTAGAATAAATGTTTTTTTTATTCAGAATAATAATCTATTTCTTTGACATTGTAAGCTTTAATTTGAGACAGTCCCATTGTGTGGTTGCCCCAAAAAATAACGTACATAATGCATGATCCATCATTGGGTTCTTTCTTTCTCCTGTTTCAAATGGCTTCTTATGAAGTCTAATATATTACAGTGAAAATCTTAGAAGATAAGTCCTTCATAATCTTGGATTTCTAAATGTTATAGGAATTTGTTTTTTTTTATATTTAAATTGGACTTTAAATTAATCCTTTGAAATATAATTTAAAAAAAACAACATATTTAATAATATGCTTAATATTGAGTTGCTTTCAATATTTTACCAGCAATCAATAATACTACACCATAATCATTAACATCATCATTGTTTAACATTTAATTTCCATGCTAGCCTGGTTTAGACAGGTTGTCCCATTTGAGGCAGGTCAGGTGACCATGTCTTGCTCATTTATAACTGTTGGAAAAGCTGTAAGTAATACAAAATCACCTGTCTTTCTCCCAACTACCTGTTCAATTAACTTTACTTTTTCAGGTCTCCTAACTTTTTTTAAGGCTCTCTCTAGTCCCCTTGTCCGTATTTTACCACATCTTTCTCTTTTTTTCCTGTCTTCAAAAATATTTTCTCTCCCCTCTTATATCCCCAATTTGGCCACATGGAGCACATGGAGTCTAGTTCAGTTTACTACATGTGAAAACATGGAGTCTAGTTCAGTTTACTACACGTGAAAACATTTATATTTATATTACAATTTGGATTAAAATTCTAAGTTGATAAGAAGGTGAATCTGACAATCAGTGAACTGCAATTTTAGAAGTGTTTGTGTTTATTTTACCACAAATAGTATCAACAAGTTGATGTACTTTCTAGTTGAATTATCTAACTTTAACTCTCTTCACACCAAACCACTGTCTCTCTTTCTATAAAACAAAACCACTCAATTTAAAGGGTTCCTACTTATATTAAAACCCTTTAACATAATTTTATATAAGAGCATTCTGTTATGTTACAAATACTACTTTAATGAAATTATTATTTTAGTAAATAATTTCCAAATTATTTATTAAATATTTCATTAGAACATGTGCTTTCCATAATTTTGGCAGGGTTTTTTGGGCTGGATATCCTTCATATCACCAACCACTTTACAGTGTGGACTGGGTACATTATTCATACCACCAGTGCTACAGAAGTTGTCTTACTGGACTCGAGTGTACACCCTATATCAGTTTTATTCAGAGTGTCCACTCACCTAGATGGGTTGCCTTTATCAGAGTTCACATCTGCCCCAATGAAATGTTGAACATAAAATAAAGCAAACAGACTGAGTGGAATGAACTCATAGAGATTCTAAAATGACAATCCACAATCTCTTACTAAACTGACTTTTTACACCACCGACTACTACAAACAAGCTTCAAATTAGTCAACAGCAAGGCTAAACATGTTTTAAACATTCAAATATATCTTCATATATAGAATTAGTTTTGTTACAGTATCATACATCATTAGTTTCAAATATGTTTTATATCAAGTACAATCTGGTAGAATCAGTCAACAAAGAAAATGTCTGCTAAACAAACACTATTATTAATTTCCCGCCGAGGTTAACTTTGCCTTTCATCCTTACGGGGTCGATAAAATAAAGCACCAGTAATGGACTGGGATAATTGCTGGCCTTGTGCCAAAAAGTAGAAACAATTATTAATATTAATATCCCTGATTATAACTCACAAAAAACTGGAACAATTTCAGAGCAAACAATTAAGAATTTACATGGTTACTTCATTTGCTAGAAACAGCAGCCAAATCTCCCTCAAATTAAACTTTATTTTCCTAGTAAGGACTGGACTACCTCAGTTCTCCTAGTAAGGGCTGGACTACCTCAGTTTTCCTAGTAAAGGCTGGACTACCTCAGTTCTCCTAGTAAGGGCTGGACTACCTCAGTTTTCCTAGTAAGGGCTGGACTACCTCAGTTTTCCTAGTAAGGGCTGGACTACCTCAGTTCTCCTAGTAAGGGCTGGACTACCTCAGTTTTCCTAGTAAAGGCTGGACTATATTAGAGAAAAAAAGCCTTGATTCTAGGTTTGATGGATCAGAGCTAACTTACTGTGAAACAACATTTATATTTCAAATGATGGAAGCTGTATTGACTACAAAACAATATTTTTAAAAGGTGTATAGGCTCAAAGAATCTCACTCAGCACCAAATTGCAGTTGCTATATCTTTATCTTGACAAACAGGCATATTTTCTTTTACCAGAATAAAAAACAAAAGCGTTCTCCTATGAAGATCTCAACTTTCATTTTCGTTATAAAATTTTCTTCATTAATCAATTAATTTGAAGGAAATTGAGTAGTGTAATCACCTTTTGCATAATTATATAGGCAGCATTTTTTTGTTCAAAGAAAAAAGAATATCATAAAGCAAGCAATAGACAAGAACTGTTATTACTGACATTGGTCTGTAATTAATCTCAGAGCATTCTTCCTAAACATCAGTTCTTTCTTCAAATGCTTGGCATTATGTTCATACTTTCTTATTGGATAGCAACAACAACAAAGCCTACTAGAATATTGGTAGAGTTTTGAATCCTAACTGGAGTAAATATTCTTTAGTTATTCTTGTTAACCAATATAAACTTCCCACCACCACCACCACCACCACCACCACTGTCACCACCACCACCACCACCACCATCATCATCATTTAACGTCCATTTTCACCATTCTAGCTTTATAGAGAATATGCATCAATATAAGAAGATTCATCTATTTTATGTTCTGTTGGTTACCAGTATATTCTGTTGGCAATCTCCCTACACCTCCTTTCTCTGAACTCTAATAAGATTTAAACATAACTGTTAAAGATCAGATTATTTATTCCCTCACTACATTACATGACCTATTCTCATTGTTAACCCTATCATTACCTGGCACTGTCTATGCCTTTAACCTGTTCATTACCATATTTCTAATGAAAGACACTGCTTTCTTCTTCTTCGCCCACTTATTCTTGAGTGGGTCATGGGGGTAGAGTCCTCAAACACTCCCTTCAGTGGATCCTGTCAGAAGCTACCATCTCCAACTGGATCCCCAATGAGATATTCTAACCACATGCCTATAGTATTGGAGCTGTGATCTCTTAATTCAGAGAAGTTGCAGCTCTGCCTGGAGTGATTCTTTGAGCTACATACTCAATCGAGTAACGTTACTCCTTAAATCCCACCGAGGTTGACTTTGCCTTTCATCCTTACGGGGTCGATAAAATAAAGTACCAGTAATGCACTGGGTAATTGCTGACCTTGTGCCTAAAGTAGAAACAATTATTAAACTATTTGATTTAGTCAAAGATACGGTCAAGTCTTCCAATTCAATTGTGAAACTCTGCCCAACATTTTCTAAACATAAATTCTTCATCATAATTATCTTTTTTTACAACCATTTCCCCACACTGGCATTCTTAGGGTTTTCAAGGGGTTTAATTAACTATTTCAAGGGGTTTAGTTGACTATTTCAAGGGGTTTAGTCAACTATTTATCTGGTACTTAGTATTTAATTGACCTTGTAAAGAGGAATGGTAAAGTTGACCAGAACATTAACAGAAATATTCAAATCTCAAGAAGGTAAGGAAGATATAAAGTTGGAACTATCTTCAACCAATGGCTAGGTGTTATTTATGTCCTTTGTGATCATGTTGTCAAGTTGTTTCAACTAATTCGTCAGCAGGACTTTGAGGAAACAACACCAATAACCTGTCCTTGGCATATCACTGAATAGAAACTACATGAGTAATTTTATTTTTGTTTATGTTATTTTATTCATGTAATATTCTGTTTATCTAATAGCTGTCTGATGAGGTCATAACTGTTACATAACAGTTACCACTGAAATATGCATAACAGTGATTGTGTAATCAATAAGGTAAATTCTATCCTACTGGATTCTACTTCATTGTTATAGAATTACTCCAGAGTACACAGACTTACATATATACTTCAGGGTGCTTTATCCTTCATACACTAGTATTGGTTGTTTAACTAACACAAAATATACCAAGAATGTATACATACATCTATGTGAGTGCACACAGTCATGTAGATTTCTCTCCGGCAACCTCCGAAATTCCTTCAGAACCCCCGACAATGGATGAGAAATCCAAAATATAGGGACCAATAAATATATTCCAAGGTAACTTCATCTCTGGTTTTCATTTCATTTTATATTTCTTTTTCCTATTTTATCCCTTCCTTTTTTCTCTCTTTTCTTCCTACAGCCACCTGATTTTGTTACCCGGAGTTTTATCCATCTGCATTGTAGAGGCCTCCAAAAACAACTATTTATATATATATACACAAACATATATACATATATACATATAGGATAAAGCCCCCCCCCCCACACACACACACACTAAGCGGGAACCTCATACTAACACTTTGTACTGCACTCTTTGCTATTGTTTTTGCTTTCTGTTTTAACTATAACAGTCTCAACAGTTTTTGTTAACCTAATTTCACACACCAAACTTTGGTTAGCCCCAAGGCTATGATAGCAGCCACTTTACAAAGATGCAAAACAGGAGGATGAAACACAGACTCATGTGGTTGCAGAGCAAACATCTTAAATGAAGTAGACATAGAAAGTGTTTTAGTTGGTATTAAAAGAGGATGACAGAGTTGAAACTAGTTTTTAAGCAAGTGTAAGACAAATTTACTTACCCTCCATCTGCATCCCAGTCATAACATTCTACTTTGATGGGCCTGTAATAGAAATATAAGACTGGTCTTAGTGATGGTTATTATAATAATAAGACTGGTCATAGTGATGGTTAATATAATCAACTATAATAATAGCCAATGTGTATTTGTCCGTCATGCACTAGAGATGATTGAGGAAAGAAGGGGTGATGACAAACTACAGAAAGTAACATCTAACATTCGCTATACCTGTGTATATATATATGTATAGTGACTGTTATCATTATGTGAGTGTTTGAAAGTGTGTATATGTGTGTTTGTGTAAATTATATTTATATATAATATTTGTGAGTGTGTATATGTGTTTGAGTGTTTATTTAGAAAGATACATAGACAATAGAATTACAAACACACACAAATCTACACACACACACAGACACACTTAGAAAAAATAATTATTACATACATACACATCTATGTGGTAACTGAGAAAGGAGGGGGTTGAGAAACTATAGAAGTCCAGCATTCTAAGATTCATCACACTTGTGAGTGTCTATGTGTAGCGAATTGGCTACACACATTGACTGTGTGTTTGTAACGCTTGTGTGAGTGAGCGTGAAGGAACCAACCAACCAACAAACAAGACTTCCCCAGCCCAATTTCCATTGGAGGAAGGTTCATTTCCAACCTGCAATTTGCTGATGACATTAATCTGTTAGGAATCAGTACCAGACTGGAAACAGTATCAGGACCAGACTGGAAACAGTATCAGGAGCAAATGGAATGGAGCAAGATTCTGGTTGATAGTAGTAATCAGAGTACAGCAACGAACATCATGCTGAATGGAGGAAGACTTGAAGAAGTGGATATCTTCAGGTACCTAGGATCCACTCTGACCAAAGATGGCAGATCTCAAAAGGAGATACTGACAATACTCACCCTGGCCATTTCTGTCATGGTAAAGCTGAATGTCATACAGAAAAGCAACTTCATTAGTTTTCCAATGAAGTTCAAACTATACAAGTCCTTGATGACTTCAGTCCTTTTGTATGGGTTTGAGAGTTGGACTCTCACAGCTGACATGGAACGAAGAATCCAGTCATTTGAGCACAAGTCCTTCAGAAGGTTGCTACATATCTCATACACAGAGCACAAGTCCTTCAGAAGGTTGCTACATATCTCATACACAGAGCACAAGTCCTTCAGAAGGTTGCTACACATCTCATACACAGAGCACAAGTCCTTCAGAAGGTTGCTACACATCTCATACACAGAGCACAAGTCCTTCAGAAGGTTGCTACACATCTCATACACAGAGCACAAAACAAACAGCTTTGTCAGGCAGCAAATTAACAAATATCCTGACAACCAGGAACCACTCCTTGAGATGGTGAAACGATAGAAGTTTGCCTGGTATAGCCATATATCTCTCCACAACTCCTTGTTGACACTTGACTTACATAAAGCCTTGTTTAAAACCATTCTTGAGGTCACAGTTGAAGGAGGGCGAAGGAGAGACAAAGAAAATCTTGATCTGACAACATGAAAGACTGGACTAGTCACATCACTGAGACCCTTCTACATATAACAGAGAATAGAGACCAGTAGCAACTGACTGCGGAAGTATCTAGAGCGGTACCCCAACGACTGGCTGTATCTAGCGTATCACATCTAGAGTGGCCTGTAATGATTGGCTCTGCACCAGTGTCACATCTAGAGTGACACCCCAACGACAGGCTGACCCAGTGTCACATCTAGAGTGGCACCCCAACGACAGGCTGCACCAGTGTCACATCTAGAGTGACACCCCAACGACAGGCTGACCCAGTGTCACATCTAGAGTGGCACCCCAACGACAGGCTGCACCAGTGTCACATCTAGATATATGTGTATATATGTGTCTATACACTATGTGCATAATATATGTCTATACACTGTGTGTATATATATGTCTATACACTCTGTGTATATATATGTCTATACACTCTGTGTATATATGTCTATACACTCTGTATATATATATATATATATATATATGTCTATACACTCTGTATATATATATATGTCTATAGACTGTGTATATATGTCTATACACTCTGTATATATGTCTATACACTCTGTATATATATGTCTATACAGTCTGTGTATATATGTCTATACACTGTGTATATATGTCTATACACTCTGTGTCAGGTCACCAGTTGGTGCTACTGGTAACATGTATCCCAGTACAACCTGTCTCATGGTCGGGTCGTTGGCGACTAAACTGGCAACCCCCACCAAGGTTTCTTGGTGAGGAGGGTGACTTTGGACATCCTGCAGGACTAAAAACAAAACCTGTCAAAGGGCAAAGGAGCTCTTAAGAGTCAATGGCCATCCAAAATCACTGGGAGAGATGACCCCTTAGCCTTTGTCAAGGCAGAATTCTAGGAGAAGGAAAACTCTGATATAACACCTGCAACCCTGATGGTATCCAATGATGTTGACTTGTTCTTCTTTTTGATAAATATCATCTTGGTTAAGAGAGTGGGACTGGCTTTGTGCAGTGTCTTTGCTCACTATAAAAGCTTCACGGCACAGGCATTGCTTTATATCTGGAGATCTCTCTGCACTTGTCATCACATGGTACCATGGGCCCAGCACTATGTGACAATAATTGTCACAAGTGTAGTGTTTGTACCAGAGTTTTCAAGTCACTGGCTGGACTAAAAAGTCACACTCATTCAGTGCATCGGTAGGGGTTCTCCTACATGGATATAAAGTAGTGGCCGTACTCGTGACAGTGGTGATAGTGGCGGTGGTGGTGGTGATAGTGGCGATAGTGTTGACGGTGGTGGTGGCGTTGGTGGTGGTGGTGATAGCGGTGATAGTGATGGTGGTGGTGTTGATAGTGGTGGTAGTGATGGTGCTGGTGATTGTGATGATGATGGTGATGTCACCACTACCATTGACAGTAAACACCACAATGTGTCTATGAAATTATGAACAGAAACATTTGTCAATAATTTCATAGAGTAAAGGAATCATCATCATCATCAATATATATATAAAAGAAAGAAATTATCACGCTACATGGCTGAATAGTAAAGGAATAAATATATAAAAGAAAGAAATTATCACGCTACATGGCTGAATACAATGAATGTAATCTGAGTTTTTAGAATATTAATAACAATATTCGATTTATTTGCAATTATGCAAACAGCCTATTTTTTACAGACATGTCAGTAGAATGAACCCCTCATTCTTGCTCTTATGTTGGCATGTAAACAGAACTGCAGTCACTAAAGTTTCTGGGTTATTACCCTTCATCAGTACAGTTCACTGTTCACCTGCCAACTGTCAGAGCTAGTGAAAATATATGATATTTTCTCAAATATACAGTGACTGATCGGCCTGATTTGCATATTAGCAGACTGGCTGATCAGTCAGATCTGCATATTAGCAGATTCACTAATCAGCCAGATTTGCATATCAGCAGACAGGCCAGTCAGTATATGAGCGATTAATGGCCGGCTTTGGCATATTCAAATAAAAAAAATAAAAAAATTATCACTCTACATGGCTGAATACAATGAATGTAATCTGAGTTTTTCAAATGTTAATAACAATATTCGATTCATTTGCCAACACAAGAGCAAGAATGAGGAGCTCATTCTACTGACATGGCTATAAAAAAGAGGCTGTTTGCATAATTGCAAACGAATCGAATATGGTTATTGA
>OZ024746.1:92500668-92538168 GCA_964016885.1 Eledone cirrhosa | reverse complement strand
TACCCAAATTGGTACTTCAGTATTTTAACCTCCAGGCAGCCAATTAGAAGAATTGTTAGAGTGTAGGACAAAAATGTCTTGTGGTATTTGTTCCAGTTCTCTGTACACTGAGTCCAAATCCTGCAGAGTCCACTTTGTTGCAAACTTTCAGTCCAGGACACTGGTTTCAGGATACCTTCCTTCTTTTCCCACCCTCTCTCTCCCCTATAGGTCTCAGAAGCCCTGAAATGGTCACTGGTATTGCCTTTCTCTGGTTAATCAGTAAAAAACAAAATACTACCTCATGTATAGTACATGATATCAAAATAACAATAATGAAACATCTAGAGTTGAGCCAATTAGAAAGTTTGTAACAAGTTGAGTCAATAAGAAAGCTTCAACCAAGTTGAGCCAATAAGAAATTTTCTTTACAGATGAGTCAATAGAAGTGCTTTTATACAGTTGAGCCAACAAGACAGATTTTACAAAGTCAAGCAAACAAGAGAGTCTCTACCAAGTTGAGCCAATAGAAGTGCTTCTATACAGTTGAGCCAACAAGGTAACTTCTACCAAGTTGAGCCATCAAGAAAGCTTCTATACAGTTGAGCCAATAAAATGCTTCTCTACAGTTGAGCCAACAAGACAGCTTCTACCAAGTTGAGCCAACAGGAAAACTTCTACATAGTTGAGCCATCATGAAAGCTTCTATGAAGTTGACCCACCAAGAAAGTTTCTACAAAGTTGAGCCAACAAGAAAGTCTCTACACAGTTGAGCCAACAAAGGGGGCTCTATGTAGTCACTTAAACTGCTAAAAAATAGCAGCCAAATTTTCCTCAAATCACACCCTACCTTTAAAAAAAATAAGGAAGGATGCATTGAATAATATATTTTTATATTTACTGTGTTTAAATAAGATGTGTTGATCGTAGCTGAAACATTTGATCAAAGGTTTGCCCTAGTTGATGCTAAACAACAAAAGATAGTATGGTTTGTTTGGAGTGCTTTTGATAATAGGTTTCCTTGAACAGAACTCACCTGGGGTTTAACAGCAAGAATACAATGAGGAAGATGATTTAGTATCCAAAAGAAAATGCAGGTATGTCTTACCGGTCATAATCTCCATTACATAACAATCGAATGCTAATAGTAAATGGCCGCCATGTTGGATTCAATGTTCTCTTTATTACTTCTGTTCTATGTACCACAGTGAAACTAAAAGTAATCAAATAATCAAAATCAATAGATCAATCTTTAACCCTTTAGCATTTACATTACTCAATATATACTATTATATTTTCATAGTAAAGGCTTTACCTCGCATAATATCTCACATAACATTTAGATTACTCTATATATACTATTGTATTTTCACAGTAAAGGCTTTACCTTGCATACGTCACATAATATTGAATCTATGAGATTTTGATATTATTTATTTTGAGAACAATACCTTAACATATGTATAAGTAGTCGATTATGGTTGGTTTGAACAGAAAAAGATGAGAGAATTCTGGCCGGATATGGCTGGTTTAAATGCTAAAGGGCTAATTAAGAGCAGACAAAAATGTTTTTTTTTTTTAAATCGTGCCTAATTGGTGAGTCTTGTTACTCTGTTTTACCTGTGTACTCACAGGATCATCATGTATGTATGTATGTGTGTGTGTATGCATGTATGTATGTGTGTATGTATGTGTGTATGCATGTATGTATGTGTGTGTATGTATGTGTGTATGTGTATATGTCCGGTCACCAGTTGGTGCTACTGGTAACATGTATCCCAGTACATCCTGTCCCATGGCCGGGTCGTTGGCGACTAAACTGGCAACCCTACCAAGGTTTCTTGGTGAGGAGGGTGACTTTGGACATCCTACAGGACTAAAAACAAAACCTGTCAAAGGGCAAAGGAGCTCTTAAGAGTCAATGGCCATCCAAAATCACCGGGAGAGATGACCCCTTAGCCTTTGTCAAGGCAGAATTCTAGGAGAAGGAAAACCCTGATATAACACCTGCAACCCTGATGGTATCCAATGATGTTGACTTGTTCTTCTTTTTGGTAAATATCATCTTGGTTAAGAGAGTGGGACTGGCTTTGTGCAGTGCCTTTGCTCACTATAAAAGCTTCATGGCACAGGCATTGCTTTATATCTGGAGATCTCTCTGCACCTGTCGTCACATGGTATCATGGGCCCAGTACTATGTGTCAGTAATTGTCACAAGTGTAGTGTTTGTACCAGAGTTTTCAAGTTGCTGGCTGGACTAAAAAGTCACACTTGTTCAGCGCATCGGTAGGGGTTTTCCTACATGGATATAAAGTAGTGGCCGTACTCGAAAACGAGTTGGCAGCCACCATGTGTATGTGTATGTGTATTTACATTTACCGTTTGTTTATACCTTGTAAGAAAGGTCTGGTGTTGGTTCTATTACCTTCATGCCCTAAAGACAACTACCAAAGATCAGGAAAAGAATAAACTCAAAAGAATTTGATTTAAAAAAATGTATTTTTCTATTCTCTGTTATGGATAAATTATTGTTAAGTTGAAAGAAATATATGAAATAGAATGACATAGAAATGTTTGGTACCTTCCATCTTCATTACATCGGTAAAATGTGAGGAATGGGTCTGATTTCCCAAAGAAGTCCTTTTTATCCAATTGATGAGCACAGAAATGCATTGTGGCTTCTTCCTACAAGAATTTACCAATAAACAAGTAATCAATAACACAAAAGAATTTAGTAGTTGCAAAGTTTGTCTGAAAGATATGAAGCTACATATAAAGAACAATGGCTTTAATTTTCACATAGTCTGAGATGAAATTATTTCTGTCTCTTCTGTAGCACATTAAACGATATTGGACAGTTCTGGTAGAATATCAGTTTTTCTGAGAAGAGGTTGCTGACCTCTCATTCAACCTGTCTCCACTTCTGTAGAAGGGGACACTATGAGTGACTTCCCTTTTCATGACTCTTCACACAGCTTAATGTAGCTGACTCTGAGAGGGAGAGAAAAACTGATCCACTCTTCAATATCACCTTTGCTCCCTCATTCTTGAGAGAACTGTGAGGATAGAGTCCTCAGACATACTTATTGAAAACTATTCCAAATAATCTAGCTGGCTTCCCAAGTGAGACCAACTTATGTTACAGATGTTATACAATGATCTTGCTCGCAGCCAACTTCTAAGTCTCTTGCCAGTTGACTTTGTACAATAATCTTGCTCATAGTCAACCTCTAGGTCTCTTGCCAGTTGACTTCGTACAATAATCTTGCTCGTAGTCAACCTCTAGGTCTCTTGCCAGTTGACTTTGTCTGTAAAACCTGTCCTGTGATTCTTTCCATTCTACTTCAATTGTGAATTATTTTATTGACTCTGGAAGGATGAAGTGTTAAGTTGTCCTTGTTAGGATTTGAACTCAGGAAACAGAGAGTCAGGACAAATGCTGCCAGCAATTCTATGTTTTAACAACTCTATCAAAATTTGCTGCCTTGATATAGAAACACTTTATACATATTGTAAATCTTTCATTAATATCTGTAACAGCTATCTCTCACTAACTACTAAATTATGGAATGTGAAATGTAAGTAGTTTAGAATTTAGGCAGATGGTATATAATGAAAGATATCATCATCATCATTATTACTATTTAACGTCTGTTTTTCCTACTAGCACAGGTTGGAGGGATTATCATAGACCATGTCGGTACTCAAGTGGAGCTACTGACTTTTCAGATGGGGGACAACATCTCACATATGTTCCTGAACTCCACTGGCTATATTTTATCAAGGTACTAGCAACAAGCTGGCTCTAATGTCTTTGACACAGCTCAAGACTCAACCTGACTCTTTGTTCCACAGGTTTTCTATGGCTGAATGACCTTCCTATCACTAGCTCCTCTACAGAGTGTACTGGGTGTATTTATCATGTAGATCACCAATGCTAGAGAGATTGTTGTGCTCATCACACAACTGGAGACTCCTCTCACTGTCTTTGACATAGAGGAGTCCTATAAAATTTTTATATTTTAATATTTATTATTGTAACATAAGGCAGTGAATTGGCAGAGTTGTTAGAATGTCAGATAGAATGCTTTATGGTATTCGTTCCGGCTCTCTGCTGATTTAGATCCCAGTGAGGTCAACTTTGCCTTTCATCCTATTGAGGTCGATAAAAAACTACCAATCAAGTACTGGGGTCGATTCTTCCTCTCTCTGGAAGAAATCTGCTGTACTGAGACCTGGAGAGAGATGTGCTCCACCAGGCTTAAAATGCCCAAGAAACGCTGTATGTCAATACAGCGTCCCTACGACTCTATCAGGAGTTGCAGGACTACACCATATTGTAACATGTGATTTTACTGTTTAATATATCTAACAGTTTTCTAACTTTACTAAATTATGAATGAAATAATTTACAAAATTTGGGTAGATGGCGATGTACTGAATGAGATATGAAAAAAACTCCTATGAATTAAAAATTGCCTCTTAGCTGGAGAAAGATATAGCGGCAATTGTTAGCAACTTTCAATGGAAATGAAGATAATTTCAAGAAAGTGAGAATTAATTTAACCAAAAAAATATTCATTTTTTTACTTAGTTGATATAGTTTGAGATATAAAATGTAATTACATCACTAACTTGCCACTAAAATACTTTCTATAGTAAATAGTTTGTTAGTGTTGAAGCATAAACTATTTTCTTCCTAATTTTCACATATCTTTATATTTCTTCAGATGATGATGATGATAGTTTTTGGCAGGGTTTTCTGGCAGGATCCCCATCCTAGTACAAATAACCAAATCAAGCTTTTTCAATATCACAGGTTATTTTAAAACCAACTTCAATATAAAAACCCAAGTTTTATTTTCTCACTTCACTGAGCAATCAATTGCTCTTGTGGTATCTTGGGCAAGTATTACCATAGCCTCAGATCAACCAAGTGAGTGAAATTGGGTAGACGGAAACTGTTTGGAAGCCCGTCAGATGGGCTGTACCTGTAATTCAATTCACTGGGTCTTGCTGATTCTCCCTGAGAATTATGTTAAACATGAGCATGTCTGTGCATATGGAATGCTCAAACACTTGCAGGTTAATTTAACAGACTGGTTGTACTGTTGATCAACCAACTGGAACATTCAATGTCGAAATTGACTGAGGTCCATTCCATTCAACATAAATCTTGCAAGCGCTTGACTCTTAATCTCAGTCCCAGTATATAAAAGAAAAATGAATAAGATATAAAAGAGGTACCCCCCTCCCATAAAATATGTTAACACTTACTTTACATGAAGATAATTCTTCAGCATTCACTAGAAATATAAAAAAAAACAAATATGAAAATCAATCAAAACAATATATATATATATATATATATATATATAATATATAATATATATATATAATATATATATATATATAATATATATATACATATAATCTATATATATAAAACTGAGGATGTCTGTCTGTGTGTGTGTGTGTGAGTTTGAATCCCATATGTGTGTGTGAGGTTGAATACAGATGGTTGCCGAACACTGTACGGATAAATTCGGGCTGTTTGTTTACAAACAAACCGAACATTATAATAAATGTATGTATGTATATACATACTACTTTACATCTGTATACATATATGTATGTACGTATACATACTTATATTTAAGTATCAGCCGTACTAAGAGTGAGAAATGAAATTTCATTATTTCCATTTATCGTTTTCGGTACACCCAGCCGACTAACTCACTCGATATGCAAATTAGGCTGCTCAGCCATTAATATGCATAAGGAAAGTATATACTTTCAAACGTTCAATCGACTGACAGGAAGGTATACAGTTCATCGTTCCTTTGTCAGTGTTGAACAAAAGGGCAACGATGGTTGCCGAACACTGTACGGCTTAATTCGGGCTGTTTGTTTACAAACAAACCGAACATTATAATAAATGTTCGGTAAACCCATACGTGCATATATATATACGTGTGCATGTATGTATGTATATACATACTACTGTACGCCTGTATACATATATGTATGTTCGTATACATACTTATATTTAAGTATTAGCCTTACTAAGAGTGAGAAATGAAATTTCATTTTTTCCATTTATATATATATATCATCATCATCATCATCATCATCAACGTTTAACGTCCGTGTTCCACGCTTGCATGGGTTTGGACGGGGGTAGTCCCACTTGAGGCAAGAGTGATTGTCTTGCTCGCATAGGACTGTCTGGCAGGTTTTCTACAGTTGGATGCCCTTCCTAACACCAACCACATTTACAGTGTGGGTCTGGGAGGTTTTTACCGTGTTGCCTACACGGCCACATTACAGCGTGGACTGTGGGTTTTTTTGTCGTGACACCTACACGATCTCATTTGTTTCGGCCTCGATGGCGCGGCACCAACATAACTTTACATAGAACGGGGTGGTGTGGATGGGGTGGGGGTGGTGGTGGTGGGACGG
This sequence comes from Eledone cirrhosa, assembly GCA_964016885.1. Lineage (NCBI taxonomy): Eukaryota > Metazoa > Mollusca > Cephalopoda > Octopoda > Eledonidae > Eledone > Eledone cirrhosa. The sequence continues at coordinate 92,531,727 of OZ024746.1, read as the reverse complement.
GGTGTATTTTGTTAGAGATGCCTACTGGCTGGAGTAGGTTTTACTATATATTTAGGTAAGGCGGGTCTTCTCTGTTACTGAGTACCGCCAAAGGTCTCGGTCCAGTGACATTGTCTTGGAGAGGTGTAAGTGTGTGATGTCGGAGTTTATCAGCTCGTCCCAGGTTTTTCTAGGTCTGCCTATTCCGTGACTACCGTCTATCTTTATTGCCCTGCACTTTGTTATACAGCTATCGACTTTCATGCGCATCACGTGTCCATACCAACGTAGCCTTCTCTCGAGTAAACAACATCTGATCCCTCTTATCTCTAATTTTATCCTTAGTTCGTTTATGCTTTGCCGTTCACGTATATTACTGTTACACATCCAGCGGAGCATGCAAGCTTCGTTCCTCTCTAGTCTGCGTATATCCTCTGCACACAATGCCCAGGTCTCACTGCCATGCAGCATTGCTGTTCGTATGCAGGCATCGTACAACCTGCCTTTCATTTTTAGTGAGAACCCTTTAGCAGCTAATAGTGGTATAAGCTCTCTGAACTTTTTCCAACCAGTTCTGACTCTAGCTACAGTACTTTCAGAGCACCCTCCCCCACTGCTGATTTTATCGCCCAGGTAACGGAAGCTGTCCACTATTTCTATAGAACCCTCTGCGCAATTGAAAGAGCTAGTATTTTGTGGGCACTTGCTGCTACTTATTGCACCAGAGCACCGGCCACATGTAAAATCTATGTTCTTAGTTAGCTTACCTGTGATCCCACTACATCTTTTATGCACATATATATATATATATATATATATATATATATATATAGAGAGAGAGAGAGAGAGAGAGAGAGAGGGATAGATAGATAGAGTGAGAGAGAGGGAGAGAGAAGTAGATAAAAATATAGAAAATGAGAATTTAGAATGAAATGATAAGAGAATGAGAGAGATGAAGCTGAAGAGCCAGAGATATTAACACTGCACTGTATTATAACTACTTAAACTGTGTTTGTGATGAAACACTCAATATTCTGTTAAGCAAAGCTTTTAATTTGACAAATGTCCCACTTTCATAGGAACTGGTTTTACCAGTTTCTTTTCTCCACTGATTTTGCAATCAATTATGAATCTATTTCCACCAGGGACTTTGTTTTCATAGAAAAAGAGATATTTAATCTGAGAAAGAAAATGGTTAACCTGAAGTCAGAAGTGTAGACAAGAAAATTGAGATAACTATATCTGCACTTTTATTTCTTCCTAACTTATGTTGTTACAGTAAAGAGAGAGAGAGAGAGAGAGAGAGATAGATAGATAGATAGATAGAGAGAAAGAGAGAGAGAGAGAGAGGGGGGGGGAGAGAGAAGTAGATAAAAATATAGAAAATGTATGTATATATATATATACTCTGTGTATATATACTGTGTGTTTCAATTGAGAGCCCTGAGCCATTATTTTTAACACAGTTTCAACTAAATTATTTACACACCACTGAATAGAAAAACTTGTCAAAACATCCAAACATAAGCCACAATAATGGTTTAACCATATAGTAGTTCTTATACCCTATAGTAGTTCTGATAACCCATAGTAGTTCTGATAACCCATAGTAGTTCTTATAACCTCTAGTAGTTTTTATAACCTCTAGTAGTTCTTATAACCTATAGTAGTTCTTATAGTTTCATATAAAAGGTTTTGAGTAGATCAAGATTCACTTTACTATAAAAGAATTGTTATTATTCAATGATAAGCAGAAGATATTGCTGCCAGTCTTTCTTTTCCTCTGTTGTAATGGTCTATATGTTAGATCAATTCTTTAGCTGAATGTCCTCACAACTAATTGTTCAATAATGAAGTAGGAGCTTGTGTGTTTATATAGTTGGGAAATATATAGTAAAGTACAATAAAGTGTCTTGCTTAACCCTTCAGCATTTACATTACTCTATATTTATTATTATATTTACACAGTAAACACTTTATTTCACATAATTATCTCACATAATATCGAATCTACGAAATTTTGATATTATTCATTTTGAGAACAATACCTTAACTTAAGTATAAGCAGCCAGTTATGGCCGGTTTAAACAGAAAGAGGTGAGAGAATTTTGGCCGAATATGACCAGTTTAAATGCTAAAAGATTAAGAGTAGGATGTGCTAGAGTTCTGCCGATTCCAACAACCAGTGTAGGCAGTTCTGTTGATTCCATCAACAGAACTGCCTACTCTCGAAATTATTGTGCAAGTGATTGAGCACTCCACAGTCATGTAGCCTTAATATAGTTCTCAGGGAGATTCAGTGCAAAACAAAGGGTGACAAAGCTGACCCTTTGAAACACAGGTACAACTTATTTTCAGCAGCTGAGTGAACTGGAGCAACATGAAATGAAAAGGCTTGTTTAAGGATACAACATACTACAGGGAATTGAATTGATGACCTTATTATCAGCAGCAGAACACCTTAAACACAAAGCTACCTTCACAACAACATAATTACAATAGTAAGATCTGAACTTATGATCTGGTAATCCATTAACCTCACATATACTCTAAACATATCAACAGGGAATTTCCGCATTAAATTATCACAATTTCAAGTAGGAAACCAACTTCCCTTAACAAGATATTTTACCATGACAATAATTAAAGAAAACGTAATTTTTTGTATAAAATATTTTACATGCAGGATGTGTAAAGGGCCTAAACTCTGAAGCTGGATTACATCTTTCATTTTAATTTCTTTTGGGATGGTGAGGAGGTAGTGGGGTGTGAAGTTTTCAACAAGCTGAGTTTCAAACTGTTTTGATTCCACATTGAAACATTATATATTACTTTAAGTAGTGGTGGACCCAATCAACAACAACAACAACAACAGATTTACACCTGTATATAAGGTTACACTTCAAGTAACCACCTGTCAGTTCTAAAATATTACTATGGTAGAAAGATCATTGATTTTATAACCAAGGTGCACATATACACTCACACAAACATACACTTATAAAAAAACACACACAGACATACATTCATAGAAACACAAACAGAGTTTCACCCAGGAACAAACATACATACACTCACACTAACTTATAAAAAACACACACAGACATACATTCATACAAACACAGTTTCACCCCCTCCCACACCAGCCTTTGTTATGTCAGTTGTCACAGAAATGTATGTACACTCATACACACATACTTGTCAGTCATCGCATATGTAGATGTGTGTGTGTGTTTAATTCTCTGATGTGAGTGTATGTAACTTACTAAGGCCTAATATATGTAACGCTGCACAAACAAATATAAAATGTTATACTGTTTTAATCCAAATGAAAATAAAAATTATATGTTGTTAATCCTGCTATCTAATACCTTGTAAAATTTGATTTGATTTGGTCGAGCTGTTTGAGAATGCATAAGGAAAAGACAGAGAGACAAAGAATTTTATATATATATATGAGAAAAATCAACAAGATTCCAGGCCCCATTCAGTTACTGAGTGGGGTGGAACTCTCATCAAATCGGACCAAGGAAACAATGTTTCCACTGGCCTTTCTAAATGCTGATACTATCCACTGGTCACAACTCCTGACAAAATAAAATAAAGTGTCTTGCTTAAGGACATAATGCATCATCTGAACAGGGAATTGAACTCACAACCTCATGATTGTGAATCCAACTCTCTAACCACTGAGCTACACACCTTGACAAACATATGTAAGAATCAGCAACTGTTGAATTCAATGAAACTTAGGTTATATAAAAAAAAGGCTTCAATGCTACGAAATGGCTAATTTTTCTGAAAGTTCTTTATGAAATGGCTTTAAGATGACCTACAATCACGCTATATCAGCTTTTATCCAAATTTTAAACTGTCCCAATTTTAAGCTATCATTTGACTGACACCCTGAAAAGAACTCTTCTTTATAGCATTATGTGATGTGCGTGAGAGAGCATATTACAATAGATTAATGCCAAAGGTTCGACTTATGACAGCGAGAGGAAATATTTTCATAAAGCATTTAGAGAATAACTGACAAGAAGCAATTTCATTTCATGTTTGAATAATAAACCATGCAGATATTACTTCAGGAAATGGGATGATTTGATTAAAGTATTTAAGATTATGATGGACTGTTCATGATTACACCATAACAGATTCTTCGAGTTCAATTATGTTAAACACTTAGAGAAAGGGAACACTCATGCAAGATATTTAAGGAATTCTTTTTTTTTTTAGAAGATAAACAGCAAAAAGAAAACCTTAAAAACTATAACTGTAAATATATATTTTATATCATGGTTACAGCAAAGTTATTTTGTTAGACTTCTTTTTGTTATGATGCTCAAGTGGAAAACTGATATTTAAAATTGACTATTAATCTATCAAGTTAAAAGCAATATTATTATTTTTTTCAAGTTTCATGCAAGTTCCTATTGCATCATCAGGTGAACTTCCGCATTCCTGAGGTGTGCACAACATCATCTAGTTTAATTGTTTTTTTAGGGAGAGCTTTGTAATTAGTTTAACTTGTTGTTTCATGTGTCATTTTAGTGTTTGTTCTGTAATGTAATGGGAGTTGTCTTGTTGGTAGTTAATGTGTGTTGTGTCGCTCAGTGACTGTGGCAGGTATTTGTGATGTGTGTCAGTGTCAAGCAGTGCCTGTGGCAGGTATTTGTGTGGCTTGCATTAATGCCTAGAGCGTTGGTTGTGTGAGTTACTGCTGTTGCAGTGTTAGGTACTGGCTATATACAAGTAGAGTGTATGTTATATTTATTGTGTGCATTCTGTGCAGAGGTTGTATAATTTCGTTGGGCTATTCTTCTTATTATTATGAAAGGCAAATCCCACTGAGGTTATCTTTGCCTTTCATCCTTACGGGGTCGATAAAATAATGTACCAGTAATGCACTGGAGTCAATTTAATCGACTTTCCCCTCCCCCAAAATTGCTGGCCTTGTTCCTAAATCAGAAACAATTATTAATATTATTAAGGTTGGTGAATTTGCAGAATCATTTGAGGTTTGGAGTTCAAATACCACAGAGGTTAGCTTTGACTTTCATTCTTGTAGAGTCGATAAAATAAAATTACCAAAATTGTCGGCCTTGTGCCTAAATCAGAAACTGTTATTATTGTTATTATTATTATTATTATTATTATTATAAAGAAAGCATTATTATTATTACCGCCGCCGTTCTTCGGTACGGAGGACATACTGCCCATGCAGTGGTTTTTGCTCCCATTTAGAACACAGTCTCTGTTGGCCAATATATTTTCTTTATCTAACATGATATTAGTGTTTTTCACTAGTTTCCCTCTCTTCAGAGTTGCCTTGGTACATTTTTCTAGTCCAAATTTCATGCCTATTTCTTTTGTGAATCCAGGTACGGTGGGAATTGTTTTTCATTTGAGGAGCAGAAATTACAAAATGTACCAAATGATCTGCAACATTCTATGATAAATCCCAGCTAGGCTGTCTTTCATCATTTTTGGATCAATAAAATAATCATCAATCAAATATTAGGATTCAACTCAACCATACCCCTCTCATAAATGTGTGATTTGTGACACTAAACATTAAAATTAAAAACTAGAATTGCCATTATTGTCACAGCCACCCTGATCATCATTGTTATGACAGGGTAGATGTGAGCTTCATAAGTCAAGGGGAAAACGTAGTCCATCTAAGAAGGTTGGGGTAAATGTGAGCTCCATAAATCAAAACAAAGACAACCCATCTAGAAGAGAGGTCACTGTACATAACAACTGATACAGTTCAGTAAGAATCTCTGGTGGTAGTGGTAAAATACACCCAGTCCACTCTGTAAAGTGAAGGACAGGCATCCAGCTGGAAAATCCTTGCTAAACACTATGATGATCATCATCCCTATACAACCTGTACAAGAATGGAAAAACTGATGATGAGGATGGTGATGATGATGATGATGTTTACTGAGCTTTGGTAATAATTTATTGCTCCAGCTTTCATTCTTGACCAGTTTTCCTATCATCACTAATGTCCTTAAGGGAAATTATGAAGACCATAATTTCTTATTTTTTAACTATTCTATAGTTGAAGATTCAGGTTGTTCTTCACCCACTTACTCCTGGGAGGATTGTTGGAGAAGAGTCCTCAAGTACTTCCCCCAGCAGGTCCTGTCAGAAGCAACTGTCTCTTATTGATCCAGCTGGATCCCCAAGCAACACCAGCCAAGCTCATGGATGTTATCCAACCATCTTGCTTGGGGTCTACCCCTAGGTCTCCTGCCAGTTGGTTTTAACTATAAAATCTGTCCAGTGATTCTTTCCTGAGACATTCTAACCCTATGTCCGTAATATTGGCGCTGTGATCCCTCAAATGGTGTCAAATTTAGGCACAAGGCCAACAAGTTGAATTATAATGTCTCTAGTACTAGACTAATACTTTATTATATTGAACCTAGAAGGATAAAAGCCAAAGCTGACCTTGGCAACATTTGAACTCAGAGCACAGAGTACCAGAACTAATGCTATTATAATAGTTTCATATTTAGGTACAAGGTCAACCTTTTTACTTTTTTTTTGGGGGGGGGTCGATTAAATTGCCCCCAGTGCGTTACTGGTACTTTATTTTATCAACTCAGTAAGGATGAAAGGCAAAGCTAAACTTGGTGAAATTTGAACTTAGAACGTAAAGGGATGTAACTCTATGCCACAAAGCAAGTTGTTTGACGCTCCACCGATACTACCAACCCAATGCCCTAATGTAATAAAAGCTGATTACGGTGCTTAACCTATGAATGTTTTTAAAAGAGAAATATCATATTCAGGTGTACTATTTCAGAAGTACACAATTAAAATGTTGACCAAATGATTAAATATAATTAGGACTGACACACGTTATGTTGTGTCTGTAACAACATATCAATATATTACCTCCTACTGGATATTCCAGCACGGCTCAGCATTCAATGGAATTATTATTAATAAGAGAAAACAAACAAACAAACCAAGGCACATGAAAAATAATGGTGCTAGAATCAATAAAAAGGGTCTGATATAAGTTGATATCAATATAGACTGACAGCACTGTGTCTGATATAAGCTGATATCAATATAGACTGACAGCACTCTGTCTGATATAAGCTGATATCAATATAGACTGACAGCACTGTGTCTGATATAAGCTGATATCAATATAGACTGACAGCACTGTGTCTGATATAAGCTGATATCAATATAGACTGACAGCACTGTGTCTGATATAAGCCGATATCAATATTGACTGACAGTACTATGTCTGATATAAGCTGATATCAATATTGACTGAGAGCACTATGTCTGATATAAGCTGATATCAATATAGACTGACAGCACTGTGTCTGATATAAGCTGATATCAATATAGACTGACAGCACTGTGTCTGATATAAGCTGATATCAATATAGACTGACAGCACTGTGTCTGATATAAGCTGATATCAATATAGACTGACAGCACTGTGTCTGATATAAGCCGATATCAATATTGACTGACAGTACTATGTCTGATATAAGCTGATATCAATATTGACTGAGAGCACTATGTCTGATATAAGCTGATATCAATATAGACTGACAGCACTGTGTCTGATATAAGTTGATATCAATATAGACTGACAGCACTGTGTCTGATATAAGCTGATATCAATATAGACTGACAGCACTGTGTCTGATATAAGCCGATATCAGTATTGACTGACAGCACTATGTCTGATATAAGCCGATATCAATATTGACTGACAGCACTATGTCTGATATAAGCCAATATCAATATTGACTGACAGGACTGTGTCTGATATAAGCTGATATCAATATAGACTGACAGCACTGTGTCTGATATAAGCTGATATCAATATTGACTGAGAGCACTATGTCTGATATAAGCTGATATCAATATAGACTGACTGCACTGTGTCTGATATAAGCTGATATCAATATTGACTGAGAGCACTATGTCTGATATAAGCTGATATCAATATAGACTGACAGCACTATGTCTGATATAAGCTGATATCAATATAGACTGACAGCACTGTGTCTGATATAAGCTGATATCAATATAGACTGACAGCACTGTGTCTGATATAAGCTGATATCAATATAGACTGACTGCACTGTGTCTGATATAAGCTGATATCAATATTGACTGAGAGCACTGTGTCTGATATCAGCTGATATCAATATAGACTGACAGCACTATGTCTGATATAAGCTGATATCAATATTGACTGACAGCACTGTGTCTGATATAAGCTGATATCAATATAGACTGACAGCACTGTGTCTGATATAAGCTGATATCAATATAGACTGACAGCACTGTGTCTGATATAAGCTGATATCAATATAGACTGACAGCACTATGTCTGATATAAGCTGATATCAATATAGACTGACAGCACTATGTCTGATATAAGCTGATATCAATATTGACTGACAGCACTATGTCTGATATAAGCTGATATCAATATTGACTGACAGCACTGTGTCTGATATAAGCTGATATCAATATTGACTGACAGCACTCTGTCTGATATAAGCTGATATCAATATTGACTGACAGCACTCTGTCTGATATAAGCTGATATCAATATTGACTGACAGCACTCTGTCTGATATAAGCTGATATCAATATTGACTGACAGCACTCTGTCTGATATAAGCTGAAATCAATATTGACTGACAGCACTATGTCTGATATAAGCTGATATCAATATTGACTGACAGCACTCTGTCTGATATAAGCTGATATCAATATAGACTGACAGCACTATGTCTGATATAAGCTGATATCAATATAGACTGACAGCACTATGTCTGATATAAGCTGATATCAATATAGACTGACAGCACTGTGTCTGATATAAGCTGATATCAATATTGACTGACAGCACTGTGTCTGATATAAGCTGATATCAATATTGACTGAGAGCACTGTGTCTGATATAAGCTGATATCAATATAGACTGACAGCACTGTGTCTGATATAAGCTGATATCAATATTGACTGAGAGCACTCTGTCTGATATAAGCTGATATCAATATAGACTGACAGCACTGTGTCTGATATAAGCTGATATCAATATAGACTGACAGCACTGTGTCTGATATAAGCTGATATCAATATAGACTGACAGCACTATGTCTGATATAAGATGATATCAATATAGACTGACTGCACTCTGTCTGATATAAGCTGATATCAATATTGACTGACGGCACTCTGTCTGATATAAGCTGATATCAATATAGTCTGACAGCACTGTGTCTGATATAAGCTGATATCAATATTGACTGACAGCACTCTGTCTGATATAAGCTGATATCAATATTGACTGACAGTACTATGTCTGATATAAGCTGATATCAATATAGTCTGACAGTACTATGTCTGATATAAGCTGATATCAATATAGTCTGACAGCACTGTGTCTGATATAAGCTGATATCAATATTGACTGACAGCACTCTGTCTGATATAAGCTGATATCAATATTGACTGACAGCACTCTGTCTGATATAAGCTGATATCAATATTGACTGAGAGCACTATGTCTGATATATGCTGATATCAATATTGACTGACAGAACTGTGTCTGATATAAGCTGATATCAATATTGACTGACTGCACTGTGTCTGATATAAGCTGATATCAATATAGACTGATTGCACTGTGTCTGATATAAGCTGATATCAATATTGACTGAGAGCACTATGTCTGATATAAGCTGATATCAATATTGACTGACAGCACTGTGTCTGATATAAGCTGATATCAATATAGACTGACAGCACTGTGTCTGATATAAGCTGATATCAATATTGACTGACAGCACTGTGTCTGATATAAGCTGATATCAATATTGATTGACAGCACTGTGTCTGATATAAGCTGATATCAATATTGACTGACTGCACTATGTCTGATATAAGCTGATATCAATATTGACTGACAGCACTCTGTCTGATATAAGCTGATATCAATATAGTCTGACAGCACTCTGTCTGATATAAGCTGATATCAATATTGACTGACAGCACTCTGTCTGATATAAGCTGATATCAATATTGACTGACAGTACTATGTCTGATATAAGCTGATATCAATATAGTCTGACAGTACTATGTCTGATATAAGCTGATATCAATATAGTCTGACAGCACTCTGTCTGATATAAGCTGATATCAATATTGACTGACAGCACTCTGTCTGATATAAGCTGATATCAATATTGACTGACAGCACTATGTCTGATATAAGCTGATATCAATATTGACTGAGAGCACTATGTCTGATATAAGCTGACATCAATATAGACTGACTGCACTATGTCTGATATAAGCTGATATCAATATTGACTGACAGCACTGTGTCTGATATAAGCTGATATCAATATTGACTGACTGCACTATGTCTGATATAAGCTGATATCAATATTGACTGACAGCACTCTGTCTGATATAAGCTGATATCAATATAGTCTGACAGCACTCTGTCTGATATAAGCTGATATCAATATTGACTGACAGCACTCAGTCTGATATAAGCTGATATCAATATTGACTGACAGTACTATGTCTGATATAAGCTGATATCAATATAGTCTGACAGTACTATGTCTGATATAAGCTGATATCAATATAGTCTGACAGCACTCTGTCTGATATAAGCTGATATCAATATTGACTGACAGCACTCTGTCTGATAAAAGCTGATATCAATATTGACTGACAGCACTATGTCTGATATAAGCTGATATCAATATTGACTGAGAGCACTATGTCTGATATAAGCTGATATCAATATTGACTGAGAGCACTGTGTCTGATATAAGCTGATATCAATATTGACTGACAGCACTATGTCTGATATAAGCTGATATCAATATAGACTGACTGCACTGTGTCTGATATAAGCTGATATCAATATTGACTGAGAGCACTATGTCTGATATAAGCTGATATCAATATTGACTGACAGCACTGTGTCTGATATAAGCTGATATCAATATTGACTGAGAGCACTGTGTCTGATATAAGCTGATATCAATATTGACTGACAGCACTATGTCTGATATAAGCTGATATCAATATAGACTGACTGCACTGTGTCTGATATAAGCTGATATCAATATTGACTGAGAGCACTATGTCTGATATAAGCTGATATCAATATTGACTGACAGCACTATGTCTGATATAAGCTGATATCAATATAGTCTGACAGTACTATGTCTGATATAAGCTGATATCAATATAGTCTGACAGCACTCTGTCTGATATAAGCTGATATCAATATTGACTGACAGCACTCTGTCTGATATAAGCTGATATCAATATTGACTGACAGCACTATGTCTGATATAAGCTGATATCAATATTGACTGAGCGCACTATGTCTGATATAAGCTGATATCAATATAGACTGACAGCACTATGTCTGATATAAGCTGATATCAATATTGACTGACAGCACTATGTCTGATATAAGCTGATATCAATATAGACTGACAGCACTATGTCTGATATAAGCTGATATCAATATAGACTGAGAGCACTATGTCTGATATAAGCTGATATCAATATTGACTGACAGCACTCTGTCTGATATAAGCTGATATCAATATTGACTGACAGCACTCTGTCTGATATAAGCTGATATCAATATAGACTGACAGCACTGTGTCTGATATAAGCTGATATCAATATTGACTGACAGCACTATGTCTGATATAAGCTGATATCAATATTGACTGACAGCACTCTGTCTGATATAAGCTGATATCAATATTGACTGACAGCACTCTGTCTGATATAAGCTGATATCAATATTGACTGACAGCACTATGTCTGATATAAGCTGATATCAATATTGACTGACAGCACTCTGTCTGATATAAGTTGATATCAATATTGACTGACAGCACTCTGTCTGATATAAGCTGATATCAATATTGACTGAGAGCACTATGTCTGATATAAGCTGATATCAATATTGACTGAGAGCACTATGTCTGATATAAGCTGATATCAATATAGACTGACAGCACTATGTCTGATATAAGCTGATATCAATATAGACTGACAGCACTGTGTCTGATATAAGCTGATATCAATATAGACTGACAGCACTGTGTCTGATATAAGCTGATATCAATATAGACTGACTGCACTGTGTCTGATATAAGCTGATATCAATATTGACTGAGAGCACTGTGTCTGATATCAGCTGATATCAATATAGACTGACAGCACTATGTCTGATATAAGCTGATATCAATATTGACTGACAGCACTGTGTCTGATATAAGCTGATATCAATATAGACTGACAGCACTGTGTCTGATATAAGCTGATATCAATATAGACTGACAGCACTATGTCTGATATAAGCTGATATCAATATAGACTGACAGCACTATGTCTGATATAAGCTGATATCAATATTAACTGACAGCACTATGTCTGATATAAGCTGATATCAATATTGACTGACAGCACTGTGTCTGATATAAGCTGATATCAATATTGACTGACAGCACTATGTCTGATATAAGCTGATATCAATATTGACTGACAGCACTCTGTCTGATATAAGCTGATATCAATATTGACTGACAGCACTCTGTCTGATATAAGCTGATATCAATATTGACTGACAGCACTCTGTCTGATATAAGCTGAAATCAATATTGACTGACAGCACTATGTCTGATATAAGCTGATATCAATATTGACTGACAGCACTCTGTCTGATATAAGCTGATATCAATATAGACTGACAGCACTATGTCTGATATAAGCTGATATCAATATAGACTGACAGCACTATGTCTGATATAAGCTGATATCAATATAGACTGACAGCACTGTGTCTGATATAAGCTGATATCAATATTGACTGACAGCACTGTGTCTGATATAAGCTGATATCAATATTGACTGAGAGCACTGTGTCTGATATAAGCTGATATCAATATAGACTGACAGCACTGTGTCTGATATAAGCTGATATCAATATTGACTGAGAGCACTCTGTCTGATATAAGCTGATATCAATATAGATTGACAGCACTATGTCTGATATAAGCTGATATCAATATAGACTGACAGCACTATGTCTGATATAAGCTGATATCAATATTGACTGACAGCACTGTGTCTGATATAAGCTGATATCAATATAGACTGACAGCACTGTGTCTGATATAAGCTGATATCAATATAGACTGACAGCACTATGTCTGATATAAGCTGATATCAATATAGACTGACTGCACTCCGTCTGACATAAGCTGATATCAATATTGACTGACAGCACTCTGTCTGATATAAGCTGATATCAATATAGTCTGACAGCACTGTGTCTGATATAAGCTGATATCAATATTGACTGACAGCACTCTGTCTGATATAAGCTGATATCAATATTGACTGACAGTACTATGTCTGATATAAGCTGATATCAATATAGTCTGACAGTACTATGTCTGATATAAGCTGATATCAATATAGTCTGACAGCACTCTGTCTGATATAAGCTGATATCAATATTGACTGACAGCACTCTGTCTGATATAAGCTGATATCAATATTGACTGACAGCACTCTGTCTGATATAAGCTGATATCAATATTGACTGAGAGCACTATGTCTGATATATGCTGATATCAATATTGACTGACAGCACTGTGTCTGATATAAGCTGATATCAATATTGACTGACTGCACTGTGTCTGATATAAACTGATATCAATATAGACTGATTGCACTGTGTCTGATATAAGCTGATATCAATATTGACTGAGAGCACTATGTCTGATATAAGCTGATATCAATATTGACTGACAGCACTGTGTCTGATATAAGCTGATATCAATATAGACTGACAGCACTGTGTCTGATATAAGCTGATATCAATATTGACTGACAGCACTGTGTCTGATATAAGCTGATATCAATATTGACTGACAGCACTGTGTCTGATATAAGCTGATATCAATATTGACTGACTGCACTATGTCTGATATAAGCTGATATCAATATTGACTGACAGCACTCTGTCTGATATAAGCTGATATCAATATAGTCTGACAACACTCTGTCTGATATAAGCTGATATCAATATTGACTGACAGCACTCTGTCTGATATAAGCTGATATCAATATTGACTGACAGTACTATGTCTGATATAAGCTGATATCAATATAGTCTGACAGTACTATGTCTGATATAAGCTGATATCAATATAGTCTGACAGCACTCTGTCTGATATAAGCTGATATCAATATTGACTGACAGCACTATGTCTGATATAAGCTGATATCAATATTGACTGAGAGCACTATGTCTGATATAAGCTGACATCAATATAGACTGACTCCACTATGTCTGATATAAGCTGATATCAATATTGACTGACAGCACTGTGTCTGATATAAGCTGATATCAATATTGACTGACTGCACTATGTCTGATATAAGCTGATATCAATATTGACTGACAGCACTCTGTCTGATATAAGCTGATATCAATATAGTCTGACAGCACTCTGTCTGATATAAGCTGATATCAATATTGAGTGACAGCACTCTGTCTGATATAAGCTGATATCAATATTGACTGACAGTACTATGTCTGATATAAGCTGATATCAATATAGTCTGACAGTACTATGTCTGATATAAGCTGATATCAATATAGTCTGACAGCACTCTGTCTGATATAAGCTGATATCAATATTGACTGACAGCACTCTGTCTGATATAAGCTGATATCAATATTGACTGACAGCACTATGTCTGATATAAGCTGATATCAATATTGACTGAGAGCACTATGTCTGATATAAGCTGATATCAATATTGACTGAGAGCACTGTGTCTGATATAAGCTGATATCAATATTGACTGACAGCACTATGTCTGATATAAGCTGATATCAATATAGACTGACTGCACTGTGTCTGATATAAGCTGATATCAATATTGACTGAGAGCACTATGTCTGATATAAGCTGATATCAATATTGACTGACAGCACTGTGTCTGATATAAGCTGATATCAATATTGACTGAGAGCACTGTGTCTGATATAAGCTGATATCAATATTGACTGACAGCACTATGTCTGATATAAGCTGATATCAATATAGACTGACTGCACTGTGTCTGATATAAGCTGATATCAATATTGACTGAGAGCACTATGTCTGATATAAGCTGATATCAATATTGACTGACAGCACTATGTCTGATATAAGCTGATATCAATATAGTCTGACAGTACTATGTCTGATATAAGCTGATATCAATATAGTCTGACAGCACTCTGTCTGATATAAGCTGATATCAATATTGACTGACAGCACTCTGTCTGATATAAGCTGATATCAATATTGACTGACAGCACTATGTCTGATATAAGCTGATATCAATATTGACTGAGTGCACTATGTCTGATATAAGCTGATATCAATATAGACTGACAGCACTATGTCTGATATAAGCTGATATCAATATTGACTGACAGCACTATGTCTGATATAAGCTGATATCAATATAGACTGACAGCACTATGTCTGATATAAGCTGATATCAATATAGACTGAGAGCACTATGTCTGATATAAGCTGATATCAATATTGACTGACAGCACTCTGTCTGATATAAGCTGATATCAATATTGACTGACAGCACTCTGTCTGATATAAGCTGATATCAATATTGACTGACAGCACTCTGTCTGATATAAGCTGATATCAATATTGACTGACAGCACTATGTCTGATATAAGCTGATATCAATATTGACTGACAGCACTCTGTCTGATATAAGTTGATATCAATATTGACTGACAGCACTCTGTCTGATATAAGCTGATATCAATATTGACTGAGAGCACTATGTCTGATATAAGCTGATATCAATATTGACTGCGAGCACTATGTCTGATATAAGCTGATATCAATATTGACTGAGAGCACCATGTCTGATATAAGCTGATATCAATATAGACTGACAGCACTCTGTCTGATATAAGCTGATATCAATATTGACTGAGAGCACTATGTCTGATATAAGCTCATATCAATATTGACTGACAGCACTGTGTCTGATATAAGCTGATATCAATATAGACTGACAGCACTACGTCTGATATAAGCTGATATCAATATAGACTGACAGCACTCTGTCTGATATAAGCTGATATCAATATTGACTGAGAGCACTATGTTTGATATAAGCTGATATCAATATTGACTGAGAGCACTATGTCTGATATAAGCTGATATCAATATTGACTGAGAGCACTATGTCTGATATAAGCTGATATCAATATTGACTGAGAGCACTATGTCTGAGAAATGACCAAAACTCCAAACCTCATTTACGTAGAACTTGAAGTGGGTAAAAATTGTCACCCCCCCCCCCTTTTACTAACAAGTTTTTGGTCAGATATTTCTCAGCTTATATTTGAGTATATATGGTAATTAAATTATAAAGTTTTATTTAAAAATTTAGCTTTGTGCATAAGAAGACAAAGTTACTGTTATTAGTATTGGGGTTGATTTAATCAAGTACAACATGTGACCTTGTTCCAATGCTAGAAATCAATATTTAAGATGAGATCAGCAACATATGGTCGTTATTGAATATGTTGTATTTAACATTATAAAAGTAAAGTTTATAAACCAAATGTTATAACATGATAAAATAACAGAAGACAACTAAAAAGGAAAGAGAACATTAGATAATATAGTCTTAGATACTCTTAGATGGTCACAGCTGGAAGGCTTTTGATGATAGGGTTGCTAGATCAGGGTTGATCTAGGGCTAAACAACAACAGTATTGAATAAGATGCAGAGTAGCAAGAGGGTAAGTTAAGATGTCAATATACCATCTGAAAGTTTATATCCTATTTTAACTATGCCACATGTTCAATGTCTTAATATAGCTATGACAAGTTACAGTTCAATCACTGACAAGTATTTTCACTAGTTTGTAATTGTACCAAACACACGAGTTTAACTTAGAGGTGGGGTGGGGTGAGCAGGTTTCTTAATTTTAGATAACATTACATCATCATTATTTAACACCTGCTTTCCCTGCTAGTAAGGGTTAGATGGTTGTCGCAGACAATACCAGTACTTAACCAAAGCTACTGACCTCCTAGATGGGCCAGAGGCTGCACCTGATTTACATATCATCCCACACTCTACAGAGTGTACTGGGTGTATTTTATCACATTAAAGAAGTTGTCATGTCTTTGACACAACTGAAGATTCATCCTCACCCTTTGTTTGGGGAGTTTTCTATAGCTAGATACCTTTCCTATCACTGGTAAGTTTTCTATAGCTAGATACCTTTCCTATCACTGGTAAGTTTTCTATAGCTAGATACCTTTCCTATCACTGGTAAGTTTTCTATAGCTAGATACCTTTCCTATCACTGGTAAGTTTTCTATAGCTAGATACCTTTCCTATCACTGGTAAGTTTTCTATAGCTAGATACCTTTCCTATCACTGGTAAGTTTTCTATAGCTAGATACCTTTCCTATTTCCACGAAGACAGATATTTTCTATGTTAACTCGAAGACACAATGGGTTGTAGTATATAAAAGTATAAATACTATAGAAAATCTGAAATAGATGGGAGAAGCAGAAAAAAGCAGAACATTCTAACTGGGAAAGCAAAGATTACACAAACAGGAAAATTGTAGATAGAATATAATGTTGAAATGCTGTTTTATGGTGAAAGCAATGCCAGTAAACACAGACACAAGAGAATGGAGTTGATGAGTGGGGAAGAAATAGGTTTTGTTAAAGATCTGTCTAAACAATGTCAGGAAAACAAACACTGATGGTGCTGTTGAAGAAGAGAAATATTGATTACTAATCTATAGATTATAGTATAGATCTGTTGTAAGATGGCAGAACACTACATTAGACATATATAAAACACTAGATTAATTAAACATTAACATGATAACAATAATAATGTAAACAAGACAGTCTGAAACACTGTTCCATCTTTTTATAGTGGTAGTGGTGGGGGTTATATACTAGGACATTATAGTGGTAGTGGGAGGGGGAAGGGTCATATACTAGGGCATTATAGTGGTAGTGGGAGGGGGAAGGGTCATATACTAGGACATTATAGTGGTAGTGGGAGGGGGAAGGGTCATATACTAGGGCATTATAGTGGTAGTGGGATGGGTCATATTAGGACATAATAGTGGTAGTGGGAGGGGTGTCATATACTAGGACATTACAGTGGTAGTGGGAGAGGTGTCATATACTAGGACATTACAGCGGTAGGGTGTCATATACTAGGACATAATAGTGGTAGTGGGAGTCATATACTAGGACATTATAATGGTAGTGGTAGTGGGATGGGGATCATATACTAGGACATTATAATGGTAGTGGTAGTGGGATGGGGATCATATACTAGGACATATATATTAGTAAAACAAGTTTAACAATTTATTGGTTTTACACCTCTCTCTTGTGGAATCAGTAGAGTGATGGACATAATTCCTTGTATATGTTCTGAGTTCAAGTCCTACCAGAGTTGTCTTTTCCTTGCATCTTTGCAGGGATTGATAAAAGAAATATCAATCAATGATCATGTACTAATGTTAGAAATGTTAGTGGGGAAATTGAATTTATGATTAATTGCTTTCCCTAGGAGTGGTATCTGTTCTGAACCAAACAAACTGAGGTAAGTAATGTAATTGTGGTTCAATTAGACTGACCAACCAATATAACCGTGGTTCACTTAGTGACCAGCCAATAGCTGTAGCCTATGATTATCTGCTCAAACTTCCATTAGCTTATTCTTTCAGTAAACAGTTTCTATTACATCAACTAGCATCGTCACTCTACATAGAGGTGAAATGAGTCTTTTAATGATTATGCTCCAGCATGGCTTCAGCTCCTGGACTGGAACAAGTAAAAGAATAGCTAGTACCATGATTCCTGTTTGTGACATTCCTAGAAACTGTTAATTATGTTCAAACATTCCTCTGCTTCTATCGAACAAAGCCATCCATTTTGAAGCGTTCCTATTTTAATTAAAATCTTCCTACATATAAGAATCTTTTGTTATGTTATGTTACAAATACCATCTTAACCCTTTCATGACCAAATTTCGAATGAAATACACTGTTTCAATTAATTATTGAAGGGTTTTGAGGGATTTACTAAAAATATTAATTATTTCATTACTAAGATAGTAACTTAATGTAAGGTTAATATAAAATTATGTTGGAAGATTTTAATTTCAATTGGAAACGTTTAAAATGGGTGGCTTTATTTCATAGAACCAGAGCTGGTTTTGGCTGGGTTTGGCAACTAAAGGGTTAATATTGAAATAATTAATAATTTTAGTATATTGCTCCAAATTATTTATTGATTAATTCCAATACAGTGTATTTCATAAAAAATATGGTAATGGATTGGTTAAAGGCAGGCTTTATCATAGATGTTTTTTCTACAGCTACAGGCTGGCCACGTGACAGGCCCTGCACGAAATGACTGGAGGTGATTAAAGAAGATCTCCAGAAGCTTGACGTCACCTTGGAGGATACTGAGGGGTTGGCATCGGACCACGGAGGGTACTGGTGGACCTGATCAGCTCTATGTACAATAATGTCACTGGGATTACTGACCTAGGATGGCTCCAGTTCCATAGAAGAAGAAGAAGAAGAAGAAGAAGAAGAAGAAGAAGAAGAAGAAAAAAAAGAAGAAGAAGAAGAAGAAGAAGAAGAAGAAGAAGAAGAAGAAGTAGAAGAAGGAAAAGAAGAAGAAGAAGAAGAAGAAGAAAAAGAAGAAAAAGAAGAAAAAGAAGAAGAAGAAGAAGAAGAAGAAGAAGAAGAAGAAGAAGAAGAAGAAGAAAAAGAAGAAGAAAAAGAAGAAAAAGAAGAAGAAGAAGAAGAAGAAGAAGACGATGACATTGTAATTGAGAGGCTTTGATTGTCTCAACAAAACAAACTTGAAGTCATAATTATGTAATCGTTTTGATCTCAGTTGAAATGAATACAAAATATTTCTGTAGAAATTTTAACAGGTGACTTTTAAGGTACTCTACAGTAAACATTGGTTTAAGGTACTCTACAGTAAACATTGGTTTAAGTTGCTCTGCAGTAAACATTGGTTTATGTTCAGAGTGTACTGGATGCCTTTTATCATGACACCAATATCAACAGTTTTCCCGTGTAAACTGCATTTTATCATGGCACCAACATTACTGGGTTTACCTTAGAAACATAAATATCAAGCAAAATTGCTGCTGGACCCTTATATATTGAAATCAACAGGAGAATCTATTAGAACCCCTCATATATATATATATATATATATATATATATATATATATATATATATATATATATATATATATTTATATATATATACATGTATAAAATGCACCTAGTATGCTCTATAAAGAGGAAAATAAGGAAGACATCAAACTATACAAGCCATGCAAACAATGTATTCAAGTATATCCTGTTACCAGTGGCGTAACTAGCTTTTAAAGCCAGGGGGTGGGGGGCAAATTCGATCTAAAGGGGGCCCACCAATTCCATACACTCATTTCCATCGGCTGCAAGGAAATATGTTCATACACACATATAGAATATATAATAATTTATAATAGAGTAGACAGCATCATAGATTACAGAGTTAGCATGTTCCGTGAAAACTTTATTAACTGCGAAGACGGTGGTCTATCTTCAGAAAAAAAAACAACATCCAATAAAACTAGTTTTGCAATCGATTATTCACCAACAAAAATTCGTATGTACAACAAATCGTCCATCTAAAACTTTACTTTCACATTCGAGCATATCACTTGTTCTACAGTTCTAATTTGCGATGTTTTACTTTAGAAAATTTTTCAATCACGATGCTGAAGTCAATTTTTTCAGCCAGTTCTCGCTCTATGTACATCATTGCCAGAGCATTCAACCGCTCTTCACTGATGGTACTATGCAAATAATTCTTTATCAGTTTGAGCCTGATGAAGGTTCGCTCAGCCTGCGCTGAGCTAACCAGAATAGTTATGAACATTTTGTATAAGGCAAACACGTTCGGGTAGGCTCTATCTAAGTCATTAGAAATCATAAACGGAACGATCTCAGAACTTGATATGGATTTATCTAAACACACTTCCTTGTAAAAATCTTTGAATGATAAATAATAATAATGCAATTTGCTTGATAATGCAATTTGCTTAATAATGCAATTTGCTTGATTTGATATTCAACACCGAAGAATGTAAAACATGTCTAATAATCGACGAAAAGCAAAAGTCCAGGAAATGTCGCAAATACCAAATTGTTCTAAAATGTGACTAATGATAAAAAGTAACAACATAAATAAAAATATCATATATATTTTTTCTATATATACACACAATATATAGATATATCAATTTGTGTGTATATACTCATGCATAACTATACTTTTAATTAAATATTAGGTTAAAAACCTGAGTATCGAGAATAACATAAGCATGTATTACAACATTTCAAACAAATAGAATAATATAGAATTTAGATATCAAATCATTTATTTATATTTACAAATCAAAGAATATAATAATCGGTTTTTAATGAGATCTCTGTGATTGATGCAAGGCTACTAATTTGTCAATGTTTGGTGTGAAAGCCGTTAGAGAGAGTCGTAAATCACCTCTTCTTTCTATATCAAGGCGATTTTGACTTTTTGAAAGCAGATGCATCACCTGACTGAAATCTGATTCAACTAAATAAGATGTGGGGAAAGCAAGTAAAAAAAATTTAACGTTTTTATTCGACGGACTATTGTCTACACTTTTTTTTAGATGCAGTTGCCATTTTATCCAAAATATTATATTTTTTAAATAAACAAGAGATTGGTCTTAACTTCTAGTCTTATTAGAGATTAAGGGTTTTCTTTAAGTTGTTGTAGTTAAGGATTCGTAATTACATGTGTAATAAGCTGTGTTTAGAATTATAGCCTAGGGGGCCCACCTAGACCGACAGGAAAGCCAGGGGGGCAGCCCCCACTGTCCCCCGTTAGTTACGCCACTGCCTGTTACGCTAACCTGTCTAGGAAGGTAGTAGCTCCCATAGAGTACTAACTTGGTCTGTGAACATCTAGTCAACCCATGCCAATATGGATGCAGACTGGTGATGATTTCATACGAATGAATGTTCTAGTCATGTAGAAGTCTTTTCTATATAATATATATATATATATAATAGAAAAAAACCAACACCAGTATTTCACTGTACGACCCACACTAATATATATATATATATATATATATATATATATGTGTGTGTGTGTGTGTGTGTATGATCACCCCTATCTCAATAAATATGTAAATATACAGATTAGCATAAACAGACAGACATAGATATCTAAAACTTTGCTTATCCAAAAATGCGCAAATTTATAAATTTTCATGTTCATATCTACACTTACTTACACATATACACATACACACACAACTATCGATATATATATGTTGGAAAGAATATTAGTTCAAAGTAAAAATGAGTAAAGAATGATACTACATTAAAAGACATCTTTGCCAAGCCCATTAAAAAAAAAACCTAAAGAAATAGATAGTTGCTTTTCTCTTCTATGTGGGTTATTTATCTAAAGAACTGGAATATCGATCTTAACTATAATGGCTCTGCCAATAAGGAGGCAGATATTTAAGTAGTGCAATATGATAATGATGATGGTGATTGGTGGTGGTGGTGGACATTATTATAACCTTTAGTTCAAACTGAACACAACATGGTTTGGAAATGAGAGATTTCTGACAGATTTCTAACACATCATTAAATTAGGGTAAGTCATTTTCTGATTTGCATGATTTGTTGAGAAAATATCAAACAACTACAAATACCATGGTACAGCACATCATGTGGTACACCAGTTTAACTACATGTACCATGGTACAGTATGTCATGTGGTACACCAGTTTAACTACATATACCATGGTACAGCACATCATGTGGTACACCAGTTTAACTACATATACCATGATACAGCACATCATGTGGTACACCAGTTTAACTACATGTACCATGGTACAACACATCATGTGGTACATCAGTTTAACCACATATACCATGGTACAGCACATCATGTGGTACACCAGTTTAACTACATGTACCATGGTACAGCACATCATGTGGTACATCAGTTTAACTACATATACCATGGAACAGTATGTCATGTGGTACGCCAGTTTAACTACATGTACCATGATACAGCACATCATGTGGTACATCAGTTTAAAACAACAACTACATGTACCATGGTACAGAACATCATGTGGTACAACAGTTTAAATATAAAACAACTACATGCACCATGGTACATCATGTACAACAGTGTAATAAGCTACATATACTGTGGTACATCATGTTATACAACAGTGTAATAAGCTACATATACTGTGGTACACCATGTTGTACACCAGTGTTAGCTCAACCAGCAAAAATATAGCAGTCAAAGCTTTCTCAAATCAAACTCTTTCATCTTAAAGAGGAAGAGTACATTAGATAATGTAGTCCTAGATACACTACGTCCTTTCATCTTAAAGAGGAAGAGCACATTAGATAATGTAGTCCTAGATACACTACGTCTGAAAAGAAAAACAAATAAAAACAACCAGGAATGTTGAATCATAGCTAACCTGGTTTTAAATAACAATAAAATAAATTTAATGAACTATATTCTAAAAATGTGATAAAAGAAGATATGAAGAAATTGTGTTAGCATTAATTCATCTTAAGACATGCTATAAGAAGACTTGTTAACAAGGAAAGCATGAAGTATGATCTGTAATGTATTGTTAATCAGGAATCTGTTTATACCTATTTCTCTAAACCACATTTCAAAATGAAAAGCTTTATTTTCTTTTAAATAAAATATATTTAAAAATAGGCTTCAAAATTCTTAAAATATTTATTTTCGATCTAAACAATGGTAGAGATTATTTCTATGGTTTCTCTGTTATTTTAGTATTTTTACATTACTTAAATGATTTTAGATTGTCATTCTGATGTCATTCACTATTATTTATTTTACATCATTTCAATTCTTTTGAGCATTTTAATATTTTATTTTACTTTATCATTCACAGAAATTAAAATCTGGCTTTTACTTTCTGAATCAATATGGATCTCCAATGCCTTCACAAGTGAGACAGAATTATTGTAAGATGTAGCAAAATGCAAATATTAGTTCCTCGTTGAACCCCTACACCACAAAATGAACAAACTACCTTCCTTACTCCAGAGGAATGGTTGTTTTCTTATTTGAAAATTCCATTTGTTATAGTTGCTAGAACTAAGCTATTTCTAGTGATAAAGCTGGAGGAACTGAGTCAAATACATAACATTTATCTCAGAACAACAAAAAACTTAATCCTATAATGCCTAAATCATAATTTTCATGAACAGGACTGACATGTGCAGCTGGGTTGCAAGTGGTATCACAATTGGCAGGTGTAGAATCAGTTGGCTGGAATTAGTAGATGGCATGGTGTTACACTTGGATTCCCTTGGTCTCTACCAATTCCAAGTTGACCGTTTGCTGCTGGCCGAATGTCTGCCATATGTCACAGCAACCCTGCCACTGGGAAGTGGATGGAGAAAAATACTGATACGTCAATGAAGCTATGTCACTCCACAGTGTCCTGGGTGTGGAGCCATGTTGTTTGTACCCACTACATACCGAATGTCACAGAGACAGCACATGTCTGTTGTTGCTTTCCATACCCCGTTCCTGTCAGGAAAAATGATGGTGTGTGGCTGCCAATGACGCGAAAATCACTGAACAATGGGAAGAAGGGTTGCTATAGTAACCATTACACCTCGTGCCTCTCTGACCTATTATCAATTTCTGGTTTTAATCAGCTAATTAAAATGGTTTTGTTAATTCTTAATGTAAATTTCCCATATTCCTTTCACCCTATTCCTTTCCCATATTCCTTTCACCTCAATGTCTTGGTTGTGGCATCTGTCAAGAGGTTTTCTGGTGGAAGAGGCTCTCATTGTCACATGTTCCTTCATCTGTATGTGTAGCCTCCTTATGGTACTTTGCAATGTATGAGGAGCTGCAGTCTTTACATGGGATTTTATAGACCACATATGTTCTCATGCACACTTCTGTGTTGTTGATGGGACAATTAGAAAGCCAGAAATAGATAATAGGTCAGAGAAGCACGAGGTGGAATGGTTACTCTAGCAACCCTGCACATGTACATAAGTTTTTCCAACATAGGACCAGTTGCAGAAGAAAGCTCAAATCATTCGTTTGTTTTATCTAAGTCTGTTTCAGCCCCACATCTGAAAAGAGGGTAATAGCCCTGAAATATCATGTTATAATACACTGGGTAAAACATTACTTTGTTTGGTTTACCATCATTTGCCCTTCGTATTTTCTACCACATTGTACCAGCTTTTAAAAAATTGGTCATTTTCTACATATCTCATAAGATATATTTCTATTTATTTTTTGCTTGTTTATATATATATAAAATGGGTAAAGAGTAAAGACCCCCTTCGGTCACGAATGACCATGGGATTTGCACCAAGTTCTCCTCTGAAGCACAAGTTCAGGCAAAATTGTTTGTGGAAGACCAACAGTTGCCCATGCATACCAGCCAGCCTCTCCTCTTCATGCCACTGATGTTGTCCACAGGAAAGGCTAAGACCAATACAGCTTGGCACCAGCTTGGCACCAGCTTGGCGCAATACTCTAACTACTAAGCCATGCACCTTCACATTATATGTGTATATATATATATATATATATATATATATATATATATATATATATATATATATATAATATTGCTATTGAAACAAAATATTCTACCATATTTTTCCCAGTATGTTTTGATAACAATTATTACAATAAAATATTTAAAAACAAACAAAACAGATCACCTCTAAGATATTCTCTGAAAGTCAAGCTGCAATTAATTCTAAAGTATGATTTAACTCTCTTAATTTCAATGTAATATGAAATTTCCGAGTAATGATACAACCTCTAAGCCCCTCCCCCCACACCCACAGTACACAGAAACTGAAGAAAAAAAGCAAAATCAATGAAAATGGTTTGAAATAAGAAGTATTATAGACATAATTTGAAAAAAATTAGTTTAATGAACGAAAATTAATGATAAATTATTGCCCTACAGTATTTTCAATTTCCTTGCTCTTGCAAAATCATTTAAAACAAATTACTCAATGTTTGCTGATGGAATAAATTTTGATCAGTCCATTTTAGGTTGATAGCAGATGGAAGTCAGGATTGTATCTATAACATCAATGTTACAAGAATATTAGAAACTGTAACAGTATATCACTGATTTCCTGAGAGAAAGAAGGAAAGAATAGGACTTGAGATGTAAAACTCTATCATCATCCTCCTTATTTTATGTCAACTTTGTTGATGATGATGATGATTATCATCCTTATTTTATGTCAACTTTGATGACGGCTGGGTGCCCTTCCCAACACCAACCACGTTTACACTGTGTACTGGGAGGTTTTTACCGTGTTACCTACATGGCCACATTACAGCGTGGACTGTGTGTTTTTTTGTTGTGACATTTACACGACCTCATTTGTTTTGGACTGGATGTTGTGGTACCAACATAATTTCACATTTAAGGGAGTGGTGTGGATGGGGTGGGGGTAGTGGGACGGGGGTGTATTTTGATAGAGGTGCCTACTGACTGTAGGTTTCGCTTTGTACTTAGGCAAGGCGGGTCTTCTGTATAACTGTGTAGCGCCAAAGATCTCGGTCCAGTGGACATTGTCTTGGAGAGGTGTAAGTGTGTGAGGTCGGAATTTATCAAGTCGTCCCAGGTTTTTCTGGGTCTGCCTACTCCGTGGCTACCGTCTATTTTTATCGCCCTGCACTTTTTTATACAGCTGTCGTCTTTCATGCACATCACGTGACCGTACCAACGTAGTCTTCTCTCAAGTAAACAACATCTGATCCCTCTTATTCCTAATTTCTCCCTTAGTTCGTTTATGCTTTGCCGTTCACGTATATTATTATTACACATCCAACGGAGCATGCAAGCTTCGTTTCTCTCCAGTCTGCGTATATCTTCTGCACACAATGCCCAGGTCTCACTGCCATGTAACATTGTTGTTCGTATGCAGGCATCATACAGCCTGCCTTTCATTTTTAGAGAGAACCCTTTAGCGGCCAATAGTGGTATAAGCTCTCTGAACTTTTTCCATCCCGTTCTGACTCTAGCTACTGTACTTTCAGAGCACCCTCCCCCACTGCTGATTTTGTCACCCAGGTAACGGAAGCTGTCCACTATTTCTATAGAACCATCTGTGCAATGGAATGAGCTAGTATTCTGTGGGCACTTGCTGTTACTTATTGCACCAGAGCACCGGCCACATATAAAATCTATATTCTTAGTTAGCTTACCTGTGATCCCACTACATCTTTTATGCACCCATACTTTGCATTTGGGACATAAAATGGAATTTCTGCCTACTCCTTTCCTACACACTGAGCATGGCCATTTCCCAGATGGGACAGGTGCCCTATTTTCCTTCCTACAAACTAGAACTTTAGTCTTAGACAAGTTAACTTTAAGGCCTTTTGATTCTAGGCCATGCTTCCATGTTTGGAATTTCTTCTCGAGTTCAGCCATTGATTCAGCTATGAGCGTTAGATCATCTGCATATAGGAGTTCCCATGGGCAGCCGGTCTTGAACTCCTCTGTTATAGCCTGAAGGGCAATAATAAATAGTAGCGGGCTAAGGACGGAGCTCTGATGAACACCAACTTTTACGCTAAACTCTTCACTATATTCGTTGTTAATTCTAACCTTGCTGACTGTTTCTTTATACATGGCTTGTATAGCTCTCACAAGCCATTCATCAACACCTAGTTTTCTAAGGGCCCACCAGATAATTGAGCGGCTACTCTGTCAAAGGCTTTCTCCAAGTCAACAAAGGCTAAGTATAGGGGTTTACTTTTAGCTAAGTACTTCTCCTGTAGTTGTCGTACAATGAAGAGAGCGTATGTTGTACTTTTACCTGACGCAAACCCGAACTGCATTTCGTCTAGATCAATTCGCTCTCTGATTAGTTGCGCTATTACTTTTTCTGTGACCTTCATGACCTGGTCAATTAATTTAATGCCTCTATAGTTTCCTCTATCTAGGGCATCACCTTTACCCTTGTAGCAGTTAATGATAATGCTGCTGCGCCAGTCCTTCGGAACGACCCCATTCTGTATGACTTGGTTTACTATCCGAGTGACCATAGTGTGTCCCACCGTTCCAGATGCTTTCAGAATTTCAGCAACTATTTCCAAAGGCCCGGCCGCCTTGCCCGTCTTCATGTCTTTGATCGCCTTACTTATTATACTACCTTCAACTTGCACTGCTGGTCCCTCTATTGGGTCGATGTGGGGGAGACTATCTTTTTCCCATTTATTCTCCTCATTTAGTAGCCTTTCGTAGTGACACTTCCAAGCTACCTTCTTTTCAGCGTCAGTGATGGCAAGTACCCCATCATCATTAAGGACACACTTCTCCCCGACAATATCACTGTTTTCCTTGACACATTGCCTAGCAATCCTGAACACCTCACATTTTTGGTCCTCGCGTTGTAGAACAGGCTTGAACTTTCTTTCCTCTGCTTCCCTTCTTGCGAAGTACACTTGTCTCCTAGCTTCCCTCCTGGCCACTTGATAGTCTTCTCTACTTCCCCCATCCCGCCATGCTTTCCAAGCCTGCTTTTTGGGCTTGATTGACCCCTCCACCTTACTGTTCCACCACCGAGTTACTCTCCTCCTGCCTATAGGTCTGCTCCAGCCACAGGTTTCATCTGTCGCCTTCAGCAGGTTAGCTTTCAGGAATTCCCACTGTTCCTCTATATTGTACGACTCTAAAGCATCAAGTAATATGCTTTTAAATTTATTACTGGCTGTGGGGTCTTTTAACTTCCATATTTTTCTCCTGAGGATAGTCCTCTTCTGTTGTCGAGTACGTCTCGTCCAGACTATGAGGTCGTTAATTATGAGTCTATGTTGAGAAGTGCATTCTTCATGGGGGAGGGATTTAGTGTTTACAACAGACACTCTGTCACATCTCCTGCTAAGGATATAATCTACCTGGCTTGTGTGTTCCCCTGATCTATAGGTGATCAAGTGATTGTCTCGTATTTTGAAGTTAGTGTTACAGATAGTTAGGTTATTTACGTCACAGAATTCCAGGATTCTGGAGCCTTCCTCATTTCTAGTACCAAACCCATAGCCTCCATGGATTTCGTCATAGCCGTCACAATGTTGTCCAACGTGACCATTTAGGTCGCCAGCGATAACTATGTAGTCACTGTCGGTTATTTGGGAGGTAGTGAGCATTAACGTCTCATAGAATCTGTCTTTTATAACGCCAGGCAGTCCGGATTGTGGTGCATATGCAAATATTATTGTCACAGTAGTTCTATTGAGGACACGTCTTATTTTAATTATTCTGTCGTTCACTCTATTTACGTCTATTATCTTATCTGCCCACTTTTCTGCTACCATGATTCCTACTCCACCCAGCCCATTGTCATTTCCCACCCAGAGAAGCTTATAACATCGTTCTTTACCCACAATGAATCTAGCAGACCCACCCTTCCACCAGGTCTCTTGAATACAACAAACATCGACCTCCTTACGTTCAAGCATTTCTACAACCATGTATATATATATATATATATATATATATATATATATATATATATATATATATATATATATATATACATACTGTAAACATGGTTGGTGTTAGGAAGTGCATCCATCTAGCTGAAAAAATGCTGACCAAGGTATGACAGCCAGCTGACCAGACTTGTCTCATGATGTGGACGACTTGTGTAACTCATGCAAGCATGGTAAATAGATGTTAAACGATGATGATGACGATATATAGTCATACATACATTCATACACACACACATATATACAGTCATACATATATACATATATACAGTCATACATATATACATATATACAGTCATACATATATATATATACAGTCATACATACACACACATACACATATATACAGTCATATACAGTCATTATTTTACGATCTGAGTTCAAATCCCGCCGAGGTTGACTTTGCCTTTCATCCTTACGGGGTCGATAAAATAAAGTACCAGTAATGAACTGGGTAATTGCTGACCTTGTGCCTAAAGTAGAAACAATTATATATATAACAGTTTTGTAGCTTGCTTGAAGCATTGCTGAATAGGAAACACAAATTTAAATTTTGAAAACCAAAAAAATGCGTATGAAGAATGTTAAATTGCCAAGGTAACAAAAGAATCTTACCTTAACAAATTTAACGATTGTTAAATTTGTTAAGGTAAGATTCTTTTGTTACCTTGGCAATTTAACATTCTTCATACGCATTTTTTTGGTTTTCAAAATTTAAATTTGTTATATATATATATATATATATATATATATATATATATATATATATATATATATATCAGGATAGAAACAGTTTAAGTCTAGTTAGATCATTATTACTCAACAGTCTGGAAGAAGCTGTGGAAATGGCAAGAACTCAGTTGTTGGGTCACGACTCTCTCTCTCTCTCTCTCTCTCTCTCTCTCTATATATATATATATATATATATATATATATATTCATGTAGGTGTGTGCAAGTATTTAGATATGATTAAATGAAATTATGAAGCCAGTAGAGTAAAATTAACTTACCAATAATAACGCCACTATCACGCTTTGGACCACTGAAATTAAGGAGATAAAAAACTAAATAAAAAAAACAATCCAGGATTCATAGAACTCTTCCCCCTAAAAATAGAAATACATCTATGTCTATATACAGAGGGAGAAATGAGAAAGAGAAGGAGAGTGACATACACAAGTAGTATATATATATATATATATGTATATATATATATATATATATAAATATATATATATATAAATTGGTATATGTGTAACAGAGAGAGAGAGAGAGTGAATGAGAGATAT
>OZ024746.1:92490668-92493168 GCA_964016885.1 Eledone cirrhosa | reverse complement strand
ACCTCAAAGGTGGTTTATATCGTGATGACTGTCTTCTTCTTTCTAACAACCTTAGCCTTTCAGAAATCGAAAAAAACAAAAAGCATATTAGAACTTTCCTTAAAGACTATTATAATCTTAATATTACTTTTGAAAAAACAAGTAAAGTAGTAAATTTCCTAGATATAACTTTAGATTTAGCTACGGGTATATACCAACCTTACCATAAACCTAACCAAAACTTACATTACATACACTCACAATCTAATCACCCTAAATCTATCCTTAAAAACCTTGCATATAATATATCACTTAGAATTTCTAACCTTTCTTCTAACCAAGATGTATTTGATAAAAATGCGACCTTTTATAATGAAGCTCTAGATAGAAGTGGCCACAAAAATAGATTAGAGTATATACCTTCTACTAAAAATACTGAAAGCATACAGCATAATATTACCAACAAACACCAAATGAAAAGTACACACCTAAATGCCACCCACAATATACCCCAAAATACTAAATCTTCTAATATAAAGTATAGTAACCCTCAAAAAACTACTCATCATACAACTATAATAAATATTAATAATAAAACTCCTAATAAAAAAGATAAAACACCTAAATCTACAAATATAACTAAAAATAGTTGTGGTGAGATCATTAACATTAATCCTCCTAATAAAAATCATGATACAACATATAAAAATAATAAAAATAATAAACAACATAGAAACCGTAATAGACGAGTTACTTGGTATAATGCTCCTTTTAATTTACAAGTTAAGGATAATATTGCTAAAAAATTTTTTTATATCCTTGAGAAAAACTTCCCGCCAAACCACAAATACCATCAAATCTTAAATAGGTCTACAGTTAAATTCTCATACTCTACAACAAATAACATAAAACAAAATATAAGTGCATATAATGCAT
The DNA here is from genome assembly GCA_964016885.1 of Eledone cirrhosa. Lineage (NCBI taxonomy): Eukaryota > Metazoa > Mollusca > Cephalopoda > Octopoda > Eledonidae > Eledone > Eledone cirrhosa. Next base: position 92,492,253 of record OZ024746.1, on the reverse strand, counting down.
ATAAATGTAAGAAAACCATAAGTATACCACCAGTACATCAAATTAACAATAATATCTCCTCAAATACAGAATTAACGAAAGGATGTAACTGTAGAAACAAAACAAACTGCCCATTAAAAGGGAATTGTCTTGTTAACAACATAGTCTATAAATGTAATGTTAAAACTAAAGATTCTATTTGCTCATATATAGGAGCTACCTCTAACAATTTTAAGACAAGGTATAATACCCACAAACATAGCTTTAAAAATGCCGCACTGGCTAATACAACATCTCTAGCAGAAAAAATCAATAGTTATAAAAATAAAAATATAAAATATGATTTGACCTGGAGTGTGCTCAAAAGAGCCACCCCTTATCAAAATAATAGAAAGGAATGTAGATTATGTTCCCAAGAACTATTTGAAATAATGAAGTCTAAGGATATCTTATTAAATAAACGACAGGAATTAATTATATCGTGTAATCATAAACTAAAAAAAACATTTAAATATTATAAACCTAATTAATAACATTATTCTAGAAATTAATTTAATTTAAATGTTAGTTAACCTATAAATTTAATTTAATTAATATTTTATTACAGATGAGAAAATATTATGTAATCATAAATTTTGAAAAACCTTTAAATATTACTAATATATACTCAGTAATTTAATTTATAGATTAATTTTAATTTATTTAAACCTTTTTATTATAATTCTTTTACAGATAAAATATAACAAAATAATATCATGTATCCAATGACGGAGAAAGAATTTTTAGTATTATAGACCTAATTAATATACATTTTGGAAATATATTTATTATTTGGTTTTAGTTTTAATCAACCTAAAACTTTAATTTTAATTTGCTTAAAATTAGTATCCTTGTACAGATGAATTGCAGAATGTCATGTAATCATAGAATGGGATGTGTTTTGGATATATACCTAGTTAATATATTCTGTGCAATTTTTTGAAAAAGATATGTATATGTATATGTATATGTATATGTGTGTGTTGTGTATGTGTATCTGTATGTATGTTTATGTGTGTATATATGTATATATGTGTATATATATGTATATATATATATATATGTGTGTATATGTATGTATATGTGTATGTGTATGTATATGTATATGTATGCGTATTAATTTTGATTTTTATTTGCATATAATTATATTATGCTATTGATGAAATACAATATCTGCTTTATGTATTGTATACCTAATTAACATATACTAATTAACGTATACTATTGAAATAAATATATAATTTTTAATTTAGTTAACATATAATTTATATGCTACTACCGATGTAATACTTTATTTTATTTTTATTTGGGTTTCTTTTCCCTATTACTAAATTCATCTCCTAATATTGATACCATAACGTTATTAACTTTAATTTAGTTATAATGTAATTAATAATCTACTACTGTTTGACTTCATAATTCTGCTTCAAATATTATAAACCTAACTAATTTACACCTTAGAAATCAATATGTTGACTATCTTTGGTTTAGTTAACATATGATTAATGGTATACTTATTTATTTTGAGATGCATAGATTTCGTATTTCCTAGCACTGAAAATATGTA
>OZ024746.1:92443168-92483168 GCA_964016885.1 Eledone cirrhosa | reverse complement strand
TAGTGATGGTGGTGGTAGTACTAGTAGTAGTGGTGATGGTGGTGGTGGTACCAGTAGTAGTGGTGGTGGTGGTGGTGATGATGGTAGTACTAGTAGTAGTAGCGGTCGTGGTAGTACTAGTAGTAGTAGTGGTGGTGGTAGTACTAGTAGTAGTGGTGGTGGTAGTAGTAGTAGTAGTAATGGTTTCTAATTTAGGCACAAGGCCAGCAATTTTGGGGGATTGGGAAAGTTAATTACATATACACCCTTGCAAGCAGGGAAAAAGCGGACGTAAAAATGAAAAAAATATATATATATAGATATACACAGACATATATATACACACACATACAACACACACACACACACACACATATATATATATATATGTATATAGTGTATTCATGAGTGACAAATAATAGGATTGGCAGTATCGGTAGAGAGTCGGACGCTATGCTTTGACACATTGAGTTACGGCCCTTGCCATTCTGAGTTCAAATCCCGCCGAGGTTAACTTTGCCTTTCATCCTTACGGGGTCGATAAAATAAAGCACCAGTAATACACTGGGGTAATTGCTGGCCTTGTGCCAAAAGTAGAAACAATTATCTTTTCAATAACCTCACTTTGACGAATCAAAAAAAAAGTACCAGTAATACACTGAGGTAATTGCTGGCCTTGTGCCAACAGTAGAAACAATTATTGAATATTAATAATGGGCGGTGGATTAGCAGTATTCACAGACACCATGCTTTGCAGCATAGAGTTATGGCCCTTTACGTTCTGAGTTAAATCCTGCCGAAGTTAGCTTTGCCTTTCATCCTTACGGGGGTCAATAAAATAAAGTACCAGTAATACACTGGGGTAATTGCTGGCCTTGTGCCAAAAGTAGAAACAATTATTATAATATTATTATTATTCACTCATGAATACACTTAAGTATCCACCACGTTAAGAGAGAAAACAAGGCCAGCAATTACCCAGTGTATTACTGGTACTTTATTTTATCGACCCCGTAAGGATAAAAGGCGAAGTTAACCTCAGCGGGATTTGAACTTAGAATGGCAAGGGCCGTAACTCTGCGTCAAAGCATGGCGTCCGACCCTCTACCGATACTGCTAACCCACAAAAGGTTGATTTGTTATATCTTCATTACATTTATTGAGTAGTGATGCGTGTTTCACTATTGATCAGCCCAAGCTTCGGCCTGTATTGATTTACATTATATGTATATATATATATATGGTGGGGGCAATCGAAAGGTTGTGAATTCATTTCTCAGACTGGGTGATGTGTTGTTTCCTTGAGCAAGACACTTTATTTCACATTGCTCCAGTTCACTCAGCTGTATAAATGAGATGATAGGGACTGGGGTCCCTATCATTCCACTGCAAAGTGGTCGTGGAGGTCCCACGGCAAAAAAAACACTCAGCCCACACTGTAAAGTGGACGTGTAGGCACCACAGAAAAAAAGGACCCAGCACTCACTGTAAATGAGGTTGGTGTTAGGAAGGGCATCCAGCTGTAGAAATCAAGCCAGAATCAGTTCCTGTCCCACCCTGCAAGCAGGGAAAAGCAGACGTAAAATGAAATGATGATGATATATATATATATATATATATATATATATATATATATAAATTAATATATGATAAACATTTACATGTTTTTGTTGCAATTGACAATAAAATAGCTAGAATGAAATATCTTAATTCAAATACATATAGTCTGCCTGTGTCGATCTAAAAAATAATAAATCAATACTCACAAACATATATGGGCAAAAGGCCTTGGTACCTACATATATATATGAATTTATATATATGGTCCAGATATGAAATGTAAGTATTTCAACTATTTTTTTGTTAAATTGTTGGAATTCTTAGGTTTCTTTGTTATTGTTATGCTAAAATGTTCTATTCAGGTCTCACTTTCCTCAGAACATTGGATTAGTTCTTTAACAATATTCTCTTTCTGTTATCATTAAGCAGTTCTCCAGGAAGCAAGGCCGAAATGATAACAATGACTTCTATGCCTGAAGCACTGTATTCTTCTAAATTACTCATTATATACATATATATCCATACAAATAATATTTACAGAATATTTACACATATACAAAATAACAAAAATAAACTGGATAATTTACCAAATGACTAAAAATACCAAAATGGAATATTTTACTTCTATAAAAAGGAGTATAAACAATATTTTTTGTAAAAATAATTTCTCTCCCTCTTTCTTTCTCTCGCCCTCTCACTCCCTCTTTCTTTCTCTCACCCTCTCTCTCCCTTTTTCACACATTCTTACCATAGAATACAGGTCAGATTGAGGAAGGATCATAAGAATAAAAACGACAATAGATTAACAAAGAATTATTTTGACAAAACAAAACAATTAAATCGAAGAAATTAATAATGAATCTATATTTTCAAATACACATCATCACCATGTTTATGTCCACTGTCCATACTAGCATGGGTCAGACAAATTGTCTTGGCCTGAGTTCAGGTGGGTTGGAGGAGCCCATGTTGCTTGTTAAGTTCAATATTTCACATGGTTTCTATAGTTGGATACCCCTCTTGATACCTTTATAGGGCGTACTGGGTAGTTTAACACCAGTACTCCCACTCTACAGGGTGGACTCTAAAGTCTCAAAACCTACATTACCTTCATTTCATTGCCCATGTATAAGACACAATGAAATGAGTGGGATGTGGTCCTATAACCTGGCTAGGAGGGCAGTAACTGAGATGTGGTCCTATAACCTGTCTAGGAGGACAGTAACTGAGATGTGGTCCTATAACCTGGCTAGGAGGACAGTAACTGAGATGTGGTCCTATAACCTGTCTAGGAGGGCAGTAACTGAGATGTCGTCCTATAACCTGGCTAGGAGGACAGTAACTGAGATGTGGTCCTATAACCTGTCTAGGAGGGCAGTAACTGAGATGTGGTCCTATAACCTGTCTAGGAGGGCAGTAACTGAGATGTGGTCCTATAACCTGGCTAGGAGGGCAGTAACTGAGATGTGGTCCTATAACCTGGCTAGGAGGGCAGTAACTGAGATGTGGTCCTATAACCTGGCTAGGAGGGCAGTAACTGAGATGTGGTCCTATAACCTGGCTAGGAGGGCAGTAACTGAGATGTGGTCCTATAACCTGGCTAGGAGGACAGTAACTGAGATGTGGTCCTATAACCTGTCTAGGAGGGCAGTAACTGAGATGTGGTCCTATAACCTGGCTAGGAGGGCAGTAACTGAGATGTGGTCCTATAACCTGGCTAGGAGGACAGTAACTGAGATGTGGTCCTATAACCTGGCTAGGAGGACAGTAACTGAGATGTGGTCCTATAACCTGTCTAGGAGGACAGTAACTGAGATGTGGTCCTATAACCTGTCTAGGAGGACAGTAACTGAGATGTGGTCCTATAACCTGTCTAGGAGGGCAGTAACTGAGATGTGGTCCTATAACCTGTCTAGGAGGGCAGTAACTGAGATGTGGTCCTATAACCTGGCTAGGAGGACAGTAACTGAGATGTGGTCCTATAACCTGTCTAGGAGGGCAGTAACTGAGATGTGGTCCTATAACCTGGCTAGGAGGGCAGTAACTGAGATGTGGTCCTATAACCAGTCTAGGAGGGCAGTAACTGAGATGTGGTCCTATAACCTGTCTAGGAGGGCAGTAACTGAGATGTGGTCCTATAACCTGTCTAGGAGGGCAGTAACTGAGATGTGGTCCTATAACCTGGCTAGGAGGACAGTAACTGAGATGTGGTCCTATAACCTGGCTAGGAGGGCAGTAACTGAGATGTGGTCCTATAACCTGGCTAGGAGGGCAGTAACTGAGATGTGGTCCTATAACCTGTCTAGGAGGGCAGTAACTGAGATGTGGTCCTATAACCTGGCTAGGAGGGCAGTAACTGAGATGTGGTCCTATAACCTGGCTAGGAGGACAGTAACTGAGATGTGGTCCTATAACCTGTCTAGGAGGGCAGTAACTGAGATGTGGTCCTATAACCTGTCTAGGAGGGCAGTAACTGAGATGTGGTCCTATAACCTGGCTAGGAGGGCAGTAACTGAGATGTGGTCCTATAACCTGTCTAGGAGGGCAGTAACTGAGATGTGGTCCTATAACCTGTCTAGGAGGGCAATAACTGAGATGTGGTCCTATAACCTGTCTAGGAGGGCAGTAACTGAGATGTGGTCCTATAACCTGGCTAGGAGGACAGTAACTGAGATGTGGTCCTATAACCTGTCTAGGAGGGCAGTAACTGAGATGTGGTCCTATAACCTGTCTAGGAGGGCAGTAACTGAGATGTGGTCCTATAACCTGGCTAGGAGGGCAGTAACTGAGATGTGGTCCTATAACCTGTCTAGGAGGGCAGTAACTGAGATGTGGTCCTATAACCTGTCTAGGAGGGCAGTAACTGAGATGTGGTCCTATAACCTGGCTAGGAGGACAGTAACTGAGATGTGGTCCTATAACCTGTCTAGGAGGACAGTAACTGAGATGTGGTCCTATAACCTGTCTAGGAGGGCAGTAACTGAGATGTGGTCCTATAACCTGGCTAGGAGGACAGTAACTGAGATGTGGTCCTATAACCTGTCTAGGAGGGCAGTAACTGAGATGTGGTCCTATAACCTGGCTAGGAGGACAGTAACTGAGATGTGGTCCTATAACCTGTCTAGGAGGGCAGTAACTGAGATGTGGTCCTATAACCTGTCTAGGAGGGCAGTAACTGAGATGTGGTCCTATAACCTGTCTAGGAGGGCAGTAACTGAGATGTGGTCCTATAACCTGTCTAGGAGGGCAGTAACTGAGATGTGGTCCTATAACCTGTCTAGGACGGCAGTAACTGAGATGTGGTCCTATAACCTGGCTAGGAGGACAGTAACTGAGATGTGGTCCTATAACCTGTCTAGGAGGGCAGTAACTGAGATGTGGTCCTATAACCTGTCTAGGAGGGCAGTAACTGAGATGTGGTCCTATAACCTGTCTAGGAGGACAGTAACTTCAAATATTAACTCACTCAGATGGTGACAATTGACGCCAACATGGAGAGCAGATATATTATGATGATGATGATGGTGAAGTGGTTGTGGAGGTGGTGATGATGAGAACGATGTTGATGATGATGATGATAATATTTGCAAGTAAAATTAGAAACAAAGTGAAGTATACTCAATAGGTCCAATTTTGTTGAGTTCAAATTGATTACTTTTCCAAACATTTCCTAAAACACACACACACACACACACACACACACACATATATATATATCTGTGATATTGATGGACATGAGAATGAGTACTCAATACTGAAGTAGAGTTTAACATTTTTTTATTATGGCTATGTGATAAGTGTTGTTATTCTGGAGTTTCACCTGTTTACCTGTGCACACAGGATCATCAGACAAGACTTGTATTTTAGTTTGGGCCCCTTTCTCAACACCAATGGGATTAGAACTTAGTGAGAGATAATAATAATAATGAAATTATTGTGTACAAGGCTCAGGTGCACTACAACTCATCAAAGGTGCATAGAATAATGTACAAATGTCAGGAAAGTGAACAGTGTATGAGTCATGATATACATGTGTGCGTGTGTATGGAGGGGGAATATCAGGTGTAGTCTTGGCGAATTTCAGGAAGAATGGAGGTTTTAAAGGATGCAGTGTCTCGACAGTTAACAACTGATGCAGGTAGTTTGTTCCATGCTTCAGCAACTCTGAGCGTGAAAAAATGTATCCGAAAGTCATGGGAGCTGTGCTGTTTCCTGACTTTGAAGGCATGTCCACGGGTGTTAGACACATGGAATTCAAAAAGGTACTCAGGGTTGTTGTTGGCAAGATGGTTAATAATTTTGTGGGTGTTTATCAAGTCAGTTGCCAGATGTCGGAGTTTCACTGTATCCATGCTCAGAGTATAGTAGATGCCTGAAGAAGGGTATTCGCTTGGTTGAACTGAACAGTTTCTAGGTCAATGTTCTGAGCAAAATAGGGATTTCAGACTGCACCATAACTATATACAGCTTTAAATAGATAGCTAGAGGGTGGCTGACAAAGGTCTTGCTGAGTGATGTTAAGACACTCTTGGCCTTCTTGACAAGTTTAGAGATGTGCTTTGTCCAATGCAAATTGCTGCTGACAGTAATACCCAGGTCACGTTCACAAGAAAACTTCTTGATATTAGTGTTGTGGAGGGAGTATGTGGATTCTGGGTTTTTCCTCCCCAAATGCAACTAATTGAAACTAATTGCTGTGATGAAACTACTGTTGAGAGAACAAGTGAAAATAAAAATAAATAAAACAGGAAAAAAGAAGAAATAAGAAAAACGAAAAGAAAATAGAGAGGAGGAGGAGGTAAAAGAAGCCTAATTGGATCAAAATATTCTTGGAAGATTAGAAATAGATTTTGTCATCAAAAATAAAACCCTTTCACTTTTATCATAGATTAAAATACTGCAGGTTCCATTTCCATAAAATATAATGGAAGTATTTTATATTTTCATGAAACATTCCATGAGACGAACAAAAGAAATAAAATAAAAATTACATTCAATTGAAATTCCGTTCACCTTTATTCTATATTATATTGTATTTTAATTAAACCTTTTGTGCAGATAAAGATATCGATAATCTATGTTGTTATATTGCTATAAATAAAGCTTTAATGTGATCTTAACATGTAAACACAGTACATAAATCACAACTAAATATTGGTTTATATTGTGGAAGTTAAGGATTTAGGAAGGAACATTTCATTCATTTATGCTTTCATCACCACCACCACCACCACCACTGTTTAATGTGTATTTTTCATGCTTGCATCGGTTAGATAGACAAATCAGAACAGATGACCATGTCTTGCTCATACATTTCGTTTTGATCTTGGTATTCTATGGCTGAATGTCCTTGCTAACCCCAACCACAAATATTCACATCAGCGTATTTTACAGGCTCAGAGGATATGAAAGTAAAAAGTAAAATCAATTTGGTTTTCAGAAGTCCCTAATGTGCTGATAGACAGTTCCCTATCTTTCTACTCCAACTCCCTAAACAGAAGTGAAGATAGTCACCTAGATAGCAGAAGCTATCAACCACTTCTATAGACCCTTCCTGTGACTTGAAGAGGTTTATATCATTGTCACTCTTCCCTTTGATTTCTCCTGTACATCTTCTACAAAGTCTTCCCTTCCTGTTAGTCTACCGGTTATTCCACTACATCTCGTGTACCCAAGATGTACATTGTGTACACCATGTGGCATTTATGCCTACTCCTTTTCTGCATATTGAGCAAGGCCACTTCCCTGAAGGAATCAGGGTCCTGTCTTCTCTCCTACTCACTAGTACTTTAGTTTAGGCTAAGTTTACTTTTAGGCCTTTTGATTCTAAATTCTATTTCCATAGTTGGAACTTATTTTCTAGGTTTTTAATGGATTTGGCTATAAGGACCAGATCATCTGCATAGAGAAGTTCCCATAGGCAGCTAGTCTTAAACACCTCTGTTATGGCCTGGAGAACTATGATGAACAGCAGTGGGCTAAGAACTGAACTTTGATGAACTACTTCTACCTTGAATTCCTTGCTAAACTCCTTTCTTACTCTCACTTTACAGATGACGCCTGTCTATATAGCTTGCACTGCTCTCACCGACCATTTTTCTACACCTAATTTCCTTAAGGGCCACTAGATAACAGATTGGGGTACTCTGTCAAACACTTTTTCTAGGTCAACGAAAACTAGGTGTAGTGTATTTTTGGTAAAGAACTTCTCTTGTAGTTGCCTCACTAAGAAGAGGGCGTCTGTAGTACTATTCCCAGGCATGAAACCAAACTGCATCTTGTCTAATCTGATTCTTACTCCAATTAGTTGCGCTATAACTCTTTCTGTCACTTTCATAACTTGGTCCATTATTCCTCTATAGCTGCTCCTTTCTAGAGCATCACCTTTGCCCTTGTGGCAATTTATGATTGTACAGCTGTGCCAGTTATTGGGTATGACACCGTCCTGTATTACTTGATTGACTATGTAGGGTTACTAGTTTGTACTGCTGTACCAGGTATTGGGTATGACACCATCCTGTATTACTTGATTGACTATGTAGGGTTACTAGTTTGTACTGCTGTACCAGGTATTGGGTATGACACCGTCCTGTATTACTTGACTGACCATGTAGGGTTACTAGTTTGTACTGCTGTACCAGGTATTGGGTATGACACCATCCTGTATTACTTGATTGACTATGTAGGGTTACTAGTTTGTACTGCTGTACCAGGTATTGGGTATGACACCATCCTGTATTACCTGATTGACAATGCAGGTTACTTCTCCAGATGCTTTTAGCATCTCAGCAACTATCTCTGAAAGTCCTGCAGCTTTACCATTCTTCATTTCTTTGAACTTATAACCCTCAACTTCCATAGCTGGTCCATCTGTTGGGTGGGTTGGGGGTAGTTTCTCTTCCTCTCATTTATTCTCTACATTCGTCAATCTCTCATAGTAACATTTCCAGGCCTCTTTTTTTTTAGTATCAGTGGTGTTATGTGCACAGTGTTATTTTTAACACACTTTTCCCCCAACAACATCTCAATTTACACTGACACACTGTCTTGTAATACAGAACACTTCACATCTCAGGACACTGGCAAACTTTCTTTTTTCAGCCTCTCTCCTAGCTTTCCACCCCCATTTTTTCCAGTCTTTCCAAACCTGTCTCTAGGCTTTAATGGTTCTATCCCCTGTGCTGTTCCACTACCAGGTTACCCTCTGTCTGGCTGGTGCTTTACTCCAGCCACAAGTCTTGTCAGTAGTTTGCAAAATGATGTCACGTAGAAATTTACAGTTGTCCTCTATGTTATATGTACCTAGTTCATCACCCCTCTCATCTACTGCATCCTGTAGGGCCTTCTAAACCTATATTCAACTGAAAGGTCCTTTAGCTTCCAGATCTTCTGTCTCCATATTTTTCTGCATATCTTGTTCTGTCTTGTATTTATTTTGATGTTGCTAATAACTAACTTGTGTGAGGCGGTGCATTCTTCCCCAGGGACTTGAGGCTGAAAGGACGCTCTTCATTTCTCTCTCTCTGGCCTGTCCCAACACAAACATAATACCAATGGAGATATTTATTTCTCTGTCGTTACAAGCCACCTATTCTTCACAGTCCTTTCAGTCAAATCGTTGAAACTGCAGGTGGTCTGAAAGTTGATGAGTGCATTTAAATGCTTGTGATCTATCATCCATTTTATTTCTTCCTTCCTATCAATTTTTTGAGCCAACTCACTTTGAGCCAGTGATTTCTATCCTTCGAGGTAATGTTTTATCCAATGCCATTTTGACAGCATTTTGCTGTTTTAACAGCTTCTTTATGCCGAGTTTTTGCATTTTCCTACGAATATATATATATATATATATATATATATATATATATATAGAGAGAGAGAGAGAGAGAGAGAGAGAGAGAGAGAGAGAGAGAGAGAGAGCGCGAGAGAGAGTCTGCAGTTGTCATGTAGGTGTCATGACAAAAAGCACCTAGCCCACACTGTAAATGTGGTTGGCATTAGGAAGGGCATCCAGCCATAGAAAACCAGTTAGAAACAGATCTGTGTGAGCAAGACATGATCACCTGACCTGAATTGCCTCAAATGGGACAACCCGTCTAACCTATGCTAGCGGGGAAAGTGGATGTTAAACAATAATGATGATAAATACATATATAATATTTAATATAATTATTTTGCAGGTGATATGGCGCATGCCATTCTGGCATGACACCCATAATTTTGATTTAGATTAAATTCATTTTGATTTATCTTAATTTTGGATATAGATATATAATATTTAGTATAGAAATGGCTTCTACAGGACTAGAACTGCTTCATTCAAAGGGCTTTCCTGATGATTTCCTTCGAATGAAACAGTTCTAGTCCTGTAGAAGCCATTTCTATATTAAATATTTTATATACTCTACTATGTATTGAGTACCTTACTTACTGTGGTTACCCTCGATTGAACCTGGGATACACACACACATTATATATATATATATATATATATATATATATATATATGCTGGACCATCGGGAATAGTTGCTGAGGTGCTGAAGGCATCAGGGGACGTAGGCACTAAACTGGTTACACGCATCATCAATCAGGCTATATATGGTGGTGTCATACCCCAAAACTGGTGCAGCAGTATTCTCATAAATTGTTACAAAGGTAAAGGGGATGCTCTGGAGAGGAGCAATTATAGGGGTATAAAACTGATGGATCAGGTTATGAAAGTGGCAGAAAGGATATTAGCACAACTAATTAGAGAAAGGGTCAAACTAGATGAGATGCAGTTTGGTTTTGTGTCTGGGAAGAGTACAACAGATGCCCTCTTCTTGGTGAGACAATTGCAAGAGAGGTTCTTAGAGAAAAATAAGCCACTATACTTAGCCTTTGTTGACCTAGAGAAGGCCTTTGATAGGGTACCCCGATCTGTCATCTGGTGGAGATGACGAAGGACCATGACGAGTTGAGAGATGCTGAATAAGACCCGTCCCACCCTTGTGAACAGGGAAGAGCAGACGTAAAATGATGATGATGATGATGATGATATATAAGTAGATTTTGTGATATTATATCTATATATATATATATATATATATATATATATATATATATATATATAATCACAAAATCTACTTATACTGTCTTTCATGTTGCTACATACCTTAGTTTGTATATAACTTATATATTTCTATAATATATGTTCTTGTAGCAATACTTATATTATAAGCATTGCTACAAGAACATATATTATAGAAAATAAGAGAAAGGTGAGGATTTAGGCAGGTAAAATTTTACTCTCGTTTTCAGAGATTGCTATAATAGGAAACATTTTTCTATGGAATGAAACAAATGGAAATATCTTTATATAAATTGTAAATATATCAATGATTTGTACATTAAATGATGTATTGAATATATCTCAAACAATACATTGAGAGTTATGCCTCGAGTAGCTTTGTTCTAATTCTTAATGAATTGAAAAAAATATATGTTCAGTCTATATATACAAATTAGGGTATGTAGCAGTTTTAATATAAGTATAAACCTTTAAAAATTAGCAGTTTTGGTGGTTTTAGGTGGGTTGGTACTAAAAAGTTAAACTACTAAGTGGACTAGTGAAAACTAAGAACATTGAATTTTTGACAGCACAAGTGTCTATGACATTATATACCATTAAGTTCTGTCATGTGGATGGAATGGATTGTAACATTTACATATTGACGGCCGTGACATTTTCACAGAAATCAAGGTGTAATAAATGTAAATATTTTATTATTAAATGCAAAGTTTGAAGTATTTAAGAAAGAAATTCATCGGTGGTTCACCTCTCATTTTAAATGACTACTATTTCATACACTAGATAAAACTGGTGTTATTTTTTATGACATACATACATTATCTGTGTGTGTATTTAGTTAGATATACACACACATGGACAGATATATACACAAACACATGCATATGCATACACTAGCATCTGTGTGTATATCATCATCATCATCATCAACGTTTAACGTCTATCTTCCACGCTAGCATGGGTTAGACGAAAATTGTCCCACTTGAGGCAAGATTGATCGGGTGAGTGTGTCTCGTTCATATAGGATTGTGTATTTAGTTTGATATACACACACACACAGACATAGACACACACACACAGACAGATAGATATATACACATATTTATATATACACACACACATGCATACACTAGCATCTGTATGTGTATATATAGTTAGATATATACACACACATACACAGACAGATATATACACATATTTATATATACACACACACTCATGTATATATTAGCAGAGGTACCCAGCACTGCCATGGTACTTCAATGGCTTAATGTATAGCAAATTTTTATGTAGTTCTTTACATATGCAGCAATTAACAACTGCACACTTCTAGTCTCAGTGACCCCCGCCCACACACACACTCACACACAAACATATATGAACACTGTGAGAACTCCAGGATGAGAAATACTCATCAGTACTCCCACAACATTCCAAAATAGAACATAGGGACACATTAGAGAACATAGAGATAAATATTATATCCACACACAGAAAAGACGCAATTCTCAGACAAATTACAGAGGCGACAAATACAAACAAACTCCAACCAAAATTAAACAGAAAACATGAGTGGAATAGCAACATCACAACTAGTAATTAAGGACAAGATAAAGACATACAGACACACACAAAAACCAAACTAACAAAATAAACCAGACACACACATATAGAACAAACAACCAACTAGTGACAAATAAACATATACATAAATAAATAAACATATATACACACACACACAGAGATGTAACACATGCACAAACCAAACACACAACACACAATAACAAGATGTTGTAGGACAGAACAAAAGAGACACAAAATAAGAAATCAGTCACTGAAGAGGTGACAGAATGTGTGATGAAAGAGCTTTGACAATATATAAACAACCATCCGGTTATCGAACCAACCAACCAGAAATTTGTAATAAATTGAAGTGAAAACCAACAAGTGCATGTGTTTTTTATTGGCAGCATAGCCCTCTCAAAGTATAACAATATATATGCAGGGTTACAACCCCCAACTCGACACATATATACATAGGAGCTGCGTCAATCACCACCACTCCTTTAATAGGATTGACAAGTGCAAAAGTACGGCCCTTTCCAAACTTATATGGAAGCTCAAGCTGGACAAGACCCTGTACTCTTTGATCTGGTCCAAGGTTAGGGAGGTACCTCCAGGCAGAGATGGTTCTGGCATTTGCAGCCTCTGTCTGAGTGAGACCCTTGAGATACTTAGTGGTGGAATAAATATAATCAATCACAGGGCAGATTTCTTTGGTGCATGTCGACACCTAAGGATGGGAACTTTCCTTAAGCTATATGGATAGCAACCCTACCGCACTGAGTCCCAGAGACACCAACCCTGCCCACTGACTGCACCTATCTCTTCTCTCTCCTCTCTTCTAGTCTCGATTAGCATCTAAAAATATCCCAGAGCCACACTAACTTAGCGGTTGGACCCACACCTTACTTTGCCTTGGTTTATCACTTCCTTAGTTCTAATCCAAGTATCTAACCACTAACTATTTAGCGAGATAATATACCTTGACAGAATCCAATCCTGGGTATCTGCATACACCCCACATTACTTCTCACTGGGTTTCACCATCAACTCTCAGTCTATAATTCAGTTTTCCTAAGAACAAACTATCTCCAACCTAATTCCTTTCTCCAATAAACGTAAATAAAAACTGTGATAATTAAATAGCACGTACATATTATTTCTATTTTTATTCTTCTAAAGGGTACATATGTGTCTATATGTGTATGTATATATGTATATATATATATATATATATATATATATATATATATATATATATATATGTGTGTGTGTGTGTATGTGTGTGTATATATATATATATATATATATATATATATATATATTTGAAAAAAAGGAAAAGAATGACTTCACTTGTAGTGTTAAAAAATTTATGATTTAATGTTATAATGTTATGAGTTGGTAGATCCAGTATTCCATATCATCTCAGCACACTTCTAGCCACTGATTTCTATCCTTTGAGGTAAATTTTACCTGACGTCACTATTGACGGCATTTTGCTGTTTTAACAGCTTCCTTGCACTGAATTCTTCCAATTACTCTATGAATTCTAATACACTCACGCTTCAAACTCAATATTCGAGATACATTTGTATGTATAGTTTATTAATAATCTACCAAAAATTAAATTTTTTTGAGATGACAGAAACTGAAAGAAAGGACTCTATACATATGTAGAGTAATAAATGTACTCTATACATATGTAGAGAGTACATTTATTAATTAATTAATGTATAATTAATGTATAGATCTTTCAACTAGAAGTATTTTTAGCAGGTAATATATTTGTTATGGAAAACAAAATGAGAAAAAACATTGACAGCCATATAATAGAAAAAATATGAATAGTACATCATATTAAAGTTGTCATATTAAACTATATCATATTGAACTATGTCATATTAAACTATATCATATTGAACTATGTCATATTGAACTATATCATATTGAACTATATCATATTAAAGTTGTCATATTAAAGTTGTCATATTAAAGTTGTCATATTAAACTATATCATATTGAACTATGTCATATTGAACTATATCATATTGAACTATGTCATATTGAACTATATCATATTGAACTATATCATATTAAAGTTGTCATATTAAAGTTGTCATATTGAACTATATCATATTCAACTATATCATATTAAAGTATATCATATTAAAGTTGTCATATTAAAGTTGTCATATTGAACTATGTCATATTGAACTATGTCATATTGAACTATGTCATATTGAACTATGTCATATTGAACTATATCATATTAAAGTATATCATATTAAAGTTGTCATATTAAAGTATATCATATTAAAGTTGTCATATTGAACTATATCATATTAAACTATATCATATTAAACTATATCATATTAAAGTATATCATATTAAAGTATATCATATTAAAGTTGTCATATTGAACTATATCATATTAAACTATATCATATTAAACTATATCATATTAAAGTTGTCATATTAAAGTATATCATATTAAAGTTGTCATATTAAAGTATATCATATTAAAGTTGTCATATTGAACTATATCATATTAAAGTTGTCATATTAAAGTTGTCATATTAAAGTACATCATATTAAATTTGTAATATTAAACTATATTATATTGAACTATATCATATCAAAGTACATTATATTGAACTATATCCTATTAAAGTATATCATATTGAACAATATCATAATATGAAAAGTACATCATATTAAAGTTATATTAATATCAACAAATAAGACAACTTTCTTGCAATGTTCAGTGTAAAATTATGTTAAGGACAGAAAGGAGCCAATAACTGTCATAAAGTCATTGATTACAATAGTTAAGATGTACTCAGTTAAGTATTAAAATTAATAGAGTTGTAGAAAACAGATTTTAAGAAAATATAACCATTGAATTTTTCAAGAATTACCACAAACTAGTTATGGAAATTTAGTATATTGAGAGCTGGGGCTATCATTACAACAACTTGGCAGCTGTCTTAGATGCAGACCTCTGAGGGGCACATTACTGAAGCTTAAAAGATATTACCATCACCATGCCAACCCTTTTACTCATCTATTATGACATGCAGGGATAACTAGGTTTGTCATCTTGCTAAACTGTTAAGTTGAAATAATTTCATTTGAGAGAATGGGGCACATAACTGGAAGAAAACTAGAGGTAGTAGCCTGGGGTGTTAAATACCCAGGTACATATTCTAGAGTTAGCCTGGGGTGTTAAATACCCCAGTACACATTCTAGAGCTAGCCTAGCGTGTTAAAAACCCAGGTACACATAGTAGAGCCAGCCTAGGGTGTTAAATACCCAGGTACACATTGTAGAGCTAGCCTGGGGTGTTAAATACCCAGGTACACATTGTAGAGCTACTCTAAGGTGTTAAATACACAGGTACACATTGTAGAGCTAGCCTAGGGTGTTAAATACCCAGGTACACATTGTAGAGCTAGCCTGAGGTGTTAGATACCCAGGTACACATTCTAGAGCTAGCCTAGGTTGTTAAATACCCGGGTACACATTGTAGAGCTAGCCTGGGGTGTTAAATACCCAGGTACACATGTATGTTGATGTAGCAAGCCACATGATTCCATGTGAGTCTTCATGGATATGTTGGCATAACAAGACTCATGATTCCATGAGTCTTCATTGATTGCCATCTCGACTGATTGGAGGTTGCTTCACTTTGCACACCACACTGAGATGAAGCTAATTATAATAAAATGAGCCAGAGTCAATATCCCCTCAATTTTAGAGCCTGCTGGATTACCCAGGGTTGATAAGAAGAGACCTGATGGTCGTACTCCTTACTCTTGGGCTAGAGGTAGATGACCAAATCACCTGAAGATGGTCCTCACTCTCGTTACCATATTTCTAATGAAAGACACTGCCTATGATTTTCAAATGATGTTGAAAATAATTATGAATTTAGTGAGGTTTACTAATATAACTAACTTTGCCATTATTAAGCTGAAACATAACTTACATAAAATCATAATGGAAGAGTTTAAGATATATATAGACACTTTAAAATAAACAGCTTTGTATTGGGTGGCTGAAGGACCAAGGGTGGCTTCAGGTGTATAGGTAACAAAAGAGATAAAGTGTTTATGTGTATGTTAGAACCTTTGTCATTTTATCTTCCATCAGCTTAATAACAATGTTATATTACAAAATATTTCCAAATTCTTGATTATTTTCAAAATGATTTGAAAATTCTAGGCAATATTTTTTATAAGAAATTTGGCAATAAAAATGTTAACATATTTCATGAAAGCATTGAAAAGAGAGAGAAAAGTTTTAAATCATATTGAAATAGAACTCAAGAATGCTAAAGAAATAATAGGAAATAATATGCACACATTGGTATAGTTGTAAATAGTTAGCATGTTCTACGTAAATCTACCATGCACACATATTCAAACCCAACTGACAACTTATTCAAAAGTATAAGAAAGAAGTTTGAATATAATAAACTACATTTAACTAAGTAAAATTCCAACCATGCCACACCCCAAGAAAATATATTTTAAATATTATTCTATGTAAATAATAATATCAATTTCTATTTTAGGCACAAGGCCAACAAATTTGGGGAAGAGCATAGTTGATTAAATCAACCCCAGTACATAACTGGTACTTTATTTTATCAACCCCGGAAGGATGAAATATAAAGTTAACCTCAGTGGGATTTGAACTCAGAATATAAACAACCAGAACAAATACTGCAATGACATTTTATCTGACACTCTACTAATGTAAATAATAATACTAATAGATAATAGTACTTACTACATAATAATTGTTTCTATTTTGGCACAAGGCCAGCAATTACCCAGTACATTACTGGTACTTTATTTTATCGACCCCGTAAGGATGAAAGGCAAAGTTAACCTCGGCGGGATTTGAGCTCAGAACGTAAAGGGCCATAACTTTATGCTGCAAAGGATGGTGTCTGACGCTCTACCAATACTGCGCCATTCCACCGCTCTAATAGGTACTACATAATAATACTAATAGATAATAGTACTACATGATACTAATAGATAATAGTACTACATAATATACCACAGAGAAAATATTTAGGTCTATAAAAATGGTAGAAAAGTAGTTTTCAGATGTAAGTTGACATGTCTACAGATAAACATGTGTGTCAATGGTGACACAACCTCTCTAGTGTTGGTGATCTACAGAATACACCCAGTACACTGTGTAAAGTGGTTGTTGATAGGAAGGGCATACAGCCATAGAAACTATGCTCCCAGTACACTCTGTAAAGTGGTTGGTGTTAGGAAGGGCATCCAGCCATAGAAAGATTGACAAAAAAGGGCCAGGAACAGTTATTTCAAAAATATGAAAACCTCCCTTGTGCTGGTGTCCTGATAAATGCACAGGGCAGAGTGTGGGAACGTATGCAAGCAACATACAAGGCCCCAGCCTATCTGAGGGGGTTAATAACTCTACTTGAGTACTAAATTGTTCTGTCACAACCTGTCCAACCCTTGCTTGCAGGGAAAATGAACATTAAATGATGAGGATGATGATGATGCTATTTTGCTGGTAATGAATTTATATAAATAAATATAAACAAAAGTCTATTATGAAGCAGAAAACAATAATAACAGAGACAGTAAAACATAATTAAACATACATGCCGAACAGAAGTGTTACTATTGTTATGGTCAACAATTGTATGCGTATAATTGTCTATATAGCAGTACTTAATGTAGAACTACTCTTAATCACAACACACAAAATAAAACATAAGCCACTAAGTATATATATATATATATCCACTACCCCTACTCCATCCTCCCACTCCCACCAACACCACCCTCTCTCTATAAAGTTGGTACCACAACATCCAGTCCAAATAAATGAGATAATGAGATCGAGGTCGTGTAGGTGTCATGACAAAAAAAAACACACAGTCCACGCTGTAATGTGGCCATGTAGGTAACATGGTTAAAAGCTCCCAGTTCCACACTGTAAACGTGATTGGTGTTAGGAAGGGCATCCAGCCGTAGAAAACCTGCCAGATAGTCCTATATGAGTGAGACACGGTCACTCGACCAACCTTGCCTCAAGTGGGACAACTCCCGTCTAACCCATGCTAGCGTAGAAGATGGACGTTAAACGAAGATGATGATGATCTTTATACAGCAATAGAATATATATAATACACATATAAAAAATATCTGTAGAAACCATACTCCCAGTACACTCTGTAAAGTGGTTGGTGTTGGGAAGAAGATCCAGTCATAGAAGCCAAGCCAAAACAAAACATATGAACAGGACCTGACAAGTCTGGTCTCAAAACGAGACAATCCCTCTAACTCATGTGAGGATGAAAAATAGAGGTTAAACAGTGATGGTGATGATGATGGATATATGATTGTAAAAAGGTTTAACATATAAACTGTTAGTAAAGATCTGTGTATATAATTCTATCTGTAAATATAAAAAAATGTACTAATGTAAAAATCAATAAAATCAGTAAATAAACATAGACACTGAAAGGGTGAGAAACTATAGGCTAGTAAATATAGGGTGAGAGACTATAGGGTAATAAATATAGGGTGACAGACTATAGGCTAGTAAATATAGGGTAAGAGACTATAGGGTAATAAATATAGGGTGAGAGGCTATAGGGTAATAAATATAGGGTGACAGACTATAGGGTAGTAAATATAGGGTGAGAGACTATAGGGTAGTAAATATAGGGTGAGAGACTATAGGGTAATAAATATAGGGTGAGAGACTATAGGGTAATAAATATAGGGTGAGAGACTATAGGGTAATAAATATAGGGTGACAGACTATAGGGTAATAAATATAGGGTGAGAGACTATAGGGTAATAAATATAGGGTGAGAGACTATAGGGTAATAAATATAGGGTGAGAGACTATAGGGTAATAAATATAGGGTGAGAGACTATAGGGTAGTAAATATAGGGTGAGAGACTATAGGCTAGTAAATATAGGGTGAGAGACTATAGGGTAATAAATGTAGGGTGAGAGACTATAGGGTAATAAATATAGGGTGAGAGACTATGGGGTAATAAATATAGGGTGAGAGACTATAGGGTAGTAAATATAGGGTGAGAGACTATAGGGTAATAAATATAGGGTGAGAGACTATAGGGTAATAAATATAGGGTGAGAGACTATAGGGTAGTAAATATAGGGTGAGAGACTATAGGCTAGTAAATATAGGGTGAGAGACTATAGGGTAATAAATGTAGGGTGAGAGACTATAGGCTAGTAAATATAGGGTGATAGATTATAGGGTAATAAATATAGGGTGAGAGACTATAGGGTAGTAAATATAGGGTAAGAGACTATAGGGTAATGAATATAGGGTGAGTGACTATAGGGTAGTAAATATGGGGTGAGAGACTATACGGTAATGAATATAGGGTGAGTGACTATAGGGTAGTAAATATGGGGTGAGAGACTATAGGGTAGTAAATATAGGGTGAGAGACTATACGGTAATGAATATAGGGTGAGTGACTATAGGGTAGTAAATATGGGGTGAGTGACTATACGGTAATGAATATAGGGTGAGAGACTATAGGGTAGTAAATATAGGGTGAGTGACTATAGGGTAATAAATATAGGGTGAGAGACTATAGGGTAATAAATATAGGGTGAGTGACTATAGGGTAGTAAATATGGGGTGAGAGACTATAGGGTAGTAAATATAGGGTGGGAGACTATAGGGTAATAAATATAGGGTGAGAGACTATAGGGTAATAAATATAGGGTGAGAGACTATAGGGTAATAAATATAGGGTGACAGACTATAGGGTAGTAAATATGGGGTGAGAGACTATAGGGTAGTAAATATAGGGTGAGAGACTATAGGGTAGTAAATATAGGGTGAGAGACTATAGGGTAATAAATATAGGGTGAGTGACTATAGGGTAGTAAATATGGGGTGAGAGACTATAGGGTAGTAAATATAGGGTGGGAGACTATAGGGTAATAAATATAGGGTGAGAGACTATAGGGTAATAAATATAGGGTGAGAGACTATAGGGTAATAAATATAGGGTGAGAGACTATAGGGTAGTAAATATAGGGTGAGAGACTATAGGGTACTGACAATAGGGTGAGGGACTATAGGGTAGTAAATTAGGGTGGAATACTATAGGGTACTGACAATAGGGTAGGAGATTATATATATAAACACTCATACATATATATGTATATACCCATGTATACACACACACTCATATATATATATATATATATATATATATTAGTTCAGTGAGATATTAGTATAACTGCGATCTGTTGACTAAATATAGGTTCAGAGGTGCTGTACATGTTGGGGAGGAGGAGATTGATAACTATGGTTGGGAGGTGAACTGGAAGATTCTCTGAGACAACCTGTTGTGAGCCACTGACAAGACCTGTGGTTGAAGTCAAATACCAGCCAGATAAAAGGTGAATTGACGTTGAAATAGTGCTGAAGATAGAACATTAAAAGCTAAAAGACTGGAAAAACGAGGGCAGCAGAACAATCTTATAACTAGAAGAGAAGCTGAAAGCCAGAAGCTTTGCAATGTTCCATGATATGTGGTGCAGAGGTATGAGCTGTTCCTCATTGATAAGCAGTGTGAATGAAGACATTGTGAGAGTAAAGGGCGTGAGAAAGGATTCTGGAGTGTTTAACCATGTTGACGTTCAAGAGAATGGCACAGAAATATTATGTTTACTAAACGTGGGGAATGTGCCATTTTAATCAGGTAAATGGTCTTGTTCTATATGTAGAAAAGAAGAGAATTTTGTATCCTGTATTCAAGAGGTCTAGTGAGATTGTAAGCAGGCTAAAAGAGATGCTGAACTTTATATTTGGCAAATGTACTGGGAGAGTTAGCAGTACCAGTGAAAGAAACTTTCTCCTGACAAAGTACCAGAAAAGTAGTTGATAGCTTCTAAGTGTGGATGAGCTGAGAGAAAAATTGAACATAAGAGGAATCAGATGTTGTGCGCAGGAGAGAAGATTGCTATGGGCATGTAATGTGGATGGTGATCGCTGTGTGAAGAAGTACCAAAAGGTCCAAGAGAAAAGAAGTGGAAGAGAAAGACTAAGGAAGATGTAAGCAGAGGTGGTGAAATCTAACTGCAAGATACTAGACTCTACAAAGGACAGAAAGAATATTTTATCACTTATAAGCATTTACATTAATTAGTAGTGTGATGTGATCTGATAGGAACCAGTGTTTATAGTGCCAGTAGTAACTTGTTAGATAGCTTAATGAATTCTCTAGTAGAAACTGATATTATGAAACAGATATAATGTACCAATCACACCTGTATTAAACTAATCACACCTATATTAAACCAATCACACCTATATTAAACTAATCACACCTATATTAAACTAATCATACCTATATTAAACCAATCACACCTGTATTAAACTAATAACACCTGTATTAATCCAATCACACCTGTATTAAACTAAACATACCTGTATTAATATAAACATACCTGTATTAAACTAATCACACCTGTATTAAACTCTATTTTAAACACACCAAGCTAAGTCTAGCTTCAGACTGAGGCTTGAAATAAAATCTTTATCACTTTTCTGACCATATTTCTTGTGAATTTCAATTATTTTGAAATGATAAAGAATTTAGAAAGATCTAGTAAAATAAGTAATAGTTGCTGTTTGGAACATAACAATGTTTCTGACTTATGACAGCAGGTTATTAATTTAAATATGAACAAGAAACGAAGCTTGCATGCTCCGACGGCAAAGCATAAATGAATTGAGAGAGTGACTGAGCATAAGAGGAATCAAATGCTGTGTGGAGGAGAGGAGGTTGCGTTAGTATAGACATGTGATGCGTATGAAGGTGCAGAGCACTAGAACTCGATGGAAGCTGTGGAGTGAGGAGACCAAAGAAGATCTGGGATGAGGTGATAAAAGCTGACCTTACTCAATTGTACCTCTCAAGGGCAATTTCACAGGACCGTGATCTCTGGCTTCACATAGTAATACAGGAGGCTCGACTTTCCATGGGTACAAGCTGAAGCTGAAGCATATAGAAAATATGCCCCCACCCCTCTCCCACTGCAAAGTGGTTGTGGAGGTGCCACGGAAAAAAAAGCACCCAGCCCACACTGTAAAGCAGTCGTGCAGACGCCACAGAAAAAAAAGCACCCAGCACTCACTGTAAATGAGGTTGGTGTTAGGAAGGGCATCCAGCTGTAGAAATCAAGCCAAAATCAGTTCCATATGAGCAAGACAAGGTCAGCTGACCGGACACTGCCCACAACAGGACAACCTGTCTAACCCATGCTAGTGTAGAAGAATGGACGTAAAACGGTGATGATGATGATGAACACTTTAAAACAAGCAGTTTTCTGTATTAAAGGCCAGAGGTGGTTCCAAGTAGGCCGCTATATTCAACATTATTTCCGGTGAATTTTAGGCATTTTTTCTTTGATTTTCATTAGTGTTTTTTTTCTTCTTAAATTCAGAATATTGTGAAACTAACAAATGTGAAAATGTATCAACTTCTTGATAATATTTAGTATAACAATATACTAAACAGTTTTATATAAAAATCTGGGTCCTCCTTCATAGAAATTGATAATACAATTTTAGTTTTATCAACTAACATTTCAGAACAAATTCTCTTTCAAAATGCAGTCTCTATTTATATATGAGAATCAATGTATTAATTCTATTCATAATACCACTTCTAATTAGTAGTTAGCAATGTAAAAATGTACAAATCTAGTGGCTGTACAAAACTGGTTTGAGATTTTTATAATTTTCATTTTACTATATGGGGTAAATGAGAAGTCTAGAGAAGGGAACCCATCTAGGAGAGCAGCCTCTCTGAATTAAAACTGATACAAGGTAGAAAGGACCCTTAAATCCTGCTAGACAATCTCTCTAGTACTGGTGATATGAACCCAGTCCATGTTGTGGACTGGGTGCTTTTTTGTGGCACCAGCACTACCACTTTACAGAGTGAGCTGTGTATAATTTATCATGGCACCAGCACTACCATTTTACAGTGTGCTGTATATATTCTATCATGCCACCAGCACTACCATTTTACAGAGTGTACTGTATATATTTTATCATGCCACCAGCACTACCATTTTAAAGAGTGTACTGTATATATTTTATCATGGCACCTGCACTACCATTTTACAGAGTGAGCAGCATACTGTTCTTGAATGCTAATCATGCTAGCAATATATTCCTTTATTACTCTAATGTTTGATGCCACACATAATGTCATTTCCTTATTGCAGACCTATTGTGGCCCTTGTGATACAAGTAGAGTTTCTTTCAATAAAGAGTTCCAATTCTCCTTTAGAACAAAGTTCTTCAATAGATTCAACAAGGAGAAACAACTGGAATGTTTAGAATATATCTAACACTCAATACATCTGTAACAGCCACAGTACTACTATAATCACCGAACATGGAATTTATTGTGTAATTTACTCTACCCTAATTTATAAGATGACTGCACAATTGATCAGAATCCTACTTTCAGCAACTTCACATATTTTTAGAGCATTCTCATAAGTCATTCAGATATTTAACTTTGTTATAAGATGTCTGAGCTTCTTTGAGTCTTAACCCTTCAAAGCATAAACCATTAACTCAAGACTCCCACATTGTGTAATAATTATCTAGCAGTTCATGTTACAGTTAGTGCTACCCTGCTAGTTATATATATTTTCCTTTTTCTCTCATAAAATTCCATTTTAACAATCCAACTTTGGAACAAATATTCTTGAAACATCTGTGTAGCTTCCTCCGTCTTCATTTTCTGAATTGCTTTACCTACTACTTCTATACAAGCTCTACAACTCTAGTCATACAACTAACCCAGTCATATTTCTGTTTATGTCACCTGACCTGGCATTGCCCACAACAGGACAACCTGTCTAACCCATGCTAGCATGGGAGAATGAATGTAAAATGGTGATGATCTCTTTATTGTCTTCTTGTCACAGAACTCACACAAAACTTTTATTGCCTTCCATTCTTTCAAGAGTAAAACACATCACATAAATATTCCTTGCTTCTGACAGCCACAATATAAAAGTAAAATGATACAAGAGAAATACACTAAATCAACTTTAATCCCCTTTTTTAAGGAATTATAATAGTTTACCAATCAATATACAGCTACACACACACACATACATGTACACACATATATGTGTACACACACACATACTCGTACACACACACATACATGTACATACATATACCCGCACACACATACATGCACACACACAGTTTCCTTTTCTTTTTAAATAGGCATTTATTTGTAAGCTCACAAAATTTGAATGATACATGCATATATATGGGGTGTGTGTGAGTAATGAGTAATGACAACATATGTGAATATGTGAATATACGTATATGTGTATGCAGAAACAAATCTAAATATGAAAAGGTATTTAACAACACTCATATATATACATATATATATATATGTATATATATATATATATATATATACAAATACACAAATACATATATATATATATATATATATATATATATATATATATATACAAATAAAAAAGAAAACTTTCACTCTACATGGCTGAATACAACAAATGCAATCTGAGTCCTTCGAATCATCATCATCATCACCGTGTTTAACGTCTATCTTCCACGCTAGCATGGGTTTAGATGGGAATTGTCTCACTTGAGGCAAGATTGGTCGGGAGGCTGTGTCTCGCTTGTATAGGACTGTCTGGCAGGTTTTCTACAGCTGGATGCCCTTCCTAACACCAACCACGTTTACAGTGTGGACTGGGAGGTTTTTACCGTGTTACCTACACGGCCACATTACAGCGTGGACTGTGTGTTTTTTTTTTGTTGTGACACCTACACGACCTCATTTATTTAGAACTGGATGTTGTGGTACCAACATAACTTTACAGAGAGAGGGTGGTGTTGGTGGGAGTGAGGGGTGGAGTAGGGCTAGTGGGATGGAGGTGTATATTTGGTTAAGAAGTGCCTACTGACTGTAACTGACTGTAGATTTCGCTATGTACATAGGCAAGGCAAGTCTTCTGTATTACTGCGTAGCGCCAAAGATCTCACTCCAGTGACATTGTCTTAGAGAGATGTAAGTGTGTAAGGTCGGAATTTATCAAATTGTCTCAGGTTTTTCTGGGTCTGCCTCCTCCGTAACTTCCATCAATTTTGATCGCCCTGCACTTTTTTTATACAGCTGTCGTCTTTCATGTGCATCATGTGACCATACCAATGTAGTCTTCTCTCAAGTAAACAGCATCTGATCCCTCTTATTCCTAATTTCTCACTTAGTTCATTTATGCTTTGCCGTTCGCATATATTACTATTACACATCCAACGGAGCATGCATGCTTCGTTCCTCTCCAGTCTGCACAGATCCTCTGCACACAATGCCTATGTCTCACTGCCATGTAGCATTGCTGTTCGTATACAAGCATCATACAATCTCCCTTTCATTTTTAGAGAGAAACCTTTAGTGGCCAATAGTGGTATAAGCTCTTTGAACTTTTTCCATCCCGTTCTGACTCTGGCTACTGTACTTTCAGAGCACCCTCCACCACTGATGATTTTGTCACCCAGGTAACGGAAGGTGTCCACTATTTCTATAGAACCATCTGGACAATAGAAGGAGCTAGTATTCTGTGTGCACATGCTACTTATTGCACCTGAGCATTGGCCACATATAAAATCTATGTTCTTAGATAGTTTACCTGTGATCCCACTACATCTTTTATGTACCCATAGTTTGCATTTGGGACATAAAATGGAATTTCTGCCTACTCCTTTCCTACACACTGAGCATGGCTATTTCCCCAGAGGGGACCTGTGCCCTATTTTCCTTTCTACATACTAGAACTTTAGTCTTAGACAAGTTAACTTTAAGGCCTTTTGATTCTATGCCATGCTTCCATGTTTGGAATTTCTTCTCTAGTTCAGCCATAGATTCAGCTATGAGAGTTAGATCATCGGCGTATAGAAGTTCCCATGGACAGCTGGTCTTTCGACTCCTCTGTTATAGCCTGAAGGGCAATAATAAATAGGAGGGGGCTAAGGACAGGGCCTTCATGAACACCAACTTTTACGCTAAATTCTTCACTATATTCGAATATTAATAATAACACTTGACTCGTTTGCAATTATGCAAACAAGCCTCTATCTTATAGCCATGTCAGTAGAATGAAGGGTTCATTCTACTGACATGGCTATAAGATTGAGGCTTGTTTGCATAATTGCAAATGAGTTGAGTGTTATTTTTAATATTTGAAGGACTCAGATTGCATTTGTTATATACAAATACATACATACATATGTATATATATATACATATGTACGTATATATACAAGTATATATATATATATTATATGGGTAACCATAGTAAGGCACTCAATATATAGCAGAGTGTAAATTGTTAATAAAGAAATGGCTTCTACAGGACTAGTGCTGTTTCATTCGAAGGAAATCATCAGGACTTTCCTGGTGATTTCCTTTGAATGAAACAGTTCTAGTCCTGTAGAAGCCATTTCTCTCTCCCTTATATATATATATATATATATATATATATATATTGTATTACTTTGGGAGGGTCATGTTGCTAATAAAAACACACACACCTGTTGGTTTTTACTTCAATTTATTATAAATTTCCGGTTGGTTGGTTTGATAACCGGAAGGTTGTTTATATATTGTCAAAGCTCTTTCGTCACACATTCTGTGACCTCGTCAGTGACTAGGTTTTTATTTTGTGTGTCTCCTTTGTTCTGTCTTACACCATCTTGTTTTTGTGTGTTAGCATACAACATACAACATGGTGTAGGACAGAACAAAGGAGGTGACAGAATGAGTAACGAAAGAGCTTTGACACTATATAAACAACCATCTCATTATTGAACCAACCAACCAGAATTTATAATAAATTGAAGTGAAAACCAACAGGTGCGCGTGCTTTTATTGGCAACATGACCCTCCCAAAGTCTAACAATATCTGTTTCAACACATGTTTTCAGATAAGAAATCTCACAAAACAAATTCAAAGACGAATTATATATATGTGTGTGTGTGTGTGTGTGTGTGTGTGTGTATAAGAAGACAAATATGTAAGTGATATTGTATATAAACAGGAGTGTTGGTGTATAGCAAATACATATATGGCAATACATGTGTATGTATATACAGCCATACATATATTGATACATATATCCATACATATAGCCATACATACACACAATCTTTAAAAGACAATCTATTATTTTTTACTAGACAGACTATGTGAGTGAAAAGTTTAGAAGATGAGAATTCCTGAAGACATTTTAGATGTATAACTTAAATAATGTGTTGGGAATAGTTAAGTGATGAGAGAAGAAAAGAAATTGTTACTAGGTGGTCAAAATAGCAGCAAATGAGTTAAATGAGATCGTGCAAGAGAACACCCTAAAAGAACTGAAGTAAGCAAGGTGAAATAAAAGCTTAAGGATAAAATAGTAGAGTACACCAATTTATCTTACCCATCTTGATTGTTTGTCCTGTCCTCAGTCGTGTCAGTGTTGGCTCTGAAGGAAAGGATAGGCCTCGGTTTCACCTTAATTCATGAACTTAGCGTGACACTCTCAAATTTTCAATCAACAATTGCAGACATTTAAATGAAAACATATAACTGTAGAAGAGTGCTTCAAGTTACATTAATGGGGAGGTGGGGGAAAGGGGGGAAATGAAATAAATAAATAAATTTTAAAAACAAACAGAAACAAAACAAAACAAAAATAATAATGAAACATAGTATCTATTCCATAAATAATATGAAACTACAGAAATTGATAATTGTTATGAGAGACTTGGCAATGTGGTAATGTTGAGTAATATAATCTTAGAAACCTAAAATATATATTACACACACACACACACACACATCATCATAAAATGGGCGTTAAATGATGATGTATATAAACATACATATATATATATATGTGTGTGTATGTACATATATATAAAATAAATGTATATATATGTGTATAACTATATGAATATATATATATAAATATATATATATATATATGAATATATATATATATGAATATATATATATATATAAGACATTTTTTCCAATTCCATCCCGCCCGTCGCATCAATATATTTTATTTTTCATTCTTTCTTCTGATGAAGAACTAGCGTCCGAAACGTTAAGACCCTCTTCCTGCTATATCAAGCGTTAACCTAATATATACCTTCCATATACTGTACCGATTCTACTACCCTAAGTATTGAGTACTCTGGTGCGTTATGGTCCATCTGGTCCCTTACCACAACTCCTTCGTTATATATATATATATATATATATATATATATATATATATATATATATATATATATATATATATATATATATATATATATGTATATATATATATATATATATAAGCAGAAGGAATATTCAATTTGTTGGTAATTCAACAAATATAAATGTTTATAACTGATTCAGAGCACTCGACAAGTTTTCTGGAGTATAATATTCAATGATATTAAATAAATGGAAATTATATTTATAAAACCATATTTATTCTATTATATATATTTCAAGGGTACCAAAAACTTTGGTACGCTTTCATCAGATAAAATACAAAGTGCGTTTTATAAATTTTGACATAGCCAAGGAACATACCTTAATGGTTGAAGTTATCCTTGAATAGTGGACTTAAAGACTTTTAGTGGTCTTTAAGTCCACTATCCAAGGATAACTTCAACCATTAAGGTATGTTCCTTGGCTATGTCAAAATTTATAAAACGCACTTTGTATTTTATCTGATGAAAGCGTACCAAAGTTTTTGGTACCCTTGAAATATATATAATAGAATAAATATGGTTTTATAAATATAGTTTCCATTTATTTAATATTGAATATTATACTCCAGAAAACTTGTCGAGTGCTCTGAATCAGTTATAAACATTTATATTTGTTGAATTACCAACAAATTGAATATCCCTTCTGCTTATATATATATATATATATATATATATATATATATATATAACGAAGGAGTTGTGGTAAGGGACCAGATGGACCATAACGCACCAGAGTACTCAATACTAGGGTAGTAGAGTGTGTAATAGGAGAAAGTATGACCCCGACGGCAGAGCTCAGCCATTTCGACGGCTATTTCTGGACTTTACGGCTATTTATGGACTTTAGTCCAGAAATAGCCGTCGAAACGGCTTGATATATATAAATATATATATGAATATATATGTGTGTCAGATGGTAGCTAAGATGCTTCCATAGGCGGTATGCCGGTTGAGCACTCTATGCTCTTTCAGAGCAGAGTATGATATAATATAAAATGAAAAATCAGTGATACATCTGGACATATCGATGTATCGATGGAGTAAAACACACTTCAACAACATGTGTACCTGTCCTTCCCACACCAATTCGGACTGCCTGAAGAGCTCACAGCCAATGATGGCTGTCACCGAAATATATCTATAATTTAGCAATATATCTATAATTTATAATAAACGAAACCAAATTTTACATATTTGACTTAATTATTTTATATATATATATGTATATATAGGAATGAGTAGTTTCGACGGCTAATTCTGGATTAAATAAGTATATGTATATATATATATATATATATATATATATATATACAGCTGTATAAAAAAGTGCCGGGCGATCAAAATAGACGGTAGCTACGGAGTAGGCAGACCCAGAAAAATCTGGGACGACTTGATAAATTCTGACCTCACACATTTACACCTCTCCAAGACAATGTCACTGGACCGAGATCTTTGGCACTACGCAGTAATACAGAAGACCCGCCTTGCCTAAGTACAAAGCAAAACCTACAGTCAGTAGGCACCACTTAACCAAAATACACCCTGTCCCACTACCCCCACCCCATCCACACCACCCCTTTCGATGTAAAGTTATGTTGGTACCACAACATCCAGTCCTAAATAAATGAGGTCGTGTAGGTGTCACAACAAAAAAAAAACACACAGTCCACGCTGTAATGTGGCCGTGTAGGTAACACTGTAAAAACCTCCCAGTCCACACTGTAAACGTGGTTGCTGTTAGGAAGGGCATCCAGCCGTAGAAAACCCGCAGACAATCCTGAGCAAGACAACCAATCTTGCCTCAAGTGGGACAATTCCCGTCCAGACTCATGCTAGCGTGGAAGATGGACGTTAAACAATGATGATGATGATGATATATATAAATGTATATATATGTGTATAAGGCTTAGTGGTTAGAGCATTGGCCTTGCAATCGAAAGGTTGTGAGTTCAATTCCCAGACCGGGTGATGTGTTGTTTCCTTGAGCAAGACACTTTATTTCACATTGCTCCAGTTTACTCAGCTGTAGAAATGAGATGATAGGCACTGGGGTCCATATCATTCCACTGCAAAGTGGTCGTGGCGGTGCCACGGCAAAAAAGCACCCAGCACTCACTGTAAATGAGGTTGGTGTTAGGAAGGGCATCCAGCTGTAGAAATCAAGCCAGAATCAGTTCCCGTCCCACCCCTGCAAGCAGGGAAAAGCGGACGTAAAATGATGATGATGATGATGATATATATATAAATGTATATATATGTGTATATATATATATATTTATACATATATATATATATATATATATACATATATATATATATATATATACATATATATATATATTTATTAAAATAACACATTAAAGTTTAAGCAAAGAATCACTGCTTTCAGCCTTAACGGGATCTTCTGATATATATTTATCCTTATCAAGCCCTCTTTGGGTTTTAAATCTTCGCATTTATTATTATTACTATATACATATATATATGTATTGAAGATGAAAATGGATTTGAAATCCTATAATGTATATCCATCATTCCAACCAGTTTTACAACCTTGTGATAATCATGGGTTTTACAATATCAATAATATTAGTTACATACTAGCAGAACGGCCCAGCGTTCCTCGGGATTTTCTCTAGGGTTCTTATATATTTGATATATATTTATTCTTGTCGAGCCTCGTGAAATAAATATGTTTGTTATTGTATTTTGTTATTGTGTATGCAAAAATATCTGTATACAAATATATAATTATATATATATATATATATATATATATATATATATATATATATATTAAAATAACAGATTAAAGTTTGAGTAAAGAATCGCTGCTTTCACCCTTAATGGGATCTTCTGAAACTAAACAAATCAATCTGTGAACGCAGAAGTAAATATTTCGAAAAACGTTACACACTATATATATATATATACATACACTATATATACACACACACACATATAGCATCATAATGTCGTAATGTAGACAGCCAGACATAGAGACAGATATTATAAGGGCGCAACGTTATATCTATGTATCTATCTAAAAAGAAAGACTAAGACTTATAGAGAGAGATCGCTAAATCGCCTAATGCGGTCCCTAGGGCATTGAAAATTTGAAATATGTTTTGCTCAAAACACTCACACGACCGTAAGTATTACATGTGTAAAGTTTGAAAACAATCGGTTGGGTGGTTCTCGAGTTTTAGGGAGTCAGACAGACAGACATTCTCTGTTTTAGATATATAGATAACAAACATGATTTACTAGACAAATACCTGTTAGGGAACAATTGAAGCTAGGTACAGTAAATAACTTGTTGACATACAGAGGTTTCTGACACTGTTGCAATACAAACAATACTGCTGATTTAATATAGATGAATCAAGAAAGTAGATTTATTAAGAATTACAAAATCTGTCTAAATAGATTATGATCGTTATTTTAAAAGACTAGTGATGGTGGATTGGCAGTATCGGTAGAGGGTCAGGCGCCATGCTTTCCAGCATAGTTACGTCCCTTTACGATCTGAGTTCAAATCCGACCGAGGTTGACTTTGCCTTTCATCCTTACGGGGTTGATAAAATAAAGTACCAGTAATGCACTGGGTAATTGCTGGCTTTGTGCCTAAAGTAGAAACAGTAATTTTAAAAGACTAGTGTGGTAAATGATGGGTTTTTAAAAGCTGGACGATTAATGAACCTCCTTAAATGACATCGTCATAAATATAGTGTACAAACACCAAACAAAGCAATTAGGGTGTTGGGTTTACAATCATAAGGTTGTGAGTTTAATTCCCCCCTTGGGCAGTGCATTGTGTCCTTGAGCAAGATACTTTATTTCATGTTGCTCCAGTCACCTCAGCTGGAAAAACTGAGTTGCAATAACATTGGTGTCAAGCTGTATAGGCCTTTGCCTTTCCTTTAGATAATATCGGTGGCATGGAGAGGTGGTGAGGACCTAATAAGCATGGGCGGATGATAGTTTTCACGAAACACCTTACCCAGACTTGCACTGTGGAGAAGAACTTTCCAAGTACACACTTGTGGTCTGTTATGACTGATAGAGACTCTCCTAATGTGAGAAATGTAGAAGCATGAAAGGACTTCAAATGTATTTATTTTCTATATTTACCCAGTACACCTGCCTAAAACAAACCAGAAGCTGTTTGTAAGGCATTTAATCAGCTGTTATTTCTTTAGAAGTTTCTCTCAGTTTTCTTTATGCAAGTATCAAGCAAATCATAACTATAATAAAGGGGGGACTGCATCCCGAATATTTTTTTTTATCCTGTTAATAAAATAAGTTAGATTACTTTGAATAAATAATGAATGAATATTACATAATTTATCAACTAAATTTCGTAGCTGTTGATTAAACATAAATATTCTTATATATAATGATTGTTTATTTTAAGATTTACTTCTTTTAAAATTTTCAAATGTCTACATTTCCGGTTAGAGTCCGTTATATCATAACACTTATTACATTGCTTAGAGTATTGCAATCGCTTGTCAGATTACAGAGTTTGGTGCACTTTTAGGCTACGGCCAGCCACACAAACCTGTAACAGATCCTGAACAAGCAATGCCTGTGCTTTGAAGGTTTTTTAAGTGGTGAAAGGCCTTGCACATTACCAATCCCACTGTCTGAGCATCAAAAACACTTTTCAAAAAGGAGAACTGGTCAACATCATTGGATGCTTCCGAAACTGCAGGTTTTTTTTTCAGAGTTTCCCTCTCTTAGAAAGGTGTTGTGATAACAACTGTGGGCTTAAACTGGCAACCCCACCAAGCTTGCATGGCGAGGAGGGTGATATTTGGACACCCTGCGGGATGAAATATATATATATATTTGTATATGAATGTATGTACATATATGTATATAATCAATATAGATCACATGGGTAAAACAATAAATAAAATGAGTCATCAACTATTTTGTAATGGTAATTATTAAATATAAATACAACATCCATTGCTAAATTCTTCAACCAGAGATGAAAGCAGCACTCACTGTGAAGCAACAACTAATAGCATATTAGATTTTAAAACTGTTTTGTTTGATAGAATGAGAGCTGAGCCAAGTTATTATTAAAGAGGTACACATCATTGCACTTCCTTTTATTTTCATTAATTCCAGATATTGTCTATGAATTATTTATTATTTCAACAATTGTATTTTCCGACGTCAAATAATGTCCTAAACTGTAGATTACTTACTGATTCTTTTAGCACAACTATAGAAAGTAGAGTGGAGGGTTATGTTTTAGAACAACAGCAAGTAGAGTGGAGGGCTATGTTGTACAGAAGACCACAACTATAGAAAGTAGAGTGGAGGGCTATGTTGTACAGAAGACCACAACTACAGCAAGTAGAGTGTAGGACTATGTTGTACAGAAGACCACAACTAGAGCAAGTAGAGTGGAGGGCTATGTTGTACAGAAGACCACAACTATAGAATGTAGAGTGTAGGACTATGTTGTACAGAAGACCACAACTAGAGCAAGTAGAGTGGAGGGCTATATTGTACAGAAGACCACAACTATAGAAAGTAGAGTGTAGGACTATGTTGTACAGAAGACCACAACTATAGAAAGTAGAGTGTAGGACTATGTTGTACAGAAGACCACAACTAGAGCAAGTAGAGTGGAGGGCTATGTTGTACAGAAGACCATAACTACAGAAAGTAGAGTGGAGGGCTATGTTGTACAGAAGACCACAACTACAGCAAGTAGAGTGGAGGGCTATGTTGTACAGAAGAACACAACTACAGCAAGTAGAGTGGAGGGCTATGTTGTACAGAAGACCACAACTATAGAAAGAAGAGTGGGGGGCTATGTTGTACTGTTAGAACTATAGTAAGTACAGTGGAGGGCTATTTTGTACTATTAGAAGATCAAAGACATGTCTGAAATTGTCTTGTGGACTTGCTGAAAAAAAATGAAAATAATCAGGTTATCTAACATGTTTTTTTTTCTTTCCAGATAATAATTTCTAGTTTGTTTTTAATGCCCCCCCCCCTATCAACTATTTTCTTACTAATATTTCTATAATTTTTTACCAATTTTTGTACTTTCTTCTACTGCCTTAACATATAAAGCAGGATTTATTTAAAAACCTGCTCCAAACTTCAGTAAAATACAATAATCATACACAGAGATATAATACATACACAGCTGAGAAGAGTAGAAAATAAATGAAAGTGTTACCTAATTATCTGCACAAGGATAATGTTCTCTTTGATTTTTTAATGTCCTCTGTGCACAAACTGTTTTGCTTTCTAATTTTTCCCAGTGACAATAAAATATTTATGCTCTGAATTTTTGAATTTGTGTAAAACTAAAACTATTAAAATTTTAGCATGTATTGCTTAGGATTATAAATTTGCATATATATCTTTTTTTTAATTTTAAATATGCAATGCAGTTAACATTGCATTACATTTTGGTTATTTATCAGCACAAGCCTCTGAACCATGGACAGATTGTGTATAAAATATATTTAATTCTTTGTGTGTACTTTAAATTGCTTTGTTCATTGGTTAAATAACATGAGACCCTCTCAAAGGGTTATTGCTGTACAGAGGAGTCAAATTATTAAACTAGCAAATTATATTCAGCAAATTTCTTTAATTAAATTGCAGATAAAACTTGCAGCACATCATAAAGATGCAAATTTGTAATTAACATGAAAATTCTTAATCACTAACTTACAGTACCTATAATAAGAATTTAAAACTAAGTGAAAAGAAAATAGCTACATTAATATACAGGTAAGAAAATAGGTGTTGTGATTTCTTGATGACTTCTTGAATAAAACCTTTTTCTCAGTGGATGATCCAGGAAGTTGCAATGTATAAAGTTTATTAAAATATCATTAAAGTGAAGCAAGAGATTCTAAATAAATTGTTGACATATACCAAGTGTCTGTTATAAATTGTTGGCACATTAAAATAAAGTGGAGGCACATGACTTAGTGGTTAGAACATTGGCCTTGCAATCGAAAGGTTGTGAGTTCAATTCTCAGACCGGGTGATGTGTTGTTTCCTTGAGCAAGACACTTTATTTCAAATTGCTCCAGTTTACTCAGCTGTAGAAATGAGATGATAGGGACTGGGGTCCCTATCATTCCACTGTAAAGTGGTTGTGGAGGTGCCACGGCAAAAAAGCACCCAGCACTCACTGTAAATGAGGTTGGTGTTAGGAAGGGCATCCAGCTGTAGAAATCAAGCCAGAATCAGTTCCCGTCCCACCCTTGCAAGCAGGGAAAAAGCGGACGTAAAATGAAATGATGATGAAACGATGATGCATGTAAAAACTTATGTCAAAATAGTGTTACTAAATAGATTATCAACATAATAGAGTTGCTCCACTACTTCTCTGAGAGATCACTGCTATGGTACAGTGAACATGTAGTTGGAATGTACAAGGAAAGAATTACAAGAAAGATTTGATGGGCAAAGCCAATTGGAAGGAGATCATAAGCAAAATAGTTGGATAACATCTATAATCTTGGTTGATCTTGTTTAGGGATCCAGTTGGATTATTTAGAGATGGTTGATTCCAACAAAATAGTCTAGAAGGTGTGTCTGAAAACTATTGTAATCGCCTGAGGAAGAGGAGGAAGTTACTTCATACTACATGATTTTTTTTTTTCTTTCTAAATATTGAAACAGTATTTTAAATGAGTTATGAGTTATGAGAAAATCTCACATCATAAGGGGAAAAAAAGTATTGTGGTAATGTAATATTAATGCTTTTTACCAAATACATTAGCAAAGTAAGAAATATGGAGTAGCTTCAATCAGAAATCAAAACTAATCAAGTTTTCCCCAATGTGGTATTTTCCTAAGTTGGTAAGAAACACATTAAAGCAACATGTTTGTCAGTTATCAGCAGATAGAATGAGTTTCTTTCATAAGTTGCAGCATTTTGAAATAATATTTTATAATGAGATAAGATGTTTTAGCTGCTTAGTTATCAACATTTTAAACTGGTATTTTAAATGGATTATTGGAAAATAGAAAATGCAAATTATCTAGGAACGAGTCAATTTATTGATTAAATATCTCAAGTTTTGAAATGAAATTTAGACTATTAACTTCATTCATCTTTAGTGCATATATTTGCAATATTTACAACCACTACTATGTTTTGATTGATTTGATTTCCAATTATCATAGGGTATTTTATTCTTCAATATATCAATTTATCCCAGGCTGAGTTTCAAGTAGGAGACTTTATTTCTAAACAAATGGTTTTAATATTGAATCAATTAAAATGAAGGATACATATAAATATTATAATTAAACACACACACATTATAAGTTGATGAAAATTATCCAGAAAGTTGTCATCTGAATATAAATTTTTTTTCTCCATAAGTAAACATCCTCAGATTTATAGGAGAAAGATTATGAGACTGTGTGATGTCAATGTCTTTTCAAAACCATTTCTTAATAATGAAATGACAGAGAAGAGAAACTGGGTTAGCTAATCTATTCACAAGGATCTTGTCTCTAATTGTTCATCTATCTAAACATTTTCTGATGGAATATTTTACCAATATTTACCTGCATTATATTATGAACATGCATTGCTTGGTGGTTAGAATGCTGGACTTGAGAACATAATGTCATGGGTTTCATTCCTAAACCTGGTGGCAGGTTGTGTTCTTGAGCAAAACACTTCATTTCATATTGCTCAAGAAAACTCAGCTGAAAATGAGTAGCAGCAATAGCTGGGAGTTAAACATGTGATGGACTAGCATCTTTACCAGGATGGGTGGCTGTCTTGTACTTCCAGCTGCTTAAGGCTGAGGAAACTGGGATAAAAACCAGCTTGATCATCCTCCGGGCTTGAGCCAAACTTTAAATTTAACTTCTTTTATATTATATGTAAGTTCTATAACCTATTGAGAGATATAACTTGTATTATATTATCCAATGATGTAAACATACCAAGTTAGTTTCGTTATAATCTATCTTTCTCCTGACAATGTAGGAAGATTTGAACTTGGAATTACAAGTCAGCAAATAACTCATTAACCCTCTCGTTACAATGTTTCTAATAAAAGACACTGCATATGATTTTTAAATAATTTTGAAAATAATTAATATAATTTTCTCATCAATAAGGTGGTATTTGGAACATAACTTAATGAAGGATATTACATAAAATTACGGGGTAAAGTTTTTTTTACTATAGATCAGACAATATATCAATGTGATCAACCCTCTGAAACAACCGTAAAACAATGATATGAATAGGTAATATAACTTGACTGTTATTGTTTTCATTATTAAATTAATATATATATATATATATATCATCATCATCATCATCATCATCATCATCATCATCATCATCATTTTACGTCCGCTTTTCCCTGCTTGCAAGGGTGGGACGGGAACTGATTCCGGCTTGATTTCTACAGCTGGATGCCCTTCCTAACACCAACCTCATTTACAGTGAGTGTTGGGTGCTTTTTTTCCGTGGCGCCTACACGTCCACTTTACAGTGGAACGATATGGACCCCAGTCCTATCATCTCATTTCTACAGCTGAGTTAACTGGAGCAATGTGAAATAAAGTGTCTTGCTCAAGGAAACAACACATCACCCGGTCTGAGAATTGAACTCACAAATATATATATATATATGTGTATAGGTATGTATGTATAAATATTCCATGTTGACAGAATGCCCCAGTTATTCTGTAAGATTATAAACTGAAAAACCTTCATTTTTATTTTCAAGTTTGTCTAACATTTGTAAAAGCTATCATTAATCAAAGTGGCAGCCTGATCAATTGATTTTGACATACAGACATGTCTGTGAGTTTGTAGTCTACTGATAAAGACATTCTATTTGACATTGATTGTGTCAGTTTAACTATGTTAAAGCAATGGCTGCCAGCCGATATGGAAGATTAATGCTGATAGAGACACTTACTGTAATCAGAAGATTAAATCTCAATGGAAAGCAGGAGATAAACAATAATTACAGGATATACTGTAAGCAAGTGGAGGATATATCAATAATTCACTCAGTATCATTTATTATTGAGAAGGAATGACAAGATATGAAAGTAGAATAATCTATTTTTAGAAACATTTCATTTCCATTCATGTCAGCTTGTTCAATGAAGAGGTTGGGAGGTTAGCAGGCATAATCAACTCAAGCAGCAGCCAATGAGGATGTCTCAGTGAGATCATTCAACCTACTGGAATTAGCAGCCAAATCTCTTTCAAATTACACCCTGCTGACATCACTACTTATACATGGCCAGCAACATATCCCAATGATTACATAACTGCACCTATCATTGTGTAAGCATCTGATGAAGTCACATGAATAACCATGTAACAGGGATATACAACAAACAATTGTGGAGAATTAATCCAATCTTAACTACTTTTATTTGATAAATGAATACTCCGTTACCCTTAATCCCCAACACTTACCTGGGATAAACTACTGATGTGAAGTGGATTGCTAGGACCGGTTTATTCTCAAGAAGCTATGACATAACAACTAC
Source organism: Eledone cirrhosa (assembly GCA_964016885.1). Lineage (NCBI taxonomy): Eukaryota > Metazoa > Mollusca > Cephalopoda > Octopoda > Eledonidae > Eledone > Eledone cirrhosa. Next base: position 92,444,071 of record OZ024746.1, on the reverse strand, counting down.
TTATAAGCAACATTCTTCTGCAATATATATATATATATATAAACAAACCCAATTTAGAATGTAGCAGTCAACACCAGGAAGACTTGCTTAACCATAAACTGGAGTTTTAAAATAATTTTAAAAAAATGAAAGGAAAATAAACATGGTGAGAGGGGTGGGGATGGACAGTATTATTTCATTAGAATTTTTTGTTGAATCTGTTTCTTACTGAGTTGTACAAGAACACTGTATTGATGATCTTCAGGTAAGACTTCAGATAAACAATGTCCCATCATCATTACCAAGTCAGCTCTAGACCAGCAGACCCATCATCAAAGGAGTTCCAGTCATCCCTGTTACCTTTATTATTCAGACTAAGTCGCTAGGATGACATTATATAATCTCTTTTTTTATATATCAGCCTGAAGAACAGATCAATACTGGATTTGGGTCCATAACTTCCCTCTAAGGCACCATTCCCTTCCCCTTATACTACCAAAGGTCACGCCTTAGCTCAACTAATCACCCTGTCAAATGATACCACACTTGCCATACATCCATAATTTCATACCTGTCTCTCTTCTCCTCCCACATTCCAACAGAAGAGAGAAAACTCTTCAGTTAGGACAATGACTAACAACCTCACTAGTGTTGGTAGCACACAAATCACCTGGTACAACCTGTAAGGTGGTTGGTGATAGGAAAGGCACTCTGCTGTAGAAACCATGCCTAAAAGTGTTGAGAGGATGCTTTCATTGTGTCAACGGCATGACAACCGCTCTAATGTTGATCTGCACGATAAGCACCCAGTGCACACTGTTAAATGGTTGGGGGAAGGAAGGGCATCCAGCTATAGAAAGCTTGTCGAACAAAGGGTTGGGAGGACCCTTCAGTTGTGTCAAAGACATGACAACCTCCCTAGTG
>OZ024746.1:92403168-92433168 GCA_964016885.1 Eledone cirrhosa | reverse complement strand
TCTAAAATACTGAAACTTCAATAAGACATTAATATGTTCAACACTCAATTACATCATTAGTTTGTAACTTAGTTTTGTTGGTACCTAGTATCTCTTAGCAACAATGTTCTAAATGTTGAAAACATCTACCTTAATTATTAAAAATATCAAACTTTGTATAAATGGAAATTATGTTATCAACCCTGGAAGGGTGAAATGACAAGTTGACGAAAGCAGGATTTGAACTCAAAATATAAGAACTAGTGAAGTAATTTGAACATATCTAAAACCCTGGTAAACAATAGAAATGACCAAATCTAGACAATATAGAAGTAGAGGGAGGTAATCTTTCTAGCTTCGTTTATTGTAGTAAAGTAATAATATTTGGTATTGGTAGTGGTGGTGATGGTGGTAGTAGTAGTAGTAGTACTAGTAGTGGTTGTGGGTGGTAGTGGTGGTAGTAGTAGTAGTAGTGGTTGTGGTGGTAGTGGTGGTTGTGATGGTGGTAGTAGTAGTAGTAGTAGTAGTTGTGGTGGTGGTAGAAGTATTGACAGTAGTGGTAAGTGTAGTAATACTAATGATGGTGATGATGATGTTGGTAGTAGTAGTAGTAGTAGTAGTAGTAGTAGTAGTAGTAGTAGTAGTTGCAGCAATAAGGGTAGTAGGGGTGACAAGAAGAGATGACATCAGAAGATGAATAAAATGAAGTCGATGACAACTATGATGATATTAACTTTTGGCAACAACAGCCAATTCTGACTTTGTCTTTAGGAGATATATTCCTTTCACAAATAGAACCTGGTGTCCTTGGCCCTAGGGCTACCTCCCTACTCACCACCATAGGTGCTGAGCCGGCCAGCCGCAGGTGTGAGCCTCGCGAGATGGAATGACTCTTCCAGCACATCTCCCTTACCATCCTCCGGGGAAGCGCCTTCTCCATTCTGTCCACCGGGGCTGTGGGGAGGCCAGCATGTGGGACCCCGTTTGCTCACTATACAGAGAGATGGGGAGGGTGAGAGAGATGGGGGCGATCACGGGGGGGGGGGTCGGCTCTTCCGTGTTCGGACACATTGCACCTGTCAAAAGTGTATTTTTATACTTGTGACAAACATTGTGAATTCCTATTTATAGTTTGACTCCATCATTATTAGTGTATAATATATCCCTACTACTACTACTACTACTACTACTACTACTACTACCACCACCATTGACATATATATAAGACATTTTTTACTTAGAATAGAACCTCATTATTGTTAATTAGAATTTGATGCAATCTCTTTAGAATGTAACAAAAATCTACAAACTGTTTCAAAACTAATTCAACAACATTAACAGCAACAATAATAACAGCAACAACATTAACAACAACAACAATAACAGCAACAATAATAACACGTTTATAAAAATTTTATTAAAGATCCTAATTAACGACTATGTAAGAATCCCAAATTTAGCTTTAACACTGCTATAACGTAGATTCCTGTTAATTGGAACACACATTTTATTATTCTTTCCAGTTTATATTTCATTAGCTTCTAGAAAATTCAGATCTCACAGAGAATCATAAATTAAGAACATTTTGTTTTAAATATTAGTTTTATAGTATATTGATGGTTTAATAGTCTGAACAATAAAAACAGCCATCTTTGAATTGTTATTGTCAATAGACAACAGCAGCAGATATTGGTCAACGTAGACTTGCAGCACAGATTTCATCCAATCAGATGTTTAGAGGTGACCCACAAAAAATATTAACATCATCATATAGTTTATGGTCCTTATTACTGTTGGACGCTTTGCAGTATTTCTTTCAACTCTTTACATTCAGAGTTTTAATTCTGTTAGAATCAACTTGGTTTTTCATCAGCCCAGTGGCAACAAAATATAAGATCAGTCAAATACTGGGATCAACTTTATACTGGGATCAACTTTATACTGGGATCAACTTTATACTGGGATCAACTATATACTGGAATCAACTATATACTCCCCCACTGAATTGCTAGCCTTGTGCCTAAATTAGAAACAATTATTATTTTTATTATTATTATTAGTAGAAGTAGTAGGGCAGTGGATTGGCAGTAATTGGTAGAGTGTCACACAACATGCTTTGCAGCATAGAGTTATGTCCCTTTACAGTCTGAGTTCAAATCCCGCCGAGGTCAACTTTGCCTTTCATCCTTACGGGGTTGATAAAATAAAGTACCAGTAATACACTGGGATAATTGCTGGCCTTGTGCCAAAAGTAGAAATAATTATTATTGGATTGGCAGTATCGGTAGAGGGTTGGACACCATGCTTTGTAGCATAGAGTTACGGCCCTTTATGGTCTGAGTTCATATCCCACCGAGGTTAACTTTGCCTTTCATCCTTACGGGGTTGATAAAATGAAGTACCAGTAATACACTGGGATAATTGCTGGCCTTGTGCCAAAAGTAGAAACAATTATTATTATTAATGTTATTTTCATTACATGTTGCATTATTGATGACAGCTTTGTGTGCTGTGTTATGTTTTTGGTTGGACAAACGACTTTGTGGCATTCAGCTACACTCCTTTACGTTCTGAGGTTAAATTCTTCCAAGAATATCCTTCTTGGATATATAAAATATATATAGTCTAACCCATGCTAGCATGGAAGATAAACAATGATGATGATGATAATATAGTACTAGTCAAGTAGTGGATCAATGTAATTAATTACCTCCTCCCCAAAACTGCAGGTTATGGGCCTAAAATATAGTACTAGTCATGTATAGAGTTAATGTAATTAGTTGATAAGATTGGTCTTATAAACACAGTTGGTAAGATTGGTCTTATAAACACAGTTGGTAAGATTGGTATTATAAACACAGTTGATAAGATTGGTCTTATAAACACAGTTGGTAAGATTGGTATTATAAACACAGTTGATAAGATTGGTCTTACAAACACAGTTGATAAGATTGGTCTTATATACACAGTTGATAAGATTGATCTTATATACACAGTTGATAAGATTGGTCTTACAAACATAGTTGATAAGATTGGTCTTATATACACAGTTGGCAAGATTGATCTTATATACACAGACTTGGTAAGATTGGTCTTATAAACACAGTTGATAAGATTGGTCTTATAAACTCAGTTGGTAAGATTGATCTTATATACACAGTTGATAAGATTGGTCTTACAAACACAGTTGATAAGATTGGTCTTATATACACAGTTGACAAGATTGATCTTATATACACAGACTTGGTAAGATTGGTCTTATAAACACAGTTGATAAGATTGGTCTTATAAACACAGTTTGTAAGATTGGTCTTATAAACACAGTTGATAAGATTGGTCTTACAAACATAGTTGATAAGATTGGTCTTATATACACAGTTGACAAGATTGATCTTATATACACAGACTTGGTAAGATTGGTCTTATAAACACAGTTGATAAGATTGGTCTTACAAACACAGTTGATAAGATTGGTCTTACAAACATAGTTGATAAGATTGGACTTATAAACACAGTTGGTAAGATTGGTCTTACAAACACAGTTGATAAGATTGGTCTTACAAACACAGTTGATAAGATTGGTCTTATAAACACTGTTGATAAGATTGATCTTATATACACAGACTTGGTAAGATTGGTCTTATAAACAGTTGATAAGATTGGTCTTACAAACACAGTTGATAAGATTGGTCTTATAAACACTGTTGATAAGATTGATCTTATATACACAGACTTGGTAAGATTGGACTTATAAACACAGTTGGTAAGATTGGTCTTACAAACACAGTTGGTAAGATTGGTATTATAAACACAGTTGATAAGATTGGTCTTACAAACACAGTTGGTAAGATTGGTCTTACAAACATAGTTGATAAGATTGGACTTATAAACACAGTTGGCAAGATTGATCTTATATACACAGACTTGGTAAGATTGGTCTTATAAACACAGTTGATAAGATTGGTCTTACAAACACAGTTGATAAGATTGGTCTTACAAACACAGTTGATAAGATTGGTCTTACAAACATAGTTGATAAGATTGATCTTATATACACAGACTTGGTAAGATTGGTCTTATAAACACAGTTGATAAGATTGGTCTTACAAACACAGTTGATAAGATTGGTCTTATAAACACAGTTGATAAGATTGATCTTATATACACAGACTTGGTAAGATTGGTCTTATAAACACAGTTGGTAAGATTGATCTTATAAACACAGTTGATAAGATTGGTCTTACAAACACAGTTGATAAGATTGGACTTATAAACACAGTTGGCAAGATTGATCTTATATACACAGACTTGGTAAGATTGGTCTTATAAACACAGTTGATAAGATTGGTCTTACAAATACAGTTGATAAGATTGGTCTTACAAACACAGTTGATAAGATTGGTCTTACAAACATAGTTGATAAGATTGATCTTATATACACAGACTTGGTAAGATTGGTCTTATAAACACAGTTGATAAGATTGATCTTATAAACACAGTTGATAAGATTGGTCTTATATACACAGACTTGGTAAGATTGGTCTTACAAACACAGTTGATAAGATTGGTCTTATAAACACAGTTGGCAAGATTGGTCTTACAAACACAGTTGATAAGATTGGTCTTATAAACACAGTTGGTAAGATTGGTCTTACAAACATAGTTGATAAGATTGGTCTTATAAACACAGTTGATAAGATTGGTCTTATAAACACAGTTGGCAAGATTGATCTTATATACACAGACTTGGTAAGATTGGTCTTATAAACACAGTTGGTAAGATTAGTCTTATAAACACAGTTGATAAGATTGATCTTACTGAAAATGATAAGTAAAGAAATTAATATCATGAAGATATGTAAAACTCCAGCAATTATAAAAAAAGGTTTTATCTAAGAACAAAGGCTTCAACTTTGTATTTGCCAAACTTCAGAAACTCTTTGACAACGTTCAATCATAGCTCGACCAATACAATTTAAGTTGAAATTGATAGATGGAAACTGTGTAGAAGCCCATCATATGTGTGTGTTTATGTTTATACCAGTCTAAAATTATTTTTGTTTGTGTTGTGTTCCTTTATATCCTCTAACTTAGCAGTTTAACAGAGATTGATAGAATAAGTACAAGACTGAAGTAGTGAGCTAAAAACTAAAGCTGGTGCACCAGCATGGCCACAATCTAAAGACTGAAGCCAGTATAAGAATAGAAAAAATAAAAGGATTTTATAGACTAATGTGTAATGAGATTGTTTAATGTGGCTGAATAGCTCATAAGAACAACTGAGACTAGCTATAAGATTGCTAAAATCAATAGGATTTACCAAAGCTCTGTTTCATGCTTTTTCTTCTCTACCATTCATAACAGTCTTTGAGTAACAAATACAGGAATTCAAGACTACAGGTTTTTACAAATTCTGGAGAAAATTTCATTTAAAAAAACTCTCTAACAAAAATGAAAAGTTTGAGTAAATAGCAGAAAGTAAAATGGTGTAATAGCTTGTAGGAAGTGGCTTTGGTTCCAGGTACCTTCATAAATAGAGAGAGAGAGAGAGAAAGATAGAGAGAAAGAGATAGTGGTTGAAACAGAGACATAGAGAGACAGAGAGAGAGACAGAGAGAGAGAGAGAGAGAGAGAGAGAGAGAGAGAGACAGAGAGACAGAGAGAGAGACAGAGAGAAAGAGAGAGCTGGTGTTGTTGACTGAAATGTGTGTGTACATATATATATATGTGTGTGTGTGTGTGTGTGTGTGTATGTATATATATATATATATATACATGACTGTGTATATTTTAATAATTTAAAACATATTTTTAAGTGAATGTGGCCCGACATGGGTGGTCTAGTTTACTATATAGGTGGTGGGTGATGAAGCAAAAAAGGTTGGGAAGCCCTGATCTACAACAATTAACTGAAAACCAATAATTACTAAAGCAGCTTACTGGAAGTATCTAATAGTTGTATTTGATAATAAAACTAGCATGGGAGCTAATGGTAGCATAATGGTTAGAGTTAGTGAGAGCTAAAAGAGAGTTTGAAAGAGACTATTTTAGTCATAATGTTTTTCTCCATACTAAACTATAAAGATATGTATTCAAGGGTTGACAGAAGTTCATACGCTGACCAAGATACTCTCATGAAATGACCAAATGAGGTTTATTTTTCAATGCAGTTATTAATAAGGAGAGTTGAAACTAATGCATGCAAGGTTTCACAGCTCTAGCATCACTCCTTCATAGGGGTTGATAAAATAAAGTACCAGTAACATATTGAAGTTGATTTAATTGACCTCCTCTACCCCCAACTTATTGACCTTCTGCCTAAATGAGAAACCATTAATTTATAACTCTATGGTGACTATATTTCTAATTAATTGACTGCGTATATATTCCAATATAACAAAGAATTGTTCAATAACTTCACATTGGTATATTATGTTGGTACAACAGAAGGCAGTGAATTGGCAGAGTTGTTAGGCCGTCTCATAAAAAATATATTAGTATTTGTTTTAGCTCACCGTACTCTGAGTTCAAATCCTGCCAAGGTCGACTTTGCCTTTTATTCTTTTCAGGGTAATAAATGAAGTTTTAGTCCAATACTGGGGTCAATTCTTCCTCTATCACCTTCTTTCTTTCTTTCTCTGGAAGATGTTGTCTTATGTGTTATGACTTGGAGAGAGATTGGCTCTGCCCAGTATAAAATCCATCAAGACATCTGCCAAAAGTTAAGGACCCTAGCTTTTATGTTTTACTGACAAACTGACATCCCATGTTGTTTTTCATGTTTTGATCAAGATTTGAATTTAACTATGAACAGTTTGGTAGAGACAGTCACAGCCAGGCTGGGATTAAAATAGTTGGGTGGGCTTTCATGTAAAAATTATACGGTATATGAAAGATTTTAAAACCTTGCATTTTAGTGTTGTTAGAGACTCTTGGGATATTTTATGTACTGGTTGTTAGTAGGTGAATAAGCAGACACAGAGTAGAGTGACAAGGATATTTTAGCCTTAGCAAAGACACAAAAACTTCTCTATTACTGGAGTCATGATAAAATACACTCAGTAGAGTAGGTAGGAGAAGCATCTGGCAAAAGAAATCATCTCAAAAATGGAATGTCTAAGTGAGATGTGGTCCTCTGACCCATCTATGAGAGTAGTAACTCCAAATAGGAACTGACTCGTTCAACCTGTCCATCTCATGTAAGCCTGGAAAACAATGATAATGTTAAAATGATGAATCTCACAGTACGACCTCTTAACTACACGGTCAATTAATCAATTAACACTTTTTGCTTTCTCATCATTTTTGCTAAAAAAAAAACAAAAAAAAAACTTCATCCACTATCTCCAGTTAATTTCAAATTTCTTTCCTCAATTCCAATCTCTTCCCTTCAATGTTTTAATATCTCACTGTCCTATTATTGCACCTCTATAGAATTTACTATTTTAAATATTTACACACAACATCCATCTCAACATCTCACACTCATTTCCCTGTATTTGGTACACCTAATTCCTTTTTTTCTTGTTCTTGTTTTCTTTCTTTTTTTCTTAGTCTCAATCTCTCCCTCCCCAATATTTTAATATCACCTCCCTATCTTTTACAATTTTCAAATTTACTGCGGTTTCACCCATGTGGAATATTACACTCACAGTCTGAATTTTTACTTCTAATGTTTTTTCCATCTCTTTGTATGTTCTCTTTCTCTTCCACAGTATTTATCTGTCTTTCACATGACCACACTCATCTCCACGCACTCTTATCCTCTCCTCTCCACTTTCTATTCTTCCCTCTACTTACCCCTAACTTCATCCTAACACACAGCCCACCCATGTCTTCACTCCACCAGTTAGTGACCCGATGATCGCCCTATCACAGGTGGTTGCCGATTAATAAAGTTGCCACCACTTTAACCTAATCCACTCTAGGTGGCGGTGGCGGAGGCATGTGTCGAACAACCAAGTGACCTCCTTGTGACCTCCTTGGTGGAATGACTATGTAACATCAGGTCAGCCTTCGACCTTTCATTCTCCACCAACTTCGGCACGCACGAGAGGAGCTAACTTTTCTCCACCTATCTCTCCCTCCTCCCCACTGCAGGTTCCGAACGGAATTAACCCTGCCAACCCCACCACTCCTACAACTGTTAGCCCACCCCAGAACCACCCAACCTCCATTCTAGTCCCACCGTTAGAACCAATGCTGCTGACCCTGCCTCTTTTACTAGTTCACTTCCCCGATTCCAACGCTGGCCCTCTACCGTTGGTCGCTGCCAGCTCACCACCTGATTGTGTCTCTGTGCCCACACTAGCCAGTACCTAAAGACAATTAAATGTTACCTGTGTTACCAAAACTACCAGAGGAGGTGTGTCGGCATCATCATCATCATCATCAAAGCTCAAGCTGAAAGGCTTCAATACTATACCTGTAATCAGTGCAACTTCCGATGTACTTCATGGAGACGTCCCATGCTTTGATGACAAGCTCTCTACCGAGTTCTTTGCCGCAACCTTCCAGGGTTTATCCAAACCGAAGCTCATCAACCGGATCCCTAAGGGAGCTCGGAATAGCATTGCACTTGCTCTCTCTAATTTATTGAAAAACGTTTCTTTATCCAACAATACGTCTGACTGGCAGAAACTGTTTTTGTTCCCTCTCATCTCTCTTCATGTGCACAATGAGAAATCGGGTTCCCTCATATCCTCTCTCAAGCAGGAGTTCCAGCTATTTGAGTCCAGCCCAACCACTTCTCACCTCAGTTTGACATCGAGCTCGTTACGTACCAACAAGCAACCAATTAACCTTAAGCATGTTGTTAATGCCAAATTCAGCGAATTTGACATTAAAGGGGCTGTCCATTTTCTCTCTTCTCAGTCCTCCCTCTGTGTAACCCCGATTCTCTTGAGCGACTGAAAGAGAAGCACCCATTGGCACCTCCAGATGATCAGTTACACTGGCCCAAACCACCAGAATACTTAAGACCAGTTTACACCACTGATATCATCAGAAAGGCGATTTCATCCTTCCCCGCTGGTTCAGGCATGAGGATTGATGGCCTTCAACCTCAATACCTCAAGGATGGTATCTCCTTATCGGCTGGTGATGCCGGACTCAAGTTCTTGGAGAGTCTGAATCGGTTCTCTTCAGCTTGGACGTCAGGGTCTCCAGATCAATAGTTCCAAATGTGAGCTCTGGATCCTCAACCACCCGGCTTCTCAACATCAACAGACAATTGACCTGTTTACAGAGACCTTCCCTTCCATTGCGGTCCCTCCTCCATCAGTTTGGTGCCCCTTAGGAGCCCCAATTACAGACCTTGCCTTCGAGTCAATCTTCCAATCAAAGATGGTTGGCCTTGAGCAGTTGCTGAAGAATAATGAAGCAATCAAAACCCATCAAGGTTTCATACTTCCGATTCCTAAGCTTCTATATATGTTCAGGGTCAGCTCTTCTCACAGATTTCCGCCCTGCCCCAATGCTTCGATGACCTAATCTTCGAGAGACTCGAGGGCTTGATCAATGTCAGATTCTCTCCAGAGTCCTGCGATCAAGCTGCGTTGCCCAAGCAATTTGGGGGATGTGGTCTTTGTAAATGTTTGTCCCTCTCTCTCCCCTACTTCCTTTCCTCCACCCACGCTTGCTCCACCCTGGGGAGCAACATCCTCTCCAACATGGATTAGTTCCAACAGGGAGCTGGATGAAGCTCTCCAATGATAGAGTGAGTTTAGCTTGTCTGTTCCTGACAAGATGGAGGACAGTTGAAGTCAGAGAGCTTGGGACAGCATACATACGAGGGTCACCTTTGACTCCCTCTTTGACCAGTTGGATCAGTTTTCAAGGTGCCAAATACTCAGGTGACTGGGTTGATGCCCTACCCATGACTAACGTTGGCGGCCTACTCAGCCTGGACAAACTTTGTGTCTCCATTGCTCTCAGAGTAGGAGCTGACTTTTGTTTGGGTTTGAAGTCGTCGATGTGGCAAATTCCTCGACTCCACGGTTTTTCTTGCCACCTGAATGCCAGTCGCTTAGTGTGTCACATGGAGCTAAACCTTATTCTCAAGAGAGCTTTGGCCCGGGCAAACATCCCTTCAATCTTGGAACCATCTGGGTTGTCCAGAATTGATGGGAAAAGACCTGACGGCCTTACTCTGTGCCCCTGGTCGAGAGGCAGATGCCTTGTCTGGGACGTCACAGTTAGTGACTCTTTTGCTTCTTCCCACATCCTGGATGGTGCGGTTAGGGCGAGAGCCACAGCTTCCACAGCCAAATGGAACAAAATCCTAAAATACCGTGATCTATCGGCCAACTACATTTTCCAGCATGTGGTGTTCGAGACATCGGGCCTCTGACAGTGAGATTCCTATCTTCACTGATGGCTCGCTTAACAGAGGTAACTGGTGAAACTCGTGAGGGCACTAGGTTGTTCCAGCACCTTAGCCTTGCCATCACCCAAGGTAATGCTGTGAGCGTGCTGGCTTTCCTCAAAAATAATTAGAGAGGTTTCCCAGTGCTCCTGTTATTTTTTACTTTGGTAGTGACCTGGTTGTCCACCCCTTTCGCCTGCCTTTTGCTGTATGTGGTCCCAACTGTGTGTGCTAACTGCTTCCATGTTTTTTTATCTTTTCCTTTTTTTTTCTGTTTTCCCTCTCACTTTCCTTTATATTATATTTGTTTGTGCTTCCGTTCTGTAAGCATTGTATTATTGTATTTCTTTTTATACAACAGTGAATTTTAACAGTATTTCCGTCCAGGTGGCAAATTTTGTGATTTTGTTTAAATGACGGTGCCATGTTCTATAGAAGCTCCTATCTAAATTCTAAAATAAATTCTGTGCAATGTACGGAAATAAAAAAAGGTACTATTACAGTTCTAATAATTCTGATTTGACTGGAGTTACTGTGAATATGATATAGAGACTGGAGTACTGAGGATATGATATAGAGACTGGAGTATTGAGAATATGATGTAGAGACTGGAGTATTGAGGATATGATATAGAGACTGGAGTATTGAGGATATGATATAGAGACTAGAGTATTGAGGATATGATATAGAGACTGGAGTACTGAGGATATGATATAGAGACTGGAGTACTGAGAATATATAGACACTGGAGTATTGAGGATATGATATAGAGACTGGAGTATTGAGAATATGATATAGAATAGTACAAACATAATGAAAATAGTAATGTAGAAACAGTATAACAATATTATATATTGTTCCACAGTATAGTAACAATATTACATATTGGTTGACAGTATAGTAGGAATAACTAGATTACTAACTTGGGGAAATATACATATCTTTCTTTAAAAAAATATCACTATTTCAAGAAGTGTACATTTTATTTTTGTTTTAAAACTGATTTTCTTTAGATATGCTCTACCAACAAAATGTGATTCTCAAAATTCAATATTTGAACAGCTCACCCATTTGAACAGTTCAACCACTATGACAACCACTTTTATGTCTTTCAGGAATATACTAGCTTTTACCTTTCCTAACTCTAACACATATAAAAATGATGGTTCTGTAATTATTAAACATGAAAGGTAGAAACAAGAGGTTTGATTTCTTTCTGGTATCAGTTTTGAAATTATTCATGTTTCAAGAAAAATATATATTACAGTGACACAATGGAAAATATTTACTGCATGGTGGAATAACTGTCAAAAGTCTACTGATTCCATTGGATGGAAGAAACACTTTCTGAAGAGGAGAATTTCTCACAAGAAAGTTTATATTTTTTTTCTCTATTCTATGGCATCGTTTCATCATCATCATCATCAGCAGCACCACCACTACCATCAGCAACACCACTACCAGTACCACCACTACCTCTTTCATCAGCAACTCCACTACCACCACTACCACTACCACCACCACCACCACCACCACCACCACTATCATCAGCAACACCACTACCATGATCCCCACTATCACCATCACTACCACCACACTTTCAACTCTGTCAAGTGGACTAGTCTAAGACTGTCTCTCACTCGTTTCAACTCTGTCAAGTGGACTAGTCTAAGACTGTCTCTCACTAGTTTCAACTCTGTCAAGTGGACTAGTCTAAGACCGTCTCTCACTAGTTTCAACTCTGTCAAGTGGACTAGTCTAAGACCGTCTCTCACTAGTTTCAACTCTGTCAAGTGGACTAGTCTAAGACCGTCTCTCACTAGTTTCAACTCTGTCAAGTGGATTAGTCTAAGACCGTCTCTCACTAGTTTCAACTCTGTCAAGTGGACTAGTCTAAGACCGTCTCTCACTAGTTTCAACTCTGTCAAGTGGATTAGTCTAAGACTGTCTCTCACTAATTTCCAAACCAAACTAATTTACCAATGTTCAGTGTTTTCCAAAGTAGATTCAACAAACAACTTCTGCAGTTCCATGAGACAAGGTGAATTTTAATAAAATTTTATTGTTTTTTTTTATCATCATCATCATCATTATCAACATTTTTTGTCTGCTTTTCCATGCTTGCATTGGTTGGATGGTCTTTTTCAGTAAATCACCTTGTGGCATTCGTTTGTCATCTCTTCTGTGATCTTCAGCAATTTGAGATCAGCTCTTACCACTTTCACCCAGGTCTTTCTCTACTACAGCTTCCTTCCTCAGGGATTTCTTGGCACTTCTTCATTATCCATGTCCATCAATATTTTCTTTTCTAAAACAATTCTTATTTCATTTGATGTTTTATTAAAATTAGGATGGTGGGGATTGGCCATAAAACATAGGTATGGGTTCCAAGTATATCTTCATGGTTTATCCAGAGTTCTGTGATAAAATAATTTTGGGGAATCACTGCTCTAAATTTACAACATAATGATGAAATATTTGACTGGCCACAATCCAAGTTATGAGATTAACCACCATCGGTAACCAAAGGTTATCAGTTGTTATTTAGTTCCAGGTCAACTTTGATCAAATAGAACTACAGTTCTAACAATCTTGTCTATAGGGCTATCTAGGTCTACATTTTCTAATGTAAGTTGAGGTAGATTTAGTTAATATCTTTATCAGGAGAGATGAGTGAATAGTGGCTCTCACCAACTTTTCTCTTTAAAACTACATTCAATAGGAGATCAAGTACAATGTGTATGTATCATCATCACATCATCACCGTTTTACGTCCGTTCTTCCACGCTAGCATGGGTTAGACGGGTTGTCCTGTTGTGGGCAGTGTCCAGTCGGCTGACCATGCCTTGCTCATACGGGAACTGATTCTGGCTTGATTTCTACAGCTGGATGCCCTACCTAACACATGTATGTGTGTATGTGTAAGGTAGAGTACAGCCACCTGGCCAGACTTGCCTCGTAACAGAACCACCCAGTACATGGCCCAACTATGAACAAGGCACGGCGCAGCCAACTGGCCAGACTCTCCCCATAACAGTGTCACCCAGTTTCACACTGTAAACATGGTTGGTGTTAGGAAGAGCATTCAGCTGTAAAACCCAGCCAAAATACAGTTCCGTCAGAGCAAGGCATCGTGCAGACAGCTGGGCTGACTTCTCTCATGATATATATAGTTGTGTGTGTGTGTGTGTGTGTGTGTGTGTGTGCATGTGTTTGTGTATGTAAAATGTATATGTAGCACATGTATATTTTCCTTTTAAAAACCATGAAGATGATGACATTGAAGTAACAAGAATTCAAAGAAAAACGAAAGAGAAAAAAAACTAAAATGTCTAATTACAAGTTAAAACTAGTTTTACTTCCAAGTTTATCTAAGAACTAGTTTTACTTACATGTTTATCTAAGTGAGAACTAGTTTTACTTACATGTTTATCTAAGAACTAGTTTTACTTACATGTTTATCTAAGTTAGCACTTTTGGAATCCACATCATATCTGCAAAAAAAAAAAAAAATGTTGAAGTTTTTTAAATGGAATATGAAGAAATATGAGACAACGTTTTATGAACATAACTTAAATTAGATGTTTTATGAAATCAAGAATAACAATATATGGGCAAAGGATAAGGACTGGGATGATGAGGTATACATGGTGTTCCAAAACAATGTATACACACTTTTATTACCTGTACAGGCAATATTTGTTAGAATGCTGTTGAAGTGTGTATACATTTTTTTGGACACCCTGTATATATTGTACTGTGCTGTTTGATTTGTTATTTGTTTACTTTATGCATTTATATATATACTAGCAGAGGTACCCGGCGTTGCTCGGGTATTAAATAGCAGTTGTGTATACCATTTATGTCAATTCTTCAGTGCTGCTTCAAAAACTATACTTTTACAAAATCATCGGCTTTTTCCAAAAGAGGGTTCCTGCCCCCAGGGGTCCCCTACTCAATATGTGCCAATTCTGAGAGTTCAGATTCATCTGTAGGACAAACGTAGCCCATGTGTCAAGTTTTGTGAAAATTGGTTGTGAACTCCAGAAGTTATGACGTTTTGTTGCATTGCACTGCAGTGCTTCAGTCGACTCCAAGAAAGTGGTTAAAGGGGGTTAACTGCCGGGGGAGGGGGGGGGGGGCCTATAATCAATATCTGAAAAAATGAAAGTGCCCATGACCATCCGGAATACATAAGTAACCTATGTCTTAAGTATGGTGAAAATACTGTAGAAATGCATAAGGTTTATACATACGCGTGCGTGCGTGCGTGTGTGTGTTTGTGGGTGTGTATGTATTTGTGTGTGCGTATGTATGTGTATGTCCGTTGGGACATACGTATGTACTGGCCTAAATCTTCACTATTTACTTTTACTGTTTTAATAACCTCTGTCATTTTCGTTTTCAATTTTATTTACATCATTCTTAAACTCCGGGGCTGGAAATCATTCTGTTATTTTAAATAGAATATTAGTCTAACGACTCCATTTATACCATAAACTTGGTCTTGTCTTTGCATGAAATTGTTCTTCTCGGTCCACATAACGACGTATTATCCTCGCTTTTTTCCCATTCATTGCCAGGGAACGTCTTCACAAACCAAAATATCGTCTTCCTGTTTTCGTTCGGTTGCAACGTTTCTCGAAATATTTACTTCTGCGTTCACAGATTACTCTCAGTTCAATTTGAATAGGAAATTCCTGTTTCGTCGATTTTCTCCGTAACCATGGCAGCTTGTAGCTTGAAAGTCGAGCCAACGCCTCCTTGGGTCATTCTGCATAACTGTGTAAATTTTGGGTGCATTCCACCAAGCCGTTTCGACATTTATCCGACTACACCTACTTACTTAAATATACAACATCCGACCACTTCCAATTTATATAGTAGATATATGGAGGCACATGGCTTAGTGGTTAGAGCATTGGCCTTGCAATCGAAAGGCTGTGAGTTCAATTCTCAGACCAGGTGATGTATTGTTTACTTGAGCAAGACACTTTATTTCACATTGTTCAGTTTACTCAGCTGTAGAAATGAGATGATAGGACTGGGGTCCCTATCATTCCACTGCAAAGTGGTCGTGGAGGTGGCACGGAAAAAAAAAAAAAGCACCCAGCCCACACTGTAAAGTGGACGTGTAGGCGCCATGGAAAAAAAAGCACCCAGCACTCACTGTAAATGAGGTTGGTGTTAGGAAGAGCATCCAGCTGTAGAAATCAAGCCAGAATCAGTTCCCGTCTCACCCTTGCAAGCAGGGAAAAGCGGACGTAAAATGATGATGATGTATATATATGTGTAACCTTATTACATATGCTGCCTGATGATGTGGCTGGTTACAGGATTGAAATATCACATAGCCACGATCGTCATTGAAATATGTATCATAGCCTTATCAATAAAAGGCTCTTTAACATCTACAACAAACTTCACATTTTCCTTATTCTCTCTCTCTCTCTCTATATATATATATATATATACACACAAATTAAAAATAGTTAAGACAAGGTTACTTCACCATAATTGCTTTATTACATGATATATATTTCTGTTACATGGTTATGCATGTGGCTTCATCAGTTGCTTATACAATCATAGGTTATGCAATCATGGGGATATGTTGTTGGTCATGTACTACCATCCTGTTGTGATGCAAGCATGTGTGTGTGTGTGTGTATGTGTATATATATATATATGTTTATCTCAGGTTCAATTGGGGGTAACCACAACTGTAGACTATTTCAACATTTACTGAACCCCTCACCTCATTTCTAATGAAATACACGACCTATATGTTTCAATTTGGATGTATTTAATAAAAATAACCTTTTTATTAGTAAGCTGTTTGAAACATTACTTAACAAAAAAAAATCTTATATAAATTTATGATGGAAAGTTTTAATATAACATATTTTCAGTATGTGTGTGTAGACATATATTACAAGTTTATAGTTTTAGAGTGAAAAAAAACAATATACATATATATATATATATATATATACATATATAAAATAAATATTATAAATATATCTATATCATACAGAAAAACACACAAACATCAAAAGATATATTTGTATTGTCAAGAATACTTTATATCTGAACCATTAGTGAGAATAAAGATGGTAAAATAAGAAAAAGTAAAACAAAATACATAAGAGAAGACAGAGAGAGAGAAATATTGGTAATGTTGAAATATTCCTGCTGGTTCATATTTAATGGTTTTCTGGATTGATGGTTTCAAAAGAGAGTAAATCAAGTAATTAGTTCAATAATTTAGAAATATGCCAATTTCTATTGGAGGCAATTGGGAATTAGCTGTTCTTAAATTGTCTTCAAAGTTTTCAAAGTTCAATTTATTATTCTTTTATAGAAGCTGAGTAAAGAAGTAATGTGAGAATTGTAGACAAAAACATTTGAAATTAAAACATAAGCTTCAAATCCTGTCTTTCACCTATCTGGGATAAAAAATACCAGTCAAGTACTGGGGCCTATTATTATTAAATGCTCTTACATAATTGTTTCTACTTTTGGCACAAGGCCAGCAATTACCTAGTGCATTACAGGTACTTACAATTTTTATGCTCTTACATAATTAAAAGTCTTTAATAATACTCTCGTTACTTCATGCTACTTTTTTCTGGAAATGAATGATTGATTCAACTTCCTAAAGTTTGAAGCTGATAATGCTAGAATTGTTACATTTTTCAAAGAAATGAAGAAACTGTACAAATATAAAAATATGAGGGTCTGATGAAAAGTTCATAGGCTGACCAAGATACTCTCATGGAATGACTAAATGAGGTTTATTTTTCAACATAGTCTCTGGAAAGAAACAATGTAGTTATTAATAAGAAGAGTTGAAATTAATGCAAGATTTCACAGCTCTAGCATTACACTTTCATAGTCAGCCTAAGAACTTTTCAGCCAGCCCTCGTATGTAGGCAGAAATGACCAGAAAGAGGGAAATAAAAAGTATAAACCCCAATTTTAGGTGTATTAAGACTGATGCAGACAAATAGGTAAACTGTTAGATATTACATATACTCTTAGGTCAGAGAATAACAAGCTGCAGAACAATGTCTGTGTTTTATGTTAAGTCTAGGAAGTGATTTATAGGGTTTCGAATTAGGAGCCAGGTGTAAGAGCTTTAAGGAGTGGGTGAAGACCAGTGAGCTAATCACCGGTAATCCAGCTGCCAGACATCAAAGGCAGTCTCTCTAACCGGAGTCTATACACCTGCCTTAATATGACCAATATGGCAATAACAGTCTCAAAATTGAACTGAAACTCATGCATGCACTAGTGCTCTCCATTTGTGAGACATGGATGACTTAGACTTAGAAGCCCCTATGTCTTGTGACATGGATGACTTGGTCTTAGAAGCCCCAATATCTTGAGACATGGATGACTTAGTCTTAGAAGCCCCAATATCTTGAGACATGGATGACTTAGACTTAGAAGCCCCCATGTCTTGTGATATGGATGAGTTAGTCTAAGAAGCCCCATATCTTGAGACATGGATGACTTAGTCTTAGAAGCCCCCATATCTTGAGACATGGATGACTTAGTCTTAGAAGCCCCCATATCTTGAGACATGGATGACTTAGACTTAGAAGCCCCCATGTCTTGTACATGGATGACTTAGTCTAAGAAGCCCCCATGTCTTGAGACATGGATGACTTAGACTTAGAAGCCCCCATATCTTGAGTCAGGTAATTTTGCTTTGTTTCCACTGTCCCCTCTGTTCCTGTATATATTGGGAGTGGTCACAGTGAAGCTGCTGTAAACTGGACATGACTTCAGTACAATAGCTTCTGGTCCTTTTCACTTATCTGTAACTATGACATCTTTAGCACAGTGTTAAGACTTAGACATAGAAGTCTCCCATGTCTTAAGACACATGAGACAGAGTAATCCAACCTTTCCTATCCCAAGCCAGGATAGGTACATCCTTACATTTCCTGTTTACCAGTCATAGATCTTACACAATGTGTTGATGTCAAACCATTTTAGATCTTCTTTGATTTCCTTTGCCTCCTGCAACCCAGCACCAAGTTTGGCTGACTGGTCTTGTTTGTAGCAGTCTGAGAAGGTGTCCAAACTAGCCAAGGTGCCTTTTGCAGAATTTTGGCAATACTGGTTGCTGAACTGTTTGTTGCCTGATTTTTTATTTGTAATAAAGTCATTCCATTGACACCAAATGCTCACAGTGGAATTACAGAAGAAAATACTGACATTTGAAATGAGATGCAACAGAAAAGTCCATGGCATCTCCTACATGGAAGACATAAGCAAGAAAAACATTGCAATCAGGCAACATGTAGACAACATGTTAACAACTGTCAAGAAGAGAAAAATGAGAAAATACAGTGACATGAGAAGATCTGATGGTTTGACGAAGACCATTCTCTAAAGAACAGTTGAGAGGAAGGACATGAAAAGAAACTAAAATGTGTGAAGAGAGTTGAGAGGTCTGGTATGAATACATGTAAGTGAGGGAATTCTGTTAAAGGTACCCAATGACCCCCTAAAGTGGTGCTGATACCAGTAGATTTAGCAATATCAAGACTATTACAGCAGATGAAGGTTGGCAATAGTTACATTTACGTCAATGTCTTCATTAATCATTCATACAAAATAATTCATACAAACACACATTATGGAGCTTTCTCTTTAGAAACATTTCATAGATTTTTAAAATATTTATTTGATATTTTAGCTTTTAAGGAAAACAGGGTTTATAAATCAATACCTTCATATCTATTTAGCAGTAAAATCATACACACCACATCACACACACACATATAAACACCACACACATACACACACGACACACACACACACCACACGCAACACACACATGCACAACAGACACACACACACAACACACATCACACAAGATGATAGGCAGTGAGAATGACATGGAACAGTTTGAGTTGAAGCTACCTGGGGACAGCAGAGTAATCTGAAGGTACCAACATGAAGGTACCTGGGGACAACAGAATAATACTACCAATATGAAGGTACCTGGTTTAGTGGCTTCAGTGTTTGGTTCACAACCATAAATTTGATTCTCCGCAACACATTGTGTCGTTCAGCAAGACACTTTATTTTATGTTGCTCCAGCAGTCAATCAGCTGGTAAAAATAAGTTGTACTTGTAATTGAAAAGACCAGCCATGTCACTCCTTATGTCATGCTGGATATGCCAGAGAACTGTATTAACCCCTTCATTACCATATTTCTAATGTAAGACACTGTCTATGTCATTAACCCTTTCATTACCATGTTTCTAATCAAAGACATTGTCTATGTTATTAACCCTTTCATTACCATGTTTCTAATGAAAGACACTGTCTATGTCATTAACCCTTTCATTACCATGTTTCTAATCAAAGACATTGTCTATGTTATTAACCCTTTCATTACCATGTTTCTAATGAAAGACACTGTCTATGTCATTAACCCTTTCATTACCATGTTTCTAATCAAAGACACTGTCTATGTCATTAACCCTTTCATTACCATATTTCTAATCAAAGACACTGTCTATGTCATTAACCCTTTCATTACCATGTTTCTAATCAAAGACATTGTCTATGTTATTAACCCTTTCATTACCATGTTTCTAATGAAAGACACTGTCTATGTCATTAACCCTTTCATTACCATGTTTCTAATCAAAGACACTGTCTATGTCATTAACCCTTTCATTACCATGTTTCTAATGAAAGACACTGTCTATGTCATTAACCCTTTCATTACCATGTTTCTAATGAAAGACACTGTCTATGTCATTAACCCTTTCATTACCATGTTTCTAATCAAAGACACTGTCTATGTCATTAACCCTTTCATTACCATGTTTCTAATGAAAGACACTGTCTATGTCATTAACCCTTTCATTACCATGTTTCTAATGAAAGACACTGTCTATGTCATTAACCCTTTCATTACCATGTTTCTAATCAAAGACATTGTCTATGTCATTAACCCTTTCATTACCATGTTTCTAATGAAAGACACTGTCTATGTCATTAACCCTTTCACTACCATATTTCTAATGAAAGACACAATCTATGTCATTAACCCTTTCATTACCATGTTTCTAATGAAAGACACTGTCTATGTCATTAACCCTTTCACTACCATATTTCTAATGAAAGACACAGTCTATGTCATTAACCCTTTCATTACCATGTTTCTAATGAAAGACACTCTCTATGTCATTAACCCTTTCATTACCATGTTTCTAATGAAAGACACTGTCTATGTCATTAACCCTTTCATTACCATGTTTCTAATCAAAGACATTGTCTATGTCATTAACCCTTTCATTACCATGTTTCTAATCAAAGACACTGTCTATGTCATTAACCCTTTCATTACCATATTTCTAATCAAAGACACTGTCTATGTCATTAACCCTTTCATTACCATGTTTCTAATGAAAGACACTGTCTACGTCATTAACCCTTTCATTACCTGTTTCTAATGAAAGACACTGTCTATGTCATTAACCCTTTCACTACCATATTTCTAATGAAAGACACAGTATATGTCATTAACCCTGTCATTACCATGTTTCTAATGAAAGACACTGTCTATGTCATTAGCACTATGTCTGTGTACATCTGCTGATTGTATAATGTTAGTATGTATGAATGACAAAGTAAAGATGAAGTGAGATAAAAGCTGAATAAAAGAAGCATACATTGTGTAGAGATTAGATGTAATTGACATGGATGATGATGATGACTAGGTGAATAAGTGATAGAAACTCTGAGGGAAAGGAAGATAAAAAGGAAGTCTAAGGATGGCACAGGAAAACGTGGTGAAAACAGGAGGATACTGGACTTCACAAAGAAGATTCTAAGAGAGATGCTGTATTGCAGAAAGCTCCTCTAACTCAAGATTGGAAAAAACATTTGTAAAAATGATGGTACCTATATGTATTATCATAATCAACAAAGCCAAACTTTTCAAGATCTCTGAGACTAAGGTGAAATTTTGCCTCAAACATGAGACAATTATTTATATATTTTATTCATTAACTCTTAATGAGTTAATAATTTAGCAGAAAAGACATGAAAATGTGTTATTTCAAATGTTTATAGCATATTCACTAGAGAACAAATTATTATAAAAAATTGCAGTATTGGAGTTAAGATTTTAATTTTAAAGACTTTTTTGTTTTTGTTTTTTACATTTCAAGAATGTTTTGTTAATTCATTTTCATGCAGTACAAGTATTTAAGAGTTAAGGATTATATTCTTGTCGAAAATATGTCAAAGAAAGGGATTGAAGTGATTGCAATATTTCAGGAACTCTCATACGGTGCCAGACTTACGATTTTTGATTAGTGCTACAATGGCAGACACAGATTTAAAATATATCATGACTTTTGAAGTTAACTACAGTAAAGATACAATCTTAATCATCAAATAGAAGTAATAGACACAGAGGTAGGCTCTGCTGTCTACCAGACTGAAGGGAGCAAACTGTCCACGTTTCAGCTGCTCTTTGATAGGTTTGTGGTAGAGCCTGTAGCAGGGGAGACTTCTGGCATTCTTGGTTTCCTCCAGCCCACATCCCTACTCATGTGATAGGTTTGTGGTAGAGCAGGGGAGACTTCTGGCATTCTTGGTTTCCTCCAGCCCACATCCCTACTCATGTGATAGGTTTGTGGTAGAGCAGGGGAGACTTCTGGCATTCTTGGTTTCCTCCAGACCACATCCCTACTCATGTGATAGGTTTGTGGTAGAGCAGGGGAGACTTCTGGCATTCTTGGTTTCCTCCAGACCACATCCCTACTCATGTGATAGGTTTGTGGTAGAGCAGGGGAGACTTCTGGCATTCTTGGTTTCCTCCAGACCACATCCCTACTCATGTGATAGGTTTGTGGTAGAAGCTGTAGCAGGGGAGACTTCTGGCATTCTTGGTTTCCTCCAGACCACATCCCTACTCATGTGATAGGTTTGTGGTAGAAGCTGTAGCAGGGGAGACTTCTAGCATTCTTGGTTTCCTCCAGACCACATCCCTACTCATGTGATAGGTTTGTGGTAGAAGCTGTAGCAGGGGAGACTTCTGGCATTCTTGGTTTCCTCCAGACCACATCCCTACTCATGTGATAGGTTTGTGGTAGAAGCTGTAGCAGGGGAGACTTCTAGCATTCTTGGTTTCCTCCAGACCACATCCCTACTCATGTGATAGGTTTGTGGTAGAAGCTGTAGCAGGGGAGACTTCTGGCATTCTTGGTTTCCTCCAGACCACATCCCTACTAATGTGATAGGTTTGTGGTAGAAGCTGTAGCAGGGGAGACTTCTAGCATTCTTGGTTTCCTCCAGACCACATCCCTACTCATGTGATAGGTTTGTGGTAGAAGCTGTAGCAGGGGAGACTTCTAGCATTCTTGGTTTCCTCCAGACCACATCCCTACTCATGTGATAGGTTTGTGGTAGAAGCTGTAGCAGGGGAGACTTCTAGCATTCTTGGTTTCCTCCAGACCACATCCCTACTCATGTGATAGGTTTGTGGTAGAAGCTGTAGCAGGGGAGACTTCTGGCATTCTTGGTTTCCTCCAGACCACATCCCTACTCATGTGATAGGTTTGTGGTAGAACCTGTAGCAGGGGAGACCACTGGAATTCTTGGCTCCTGCCCACAGCTAATAGAGTGAAGTTGGCTGCCTGTAAGTGTGAGTCCTGCGAGGTGGAGTGATTGTTTCAGCATGTCTCCCTCACCGTCCTCCAGGGCAATCTATTCTCCATCCTACTGGCCAGGACACGAGAGGTAAGATGGTTATGGTGGTGGATGTCACATATTTACACACATACTCTGCCACACATGTGCTTTGTTAAAACATTTTATCTTTCATTTACAAAAGACTTAACAGATAAATGTTAGAATGTGAAGCCATACTTTTAATGGAATACGAGAGAGAGACCCGAATGAATAAATATTGATTTATTTTGACTAAGAGTGATGCCTAATGTCAGTATGTCTCAGTATATTACTGGTATTCCTTATAATTGGTAACATACTGGCAAGCTTTCAGTATAGAATTAGCAGGGATGAAAACAAAAAAAATAAAAACAAAGATCTTAGAAAGCATCAAACTTTCAAACAAATCAAGCAATCATTTTGAAACACTAGCAATCAATGTGAAACACTAGCAATCACTGTGAAACAATAGCAATCACTGTGAAACACCAGCAATCAATGTGAGGGACAAGCGATTACTTTGAAACACTAGCAATCAATGTGAAACACTAGCATCAATATGAAACAGAAGCAATCACTGTGAAACACTAGCAATCACTGAGAAACACTAGCAATCACTGTGAAACACTAGCAATCACTGTAAAACACTAGCAATCAATGTGAGGGACAAGCGATTACTGTGAAACATTAGCAATCAGTGTGAAACACTAGCAATCAATGTGAAACACTAGCAATCAATGTGAAACACAAGCAATCACTGTGAAACACTAGCAATCACTGAGAAACACTAGCAATCACTGTGAAACACTAGCAATCACTGTGAAACACTAGCAATCACTGTAAAACACTAGCAATCAATGAGAGAGACAAGCAATTACTGTGAAACATTAGCAATCAGTGTGAAACACTAGCAATCAATGTGAAACACTAGCAATCAATGTGAAACACAAGCAATCACTGTGAAACACTAGCAATTACTGTGAAACACTAGCAATTTCTGTGAAACACTAGCAATTACTGTGAAACAAGCAATCACTGTGAAACGCTAGCAATCAATGTGAAACACTAGCAATCACTGTAAAACAGAGGCAACCAATGTGAAATTCTAGCAATCACTGTGAAACTGTAGCAATCAATGTGAAACTCTAGCAATCACTGTGAAACACTAGAAATCAATGTGAAACACTAACAATCACTGGGAAAAACTAGCAATCAATGTGAAACACTAGCAATCAATGTGAAACACTAGCAATCAATGTGAAATACTAGAAATCAATGTGAAACACTAGCAGTCACTGGGAAGCACTAGCAATCAATGTAAGAGACAAGCAATCAAGAATAAATCAATCAGTTCAAGAATAAATTCAAAAATATTGAAAGAACAATAAGTTTGACTAAAAAAACATTCTATCTTGAAAAACATCAGCATAAAAGAGGTTAAACTTGAGAGATCATTACAGATATTACTTGTAAAGATAATTGTAAGGATTTCTTGCAATTTTCTTCTATTATAAGGAGAATACTTTATAGTTAAAATGTTGTATTTTAGAAGTAGGTGTAGATGTACTTGGGTTACAAGTATAAATATATATTAAAAAATAGCTGAAACAAAATATATAATTGCATACTTGAGAAGTTAGCATATGAGAATGGATACTGAGTGCCAACAAATCTCTTCCTGTAAATGTACTGATTGATTTTGTTTTAAGACAATATTGATCACTTAGAAGACTGATTTGAGAAATGGCTTTCTTATTCCCATTTATTTCTAAGAGAAGAATTATTTACAATTATGAATGCTTCTCATATAGAATCATTTGTATGATCGTAACTCTAACAATGAATTATTACATTTTATGGTAGAATCTTCAATTTTTGCTGTAATAGACAATAAAAACATATGTACAATTGATTCTCTTTCTCTCTCTCTTGCTCTCTCTCTCTCTCTCTCTCTCTCTCTCACTCTCTCTCTCTCTCTCTCTCTCCCTATATATATATACGGAGAGAGAGAAAGAGAGAATCACCCTACTTAAACTACTAAGTACTACAATTACATCAGACATTTGTTTTTTTGTTCTATTTTCTGAATATTCAACTAATTTCTTCTACTTACAGAAACAAAAATTATACTTCTTCAAATTTATATTACATTGTATACATATACTTTGTCTTTGTATTTGGATTCACTGAGGAGGTCACAGAATGTGTGATGAAAGGCCTTTGATGACAATCAACAACTAAATAACCACCAGGTTATTAAACTATCTGACTGGGAGAATATAATAATAAATTGACATGAAATGCAACAGGTGCATATGTTTTATTGGCAGCATGAACCTCCCCAAAGTGTAACAATATATATATGGTAGTGAAAAAATGAGAGGTTATATCCAACGTTGGTAGAGCACTCAGTCCAAAGGACAAGTTTGGTACTACTCTCTCTCTCTGTATATATATATATATAAAACTGGCTTCTACAGGACTAGAACAGTTTAATTCAAAGGAAATCATCAGTATAGTTCTTTGAATGAAACAGTTCTAGTCTTGTAGAAGCCAGTTCTATATTAAATATTTATACTCTGCTATGTATTGACTACCTTACTTACTGTGGTTAACCCCGACTGAACCAGAGATACACAAACACACACATATATATATATATAGAAGTGGTAACACAACAGTTAGTTCACCATACCGAGAACAATTGTTTCATCTTAGCGGATCCTCAGCTTGTAATGGTCAGGGTTATATGGAATAGGAAGGACAACCGTATGAACGTGCATGCGTAGAAACAGTCACTTCACCCAGGCAATGCAAAACTGTGAGCGAAAGTCCGAACGGTTCTAGTTGATAAGAAAATTAGGATCTTGTTGTTATTCAATCCGGAGCTTTGTGGTTATGGAAGAGGTGTTTCCAGACATGTGGACAACATGTGAAGATTTCATTTCTTGAGTTTAGGCAATCGCTATTGCGTAATCTCTTTAGAATATTTATCCGTTCGAAGTGACCACAGCTTCATAAACTATAGCAGGTGTGTTGCATTGTTGTTGAAGGGGACAAGCTTCAGGCTTTCGACAAGAGCACCCTGGTGGGGTGTTGCTCTTAACGCTGTTGTTGATGTGGGCCTTCATATTCTTAGTGCAGGAGTACCCTAGTTTTACTTTGTGTCTGTTAAAGATGAAGCAGTATTTGGGACCTATGGGAAAGTGTCTATCTAAGAGGGCTAAAAATTTTTCCTACATTAGTTTTAACATTCAGTGAGAAGGGAGGAGAGAACCAGATAGTTTGTCTATTGTTACGCTTTCTTTTCTTCTTCCTGTTTTTGTTAGTGGGAGAGTAAGTGATAGGTTGCGAGAAGCCGCTGTTAACTAACGCCATTTTATAGTGCCTGGGGGGGGGGGGATCTGGTTCTACGTGAAGTAGTGTCTTGGGGGGGGGATCTGGTTCTAAGTGAAGTAGTGTCTTGGGGGGGGGGGGGGGGATCTGGTTCTAAGTGAAGTAGTGTCTTGGGGGGATCTGGTTCTAAGTGAAGTAGTGTCTTGGGGGGATCTGGTTCTAAGTGAAGTAGTGTCTTGCGGGGGATCTGGTTCTAAGTGAAGTAGTGTCTTGGGGGGATCTGGTTCTACGTGAAGTAGTGCCTTGGGGGGGGGGGGGATCTGTTTCTACGTGAAGTAGTGTCTTGGGGGGGATCTGGTTCTAAGTGAAGTAGTGTCTTGGGGGGATCTGGTTCTACATGAAATGGTGACTTGGAGGGTGGGTCTGGTTCTACGTGCAGTGGTGACTTGGAGGGGGGATCTGGTTCTACGTGAAGTAGCATCTTAGGCGGATCTGGTTCTACGTGAAGTAGTGCCTTGGGGGGGGATCTGGTTCTACGTGAAGTAGTGTCTTGGGGGGAATCTGGTTCTACGTGAAGTGGTGTCTTGGGGGGGATCTGGTTCTATGTGAAGTAGTGTCTTGGGGGGGATCTGGTTCTACATGAAGTGGTGACTTGGAGGGGGGTCTGGTTCTACGTGAAGTGGTGTCTTGGGGGAGGGGATCTGGTTCTGCGTGAAGTGGTGTCTTGGGGGGGGATCTGGTTCTAAGTGAAGTAATGTCTTGGGGGGGATCTGGTTCTACATGAAGTGGTGACTTGGAGGGGGGGTCTGGTTCTACGTGAAGTGGTGACTTGGAGGGGGGATCTGGTTCTACGTGAAGTAGTGCCTTGGGGGGGATCTGGTTCTACATGAAGTGGTGACTTGGAGGGGGGGTCTGGTTCTAAGTGAAGTAGCATCTTGGGGAGATCTGGTTCTACGTGAAGTGGTGTCTTGGGGGGGATCTGGTTCTACGTGAAGTGGTGTCTTGGGGGGGAACTGGTTCTACGTGAAGTGGTGACTTGGAGGGTGGGTTTGGTTCTAAGTGAAGTAGCGTCTTGGGGGGATCTGGTTCTACGTGAAGTGGTGTCTTGGGGGGGGATCTGGTACTGCATGAAGTGGTGTCTTGGGGGGGTCTGGTTCTAAGTGAAGTGGTGTCTTGGGGGGGGGGGGTCTGGTTCTACGTGAAGTAGTGTCTTGGGGGGATCTGGTTCGAAGTGAAGTAGTGCTTTGGGGGGGAGGGATATGGTTCTACGTGAAGTGGTGTCTTGGGGGGATCTGGTTCTACGTGAAGTGGTGACTTGGAAGGGGGGTCTGGTTCGAAGTGAAGTAGTGTCTTGGGGGGGATCTGGTTCGAAGTGAAGTAGTGTCTTGGGGGGATCTGGTTCGAAGTGAAGTAGTGTCTTGGGGGGGATCTGGTTCTAAGTGAAGTAGTGTCTTAGGGGGATCTGGTTCTACGTGAGGTAGTGCTTTAGGGGGGAGGATCTGGTTCTACATGAAGTAGTGTCTTGGGGGGGATCTGGTTCTATGTGAAGTGGTGTCTTTGGGGGGGATCTGGTTCTACGTGAAGTGGTGTCTTGGGGGGGTCTGGTTCTACGTGAAGTGGTGTCTTTGGGGGGGATCTGGTTCTACGTGAAGTGGTGTCTTGGGGGGGTCTGGTTCTACGTGAAGTGGTGACTTGGAGGAGGGATCTGGTTCTACGTGAAGTGGTGTCTTGGGGGGGTCTGGTTCTACGTGAAGTGGTGTCTTGGGGGGGGATCTGGTTCTACGTGAAGTGGTGTCTTGGGGGGGTCTGGTTCTACGTGAAGTGGTGTCTTGGGGGGGGGGGGATCTGGTTCTACGTGAAGTCGTGACTTGGGGAGGGGATCTGGTTCTACGTGAAGTAGTGTCTTGGGGGGGTCTGGTTCTACGTGAAGTGGTGTCTTGGGGGGGTCTGGTTCTACGTGAAGTGGTGTCTTGGGGGGGATCTGGTTCTACGTGAAGTAGTGACTTGGGGGGGGGGGGTCTGGTTCTACGTGAAGTAGTGTCTTGGGGGGGGGGGATCTGGTTCTATGTGAAGTAGTGTTTTTTTGGGGGGGGTCTGGTTCTACGTGAAGTAGTGTCTTGGGGGGGGGATCTGGTTCTATGTGAAGTAGTGTTTTTTTGGGGGCGTCTGGTTCTGTGTGAAGTAGTGTCTTGGGGGGATCTGGTTCTATGTGAAGTGGTGACTTGGAGGGGGGATCTGGTTCTATGTGAAGTAGTGCCTTGGGGGTGGGCATCTGGTTCTACGTGAAGTAGTGCCTTGGGGGGATCTGCTTCTACGTGAAGTGGTGTATTGGGGGGGGGGGGTCTGGTTCTACGTGAAGTAGTGTCTTGGAAGAATTAGAAATGAAGGAAGGGCTGCACTTGGGAGAGAGAAAGAGAGAGAGAGAGAGAGAGAGAGAGGAAGGGAGTTTGGAATGGAGGAGAGGTTGTACTTTAGAGAGAGAGAGTCATCATCATGACATACATCTGGGGTGGTTTTAACCTGGCAACGATCATTCCTCTCCAACTGAGCCATTGTCTGTGAAGGAGAGGGTGAGAGAGAGAGAGGGAGAGAGAGAGAGAGAGTAGTGATAGCAATGAGAACAGGGAGTGGTCATGTGACAGATGTATTAGGTACAATGAGAACAGGAAATGTTGTGATGGGATTGCAAAGAATTATGTCCCTTTATGATCTGAGTTCAAATCCCACCGAGGTTAGCTTTGCCTTTTATCCTTACGGGGTCGATAAAATAAAGTACCAGTAATACACTAGGATAATTGTTGGCCTTGTGCCAAAAGTAGAATCAATTATTAATTAATGTGACAGCTATATTTCAGTGTTATGGAGGTACATGGCCTATTGGTAAGGGTGTTGGACTTATGATCATATTTTTGAGGGTTCAATTCCTGGGTTGTGTGTTGTGGCTTGAGGAAAACACTTCATTTCACGTTGCTCCAGTATACTCATCTGAAAATGAGTACCAACAATAGCTGGGGGTTTAACCTTGTGATGGACTGGTGTCCTGACAAGGGGAGAGTCTTGTACTCTCAGTCGCTTCATGCCACAGAGACTGGGATAAGCACTGGTCTGATGAGTCCCTGAGCTCGAGACATTTAAGTGTAAAGTGTGGGGGGAGGGGGGGGGGGGGACAAATGGATAGGATGGTAAGTTGGATCTTGGGAAGATGGAAAGTGTGAAAACATTTTGTTACTTTAGAGCACAGGTTCTCAACCCATTTAGGCCAAACGCCTCCTTTTGTCCCTCAAAATCACGAACCCCCCCCCCCCCCCCCCCCCCCCTCCACCACCCTATTTTTTCACTTTTTCAATATACTACTGATTTTTATATCAGTAGATTACTAAAAAATTGATTAACAATATTCCAAACATGTGTATATTATCTGATTATGTGTTGTATGTGGTCCTAGATGTGTGTATTATATGCTTATGTGTTGTATGTGGTCCTAGATGTGTGTATTATATGCTTATGTGTTGTATGTGGTCCTAGATGTGTGTATTATCTGATTATGTGTTGTATGTGGTCCTAGATGTGTGTATTATCTCATTATGTGTTGTATGTGGTCCTA
>OZ024746.1:92350668-92398168 GCA_964016885.1 Eledone cirrhosa | reverse complement strand
GGGAGGGGGGGGGGCACTTGGGTTTGTCTAAATAAACAATCAATAATTATCTGTGAGCTGATATCTCAGTGATGGACATAGAGAAGACTGATGTATGATATATTAGGAGGGATATCATCTTGATGGTGTTTAACTCTTTACTACACACATCATCATCATCATCAGCATAGTTTAACGTCTGTTTCTCCTACTGGCAGTACTGAAGCGGGGCTACTGACTTCTTAGTCAGGCCAGGGGTGTCTGCATCTCACTTACATATGGTTTTACATTCTATTGAGAGCATAAGGGAGGTTGTGATGTTTTTGACACAACTGAAGGGTCCTCCAACCCTTTAGTTTAGTAAGCTTTCTATGGCTAGATGCCCTTCCTATCACCAACCACTTTACAGTGTGTACTGGGTGTGTTTATTATGTAGATCACCAACATATATAAAACTGTGTTGTTGTGAACATCTGTGGCTTGGTCACGTTCAGTAATGGACAGATGAGATATGACCTTAGTGGTGTCTTAACAGACAGACAAGATATGTCCTTAGTGGTGACTTAACAGACAGACAAGATATGACCTTAGTGGTGTCTTAACAGACTGAGAAGATATGATCTTAGTGGTGTCTTAACAGACTGAGAAGATATGACCTTAGTGGTGTCTTAACAGACTGAGAAGATATGATCTTAGTGGTGTCTTAACAGACTGAGAAGATATGATCTTAGTAGTGTCTTAACATACTGACAAGATATGACCTTAGTGGTGTCTTAACAGACTGAGAAGATATGATCTTAGTGACATCTTAACAGACAAAAGACTGAGAAGATATGATCTTAGTGGTGTCTTAACAAAAACTTGTGTAGTTGGGAGTGTGTGTAGCATGTGTGTATGCCTGTATCTGTCTGCATGTGTATTTCCTGAGGTTTCAACAGTTTTTTGTTTCAATGTTTGGACATTGTATACATTAACTGCCATGTTATGTTTTCTCATTATGACCAACACTTGAGAGGTTTGGTTTTTATGGGGGTTTTCTTAGTTGAACCTTTATGAGACAACATCAGTAGATTATAATAAAGATGAGTTAAAAAGAAGAAAGAAGAAAGAATATACATAATCCCTCAGTTACATGCTGCAGCAGGGAATGCTGGTGTTGTTAGGCAAGCTGAAGTTCTCATAGTAAGGTGGTGAGGCATCACTTGATACTTCAGTAATACAAACCTCTAACAATGACAAAACCTTCTCTATCAGTAGTCCTGCTGCTCTGAGTATCTCAAATGTTGAAAAAGGTCGTTCACAGAGAGATAGAGAAAAAGAAAAAGAAAAAAAAAACAAGACAACAAAGAAGTTTTGATATGTTCTAGAAATAGCAGCCAAATCTCCCTCAATTAACACCTTAGGAAATGACATTAAATGATGCTTGATACAGATGGTGACAACTGGAATGTCTTGGACAATAGGTCCTTTCCTTCAAGGCTGACATAGCAACAATTGTTGCACATACATTAATAAAACACCTAAACAGTGAAGAATTAATCATCAATTAAAAAAAATAAAACAATTACTGTATATACTGGAATATAAGCCGAGGAATATGAGACCAAAACATTGTTGGTAAAATGGGAGGGGGGGGGTGACATATTCGGGGGTCAATATTTTGATGATTATCACCAACTTCAAATTCTACGTAAATAACTTACTAAAATATCTGGAGTGATTATTTTACAATGAAAAACTGTTTTTCTACATTTACTACATCGTTGTTGGTGTTATACATTGCCTTGAGAACATTCCAACAGTTCTTTTATTATTTGAACTTTTTAATACACTAGCAGTGGTACCAGGCGTTCCACAGGATAAGGTATTTTGGAACGCGGGCCGCCAACAGACCTAATCGTGGAAAAACTGCATGCCTGGACAATATGTAAAGAAAATAAACCGAATACTCTGATGGCTGGATAATCTTTAAGATTGTCCTCGATGAAGCAGGAAAAATGCAGGTTTTCACCTAATGCGGGCCCTAGGGGATCAAGAAAATGATTTTTTTTTATGTGCATAATATGCCTTGAAATTTCGGGAAAATCGGCTAGACGTAATGCCTCAAAAAAGCCATAAAAAGCTGAAAAAATGAAGTTTTTCACCTAATGCGGGCCCTAGGCCATAAAAAATTTGGATTTTCTTTGCTCACGGTATGAAGAAGAGACTGACTAATAGATAGTTACAATTTCAAGGAAATCGGTCTGACGTAACACCTAAAAAAAACCCTAAAAACCTGAAAAAACACAGTTTTTCACCTAATGCGGACCCTAGGGGATCAAAAAGTTGAATTTTTTATGTGCATAACACTCCCTGAAACATAAGTAATACACATGTAAAGTTTGAAAAAAATCGATTGGGTACTTCTTGAGTTTTAGGGATTCAAACTCACAGACACATACACACACAGACAGACATCCTCAGTTTTATATATATAGATAAATATCCCCTACACATACACACATGTACATGTTTTCTCTGACAATATATTTTTTCTATCAATCTTCTGATTTGATTTTATTGCTCTCACTCTCCATTATCACTCTTGCCTTCTCTTTCTCTCACTAAGCCTCCCCTCACTCTCACTCAGCCTCCCCTCACTCTCTCTCCCCATTATTATTCTCACCCTCTCTTTTTCTCACTCAGCCTCCCCTCAATCTCACTCCCCATTGTCACTCTCACCCTCTCTTTTTCTCACTCTGCCCCCCCCCCCCTCCTCCTCTAACTCTCACTTGCTGTCTCTCCCTCTTCTACTCTAGAAATCCCTATACAAAATTCTCTTATTCAATCTTTTACTACTCCCAGCATGTCAGTGGCTGGAAGTAAATACAAATTTGAGAAACTTGTTGAAACTCATTGAAACTCATTATGTAATGGAAACTCATTATGTAATGGAAACTCATTACACAATGGAGTTGTGAAACAAAAACTATATTCTTAAAGACAATTAACATTTTTAAACATCAAAATATTATAACTTCATAAATATATTTTATACTCATGAGAATTTCAAAACCTCACCTTCTAAACATATTGTGTTGATTAGCTGCCTCAGCTTATAAATGGGGTTTAGACTTTTGCTGATTTCTCAGACAGAAAATAAGGGGTCAGCTTATATTTGAGTATATTCGACAGTTCTAATCAAAAATACATATGGAGGAACTATATTGTATTTTACTTACATTTCAAATTTTAATTTTTGACTCTCTTCAAAGAAGTAATGGATGATGAATTTCCTGACAAAATCTGGGTTTAAATTATTCCAGATTATTTCTGTCCGTCCAAACTGTAAAAATAAAAATAAACGAATAAACAAATAAATAAATATTGTTATACTTTGGTAGGGTCACGTTATCAAGAAATAAATATTGTTATAATTTGGTAGGGTCCTGTTATCAAGAAATAAATATTGTTATACTTTGGTAGGGTCACGTTATCAAGAAATAAATATTGTTATAATTTGGTAGGGTCCCGTTATCAAGAAATAAATATTGTTATACTTTAGTAGGGTCCTGTTATCAAGAAATAAATATTGTTATACTTTGGTAGGGTCCCGTTATCAAGAAATATTGTTATACTTTGGTAGGGTCCCGTTATCAAGAAATAAATATTGTTATAATTTGGTAGGGTCCCGTTATCAAGAAATAAATATTGTTATACTTTGGTAGGGTCCTGTTATCAAGAAATATTGTTATACTTTGGTAGGGTCACGTTATCAAGAAATAAATATTGTTATACTTTGGTAGGGTCACGTTATCAAGAAATAAATATTGTTATACTTTGGTAGGGTCCCGTTATCAAGAAATAAATATTGTTATACTTTGGTAGGGTCCCGTTATCAAGAAATAAATATTGTTATACTTTGGTAGGGTCACATTTTCAAGAAATATTGTTATACTTTGGTAGGATCCCGTTATCAAGAAATATTGTTATACTTTGGTAGGGTCCCGTTATCAAGAACAACACATGCACCAGCTGATTTTCACTTAATTTTTTATTATTAGTTAGGTAACTGAGAGCAGTGGATTGGCAGTATCAGTAGAGCATCTGACACCATGCTTCAAAACATAGAGTTATGGCCCTTTACATTCTGAGTTCAAATCCGGCCTTTCATCCTTACAGGGTCAATAAAATAAAGAACCAGTAATACACTGGGGTCAATTTAATCAAATTTCCTCTCCCCCAAACTGTTGGCCTTGTGCTTAAATCAGAAAACATAAAACAATAAGGTGGGATTAGGCTATTATTTCTAGCAGGTCAAGTGTACTGCACAATGTAATCCCAGATACACTTAGAAAAGTTGAGATTGTCATGGTTGGAATGCTTTTGATCATAGGTCTACATGATCGATGTTGAGAGACAACAGTGAAGAAAGAAGAAAACCTAACAGAAACAAAGTAAAATTGATCATGACAAAATCAATCAACGTGAACATTGGAGTCATCAGCCATCTATAAGGGGTCAGACACAGCAACTAAATCTCCCTTCAAATCTCACCGCACCATAACAGGGTTATACTGTACCCAAATAAAAAGATATAACAACACCCAACTAAACACAATAATTATGTTAAACTAAAATTACATTTCTTTACTAGAATACATATTTCTAAGGAAAATAAAACCATTACCGAGAATTTTCAAATAATTTTGAGAATTACTAAGAATTTGAAGAGACTTAGTAATATAACTAATTTTCTTCTTATTAAGCTTGTCTTTAGGACATAAGAAAAGTTCTTCTCTTCCTCCCACTTCTTTTTTTCTATTCCTGAGAAGGTCATTGGGGCAGAGACATCAGACACTCCTTCCAGCAGGTTCTGTCAGAAGCAACCGTCTCCAACTGATCTGTCTGGATCCCCAAGTGAGACCAGCCAAGCTCATGGATGTTATCCAACCATTTTGTTCGGAGTCTATCCCTTGGGTTTCCTACCGGTTGGTTTTTGCCTGTAAAATCAGTTCAGTGATTCTTTCCTGAGACATTCTAACCACATGTCCATAGTATTGGAGCTGTGATCTCTCAATCCAGAGAAGTAGCAGCTCTACCTGAAGTGACTCTGTGATATCTGAGCTACACACTCTATTGAGTAATGTTACTCCAAAGACTCTTCGGAGGAACCCCATTTTGGCTGCTTGTATTTGCGATCATATTCTTTTGGTCATTACCCAAGATTCATAACCATAAGTAAGGGTTGGCACGAATACCGAATTGAAGACAGCAAGTTTGGCTTTTATGTCTACCTCCCTTCTTACATAAATTATAACAGAAGGTTTTCAGATAAATATAGAAAGTTTTGTATCATGGAACCAAGAGTAGTTTCAGGCAGTTTGCTAGGTTTTACCAACAAATTATTGAAGGCAGCAGAAATAGTAACCAAAATGGAAGCATAGCATGGATTGATTACAAAGAAGCCTTTAAATGTAAAATGCCACTCCTAGGTATTGAAAACATTGTGTATATGGCTATAGCTTCAATTCTAAAACACTATAGCAACCATCCCATGTTAGAAGGAAAATATCAAAGTGGTTTAATCCTTTCATTACTATATTTCTAATAAAATACACTGCCTGTGATTTTCTATTAATGGTGAAAAAAGTTAAGAATGAATATTATTATAGCTAGGAGCAGTGCTGGTAGAGGAGAGCTGGTAGAGGAGAGCTGGTAGAGTAGAGCTGGTAGAGGAGAGCTGGTAGAGCAGAGCTGTAGAGGAGAGCTGGTAGATGAGAGTTGGTAGACGAGAGCTGGTAGAGGAAAACTGGTAGAGGAGAGCTGGTAGAGGAGGGTTGGTAGAGCAGAGCTGGTAGAGGATAACTGGTAGAGGAGAGTTGTAGAGGAGAGCTGGTAGAGCAGAGCTGGTCTGGTAGAGAGTTGTAGAGCAGAGCTGTAGAGGGGAGTTGGTAGAGGAGAGCTGGTAGAGGAGAGTTGTAGAGGAGAGCTGTAGAGGAGAGCTGGTAGAGGAGAGTTGTAGAGCAGAGCTGGTAGAGGAGAGTTGTAGAGCAGAGCTGTAGAGGAGAGCTGGTAGAGCAGAGCTGGTAGAGCGGAGCTGGTAGAGCAGAGCTGTAGAGCAGAGCTGGTAGAGCAGAGCTGGTAGAGCACAATGTAAAAATGTCTTCAAATATTTAGTTATATCCTTTTATGTTCTGAGTTCAAATCCTGCCTGGATCACTTTGCTTTTCATCATTCCAAGTTCAATAAAATACAAGTCAAGTGTTGTTTTTGTTACAGTTCACAATCATAAGGTTGTATCTCATAGAAGGTTTCCTTCTTCTTCACCCACTTATTCCTGAGAGGGTCATGGGGATCGTTTAATGATAGAGGTTCCAATTTTCCAATATCACAAATTTTAAAGTGATGGTAGGTTAGATTTGAACTCATAATGTACAGAGCCAGATCAGATGATGTCAGGTATTCCATCCAAAGTGATAATTCCGCCAATTCACTGCTCTGGACTGGTACTTTAAGGGATGAAAGGCAAAGCTGACCTTCATGGATTTGAGCTCAGAGCCAAGAAAAGGGGAACAAATACTGCAAAACATTTAACTAGACATTTTAACAACAAATTTCTTGCCTTATACTAAATAACTGGAGATCAGTTTTCTCACTCAAAATCTGTGGCTTTACTCAAATGTTAGAAATTAATTTCTTCCCTAAATCACAAATACGGCAGTTGCAAGTAAATTAATTTCAACCATGTTAAAAGTTAAAATTAAAACAAAACAAAAATGAACCATAAAACCTAACAACAAAGAGTTCTCAGGACCAAATTGATAGGAAAAAATTCTAGCAGGTTTAAAATTTGGGAAGATTTTTTTTTGTTCCATTTTATTAAAGGATTATGAGTTTTTTTTTTTCTATTTCTTTGAATAAATCTCAGCTAATTGGGAAAATATGTGACATGTTTGTTATTTGTTTCAAGGTTTGACAGAATTTATAGCATGATGGAATATCTCTCTATATTCTAGAAACCATAGATAGCAATATTTTGAAAATATAAAGAAAACAAAAATAAAAGTAAATAAGAAAACAAACAAAAACAGAGAAAATAAATGTATATAAAAATAAAGCATCAAAATGGTGGCAAGGAAGCCATAGAGAGATGGCTTTCAAAGTCCTGTGTTTCTGAAGGCTATGCTATTAAATATTGATTTCTTTCAGATTGTTATCAGCTTCTATGAAACAACATTCTGCTATTTTCTCGGACTATCATCAAATACATTCATCTGCTATATTTTGTTTGAATAATCAAGAGAAAATATACACCCCACCAAATAACATAACAATAATAATAATGATGATAATTATTGCAGTATTGCATAAATGACAAAGAAATGTTCTTTGCTAAGACAGGGTATTAGTGTGATAACAATAGAAATATAAGGCCTTTCTTCTCCACAGGATGTATTCCTGGGCAGTAAACAGCTGTTCAAGAATGGTAAAATGTAATGCAGAATGGCAGTATTGTTTCAGAATCATTCCATGTTTAAATACAAAAAGGATATTATTAATAATGGTTTATGATTTAGGCAAAAGGCCAGCAATTTAGGGGAAGAGGAAAGTCGATTAAATCAACCCCAGTACATTACTGGTACTTTATTTTATTGACGCCATAAGGATGAAAGGCAAAGCTAACCTTGGTGGGATTTGAAATCAGAATGTAAAGGGATTTAACTCTATGCCATGGTATCTAACCCTTTAGTAATAATTGTTTCTACTATTGGCACAAGGCCAGCAATTACCCAGTACATTACTGGTACTTTATTTTATCGACCTCGTAAGGATGAAAGGCAAAGTTAACCTCGACGGGATTTCAACTCAAACCGTAAAGGGACGTAACCATGCTAGAAAGCATGGTGTCCAACCCTCTACCAATACTGCCAATTCTGATAAGGCCAACAATTTTGAGGAGAGGGGAGTTTCATTCTCTTATAAAACTGAGGTTTTATGTAACCTATCAAAACTTGAAGTCCATTGATTTAGAAAAATTATGTGAAGGGTTATGGTGAAAGGAAGACATAGATAATTATAATTCAACAAGTTAAACTCTCTTAGACATATTCCAAATAGTGATATTTCCAAACAGTCAATGGTTCTAGATATTTTTATCATGGAGGCAGTTACTAATCACTGCTTAAGTGAAAATGGTGTTTTAAAAAAAGCTTCTTAACTTACCTCAGTCCATTTCTTACTTCCAGGATCCTGTGTAAACAATACACACACTGAAAAATAAATATTTACAATTAAAATCTTATAACAACGCAACTCTTCAGAAAACTCAACCACAAAATTGTTCATTATGTTTTTTGTTAACATTTAACTGAACAACTACATTTTCAGGACTTAGTTTCTTCTACTGAGTTACTGAATATACTTAAATATAAGCTGAGGATATGTCACCAAACGTTTGATGGTAGAGTGTGTGCATGTGTATATGTGTGTGTGTAAGTGTGAATGCGAGTGTGTGTGTATGTCTGTGAGTGTGCGTATACCCATCAGCACCAAACTCTAACATCAGTGACATTGTTCATGTCCCTCTGAAATGTGACCAACATAGTGACATATAGATGGGCTGGCAGTAGTGTCTAGAATATGATCCAGGTGAAGAAAAACCTGCCTCAAAATATCATTTTATAACTTTCATATTCAGCTTTGTAATGTTTAACCCTTTAGCATTCACATTACTCTATATATATATTATATTTTCATGGTAAAGGTTTTATCTCACATAATTATCTCACATAATATCGAATCTATGAGATTTTGAAAGTATTTATTTTGAGAACAATACCTTAACATCAGTATGAGTGGCCAGTTACAGCCAGTTTCAACAGAAAGAGGTGAGAGAATTCTGGCCGGTTTGAACATTAAAGGGTTAATGTTCAAACCAGCCAAAACCGGCCAGAATTCTCTACCTCTTTCTGTTGAAACTGGCTGTAACTGGCCACTTATACTGATGCTAAGGTATTGTTCGCAAAATAAATACTTTCAAAATCTGATAGATTCGATAGTATGTGAGATAATTATGTGAGATAAAGCCTTTACCATGAACATATAATAGTATATATAGAATAATGTAAATGCTAAAAGGTTAACACTGATATTATCAGTGTTATCTTTTCCTTTGTTTCAAACAGTTTCTCAATATCACAATACTACAATGTTCACAAACATATCTGTACAATTTGTAGCCTGGGGAAATTATCCGGGGATGGGGGAGTGTTGACTGGTATTTTATCAAACCAGGTCAACATTGCCTTTCATTCTTCCTGGGTCAATAAAATGAAGTACTTGAAAAAAAAACAACTTTCTCTTCCCTTCAAATTGCAGGCCTTGTGCCTACTCCCTCCCTTCAAATTGGGGGCCTTGTGCCTAGATTAAACTCATTAATTCAGACATTAACTTAGAGACACTCTAACTATACTCCATTAGACTACTTTAAACTAAAATTGTCCACCGTATCCCTTTACCATTTACAATACTCTATATATATATATACTATTGTATTTTTACATTAAAGGCTTTACCTCACATAATATCTCACATAACATTTACATTACTCTATATATACTATTGTATTTTCACAGTCAAGTCTTTACCTCACATAATATCTCACATAATTTCTAATCTACAAGATTTTCATATTATTCATTTTGAAAACAATACCTTAATATAGGTATGAGCAGCTAGTTACAGCTGGTTTGAACAGAAAGAAGTGAGAGAATTCTAGCAGGTTTAAATGCTAAAGGGTTAAACTTATCTTTACAACACTCCAACCAAAGTCTTCAAACTTATTGAAATGACACAAGGTTGTCAGTAAACTGATAAAACATAGACTACAATATTCTAGTCCCCATAATAAAACGATCCTTAATGGAATCTGCAACTTGGTCTCAGGCCTACTGGACCTGTGGCTAGCTTCTAACTATTCAACTAACTAGGCTGTACATCTGCCCCAAAAGCATTGACAAAGTCTATTTAGTAAATTACCTATGAGGGTTGACTGAATAGTTCATAGGCTAAGAAGAATTGATGATAGAGCAGTGAAATCTTACATGCATTAATGAGAGTATCTTGGTCAGCCTATGAAGGAGTGATGCTAGAGCTGTGAAATCTTACATGCATTAATTTGAACTCTTCTTATTAATAACTGCATTGTTTCTTTCCAGGGACTATGTTGAAAAATAAACCTCATTTGGTCATTCCATGAGAGTATCTTGGTCAGCCTATAAACTTTTCATTTGATTCTTGTATATGTTCTTACTCTGCACCTTATCATCCAGCCTAAACATTATTGATGTATCTCTGTTAGCTATTGCCTCCATTGGAACCACCAGAAGATATGCTTTCAAATCTCAACTACACAATTAATTTTCCAGTGTCTTCATATTTTGCACTTTTATCTCTTCATATTTTGGAATATCTTATAAAATGCTTCATTGACAGGAATTAATGAGAAAAAATACTGTAAACCTTCAGGTTTTAGACAAAAATAATTTTCATTTAAAATTTTAAAGAAACGAAAATTAAGAAAAAATTGTGAAACTTTTAAAAGGCCAATTTTTTCTATGATATTCTTTAAAACTTAATGAGTTTTCTTAGATTTTAATAAACTTAAAGAAAGCAATATATGATAAATAGTACAATTAATAGCAGAGTTCTATAGGAAAGCAGCTTTGTATGAACAAAGTGGGAAAAACTGTAGTAACCTCATGATGCCAAATATATTCTTAATCTGATCAATAACAAAGGTCTCTATAGAATGTAGGAATAATAAGAGAGCTGGCAATTGTTATTTACAATGAGAAGGTATAGCAAATAGATAAGAACTGAACAGATAAGTGCTGCTCTCCCTCATAAAATGAAGTCAAATATTGAAGATTATATGTTGCAAAAGAGAGCAACTCTCTGTCTGTATGTCTGTGTGTTAACAGGGAAAGCAGATATTACAACGATGATGATGTTGATAATATATATATATATAAAGGGCATCCAGCCATAGAAAACCTGCCAGATAGTCCTATACGAGCAAGGCACGGTCACCCGACCAATCTTGCCTCAAGTGAGACAACACCGGTCTAACCCATGCTAGCGTGGAAGATAGATGCAAAATGATAATGATATCTCATCATCAGCATTTTACATCCATTCTTCCCCAGTAGCATGGGTTAGACGAGTTGTCCTGTTGTGGGCATTGCTAGGTCAGATGACCATGTCTTTCTCATATAGAACTGATTTTGAGTTGATTTTTACAGCTGGATGCCCTTCTTAACACTAACCTCATTTACAGTGGGAGAGGGTAGGGGCATGCTGCCTATATGCTTCAGCTTTGGTTTGTACCTGTGGGAAATCGGGTCTTCTGTATTACTGTGTAACGCCAGAGGTCTCGGTCCTGTGTCATTGCCTTTAAGAGGTGTAATTGGGCAAGAGCAGCTTTTATATATATATATATATATATATATATCATCATCCTCATCATCATCATTTTACGTCCGCTTTTCCCTGCTTGCAAGGGTGGGACGGGAACTGATTCTGGCTTGATTTCTACAGCTGGATGCCCTTCCTAACACCAACCTCATTTACAGTGAGTGCTGGGTGCTTTTTTGCGTGGCACCTCCACGACCACTTTGCATTGGAATGATATGGACCCCAGTCCTATCATCTCATTTCTACAGCTGAGTAAACTGAAGCAATGTGAAATAAAGTGTCTTGCTCAAGGAAACAACACATCACCCGGTCTGTGAATTGAACTCACAACCTTTCGATTGCAAGGCCAATGCTCTAACCACTAAGCCATGTGCCTTCATATATATATATAAGAATATAAGTTGAGTTGTGACAGCATACAGCAGATAAGTCTTTAATTTCAATTTCATAGATTTTTGAAATGTTTATATATAATCCCAGTAGAAGAAAGATACAGTAGAGGAAGACCACAAAAATCATGGGCGGGGGTGGTGAGAGCTGACCTCAGATCGCTGAAGCTCACAGAGGAGATGACGAAGAACTGTGACGAATGGGGAGATGCTGTGCTGAATAGGACCTGTCCTACCCTTGCAAGCAGGGAACAGCGGACGTAAAATGATGATGATGATATGTGTGTGTGTGTCAGATGTACATGTGTGTTAAGTGTGTGTCTATAAGTAAGTAAATATTTATATAGGTATGTATATATATATATATATACATACATACACACCCGCACATAATCCTGAACTATCCACTAATATCTGTTTACGCTCTGAATCACAGACTGGCTCTTTGGAAGGGCAAGTCCCGTGGGAAAGTTCAACGTAGTAGCACAAACTCAGTTCAATACACATATTAATCCTCCTTCATAATGGATATACCACTGGTGGTAAGTTGAATGTTTCTATATTTCTTATATATTCTATATATTCATGTATATTTAATGTATTTCTAATATTAATTCAACTTATCATGCATTTCCGACTGTTATTTTCTTTATATTCCAAATGGAGATCTTTTCTGGCGCTACTTTCAAACTGTTTGAAATTTAACCACCTAATTATGTGATTGGTTCTATATCTTGGGCCTACGTTTTCCTACACCTTTGGAAACCAAGTGGCAGGTTAGAAGTGTTACTGCGTCAGTAGTACATCTAACCTGCCACTATCATCACATGATGGTGGTAGTGGTGTTGGTGGATATGGTAGTAGTAGTAGTAGTGGTGGTGGTGGTGGTGGTGGTGGTAGTGGTAGTGATAGTAGTAGAACCTGTCACATGGTCAGGTCGTCACCAACTAAACCAGCAACCCTACCACCTACCAAGCTTGCTTGATGTGGAGGGTGATTTTTTGGACACTCTTCAAGATAAATAAATAAAACCTGTCAAAGGGTGAAAGACCTCAAGGAGAGTCAATGGTCATCCAATATGAAGTTGTTGGCCATAGTTGGTAGTTTTTCTAGAAGGATCACTCTGATTTCAAAACTGGGGTAGATGGGAGTCTTTAGTCATTCAGGTGGTCAATGACTTCATCTCTGTGATGAGGGTGAGGTGCAGCTCGGTAGCCAGCTTCAGAGTAATAGTTGAACAAGGATTTGAGACCCACCTGATGAGAATTAAGGACATGGTCCCCAACCCTCAGTAATGAGGGCCAGACCAGACCAGTTGATTAAGTATTTAGTACATTACAAAATATAAGGTAGGAATTTATCTGATTGCCACAACTCAATAGAAACCAGATATTGAAGGTGATTTGGGCATCAACATTATAGTGGGTTGG
This sequence comes from Eledone cirrhosa, assembly GCA_964016885.1. NCBI lineage: Eukaryota > Metazoa > Mollusca > Cephalopoda > Octopoda > Eledonidae > Eledone > Eledone cirrhosa. The sequence continues at coordinate 92,384,913 of OZ024746.1, read as the reverse complement.
TTTTTATTTCTATTTTAGTGTTTTTTGGATAGTTTAGGCTGTGTTTTGTTGATAGGAAAGGTTGGGGAAAGAAAATAACTATGCTTCACAAATAAATCCGAACATTTTCTAAAGTTAGAAATAAATGAAAACAGAATCTAACACAATTAGAATTCTTTTAAATGTATTATTTCAACTAGCAACCATAACTTTCCCTTGAAGAAGGTTAAACAATGATAAATTGAAGCTAATTCTGCTGTTTATTATTACTAAGGAAGAGGGGTAGGCTCTCAACATTTTTGTGGATGTTCTATTGTTGTTCAATTCCTGTTGTTTCACTTCTTTTCAAATTTACTGGAATTACTATTTCAAATGTTCTAATGTCCACTGGGTCGTTGTGTGCATTTGATGTGTTTAGGTATTTATACATGTATACACAGACACACATGCATAAACACACACATTATATATACATATATATATACATACATACATATATATATATACATACATATATATATATATATACATATATATGTGTGTGTGTGTGTGTGTGTATGCGTGTGTGTATGTGTGTGTGTACATATATATAAGTGTGCGTATGTGTCCATATAAGTCAGCCTAGCTGTGTATATGTACTTATTGGCAGGAGTATGTATATGTGAGTAATTTCATTTCCTATCCAAGCATGTACCTATTGATCTTCAGGTGTTGCCCAGTTTCAGATATCAATATTTGTTTTTAACATACAAAAAGAGAAAAACAAATTGCAGTGTGTCATGTGTTTTATGTTTCTGACAGAAAATGGCGAATGTGTTAGCTGAAATGTAGTAAAATGTTCTAAAAGAGCCAGTCCACCTCCCAGGACTCATTTGTAAAGACAGCCATCTCCATCTTAATGAAACTAAGTAGAGAGATGTTTCAGTAGTCCAGAAGATGATGTTTCTACCACTAAGGTTCAACAATGAACTTATTGTGGGGCAGCTGATTTTCCAGCACAGCTAGAGCTTCTGGGATTGAGGGAATGTCAAAAGGCCGGATGGCATTACAATCTTTAGGTTCCAAGGCGGTACATTCCTAATCTGGAATGTGACCTACAGTGAAGCTTTTTCCAGTAATAAACTTGTGAAATCAGTGTCAGATATTATACTCATATTAGAATATGTTCTCCACCTCCAATCTTGTCACTTCAGCCACAAACCTAGGCACTGCCATCCTTAAGATAAAGGGGGATAACCAAATGTCTAGACTCAACAGACCAATTCTTTTTCATGATAGTTGTCATTTGGACCTTTAGTCAATGAACTGACATTTTCCTCTACAAAATTGGGAGGAGGAGCACATCCTACCTGAAGAAGAAGCCCCCTGATGGAACAGGTGTCATTGGCTGTTCTTCATGGCAATGGCATGGCCCTTTAGTCAACAGGGTGCAGCTCAGATTTCCCACATTGACTCAGGTGAAGGGTCTAATGTTCCCCACCCTTTCCCTTAATTTTATTGTCTATGTAATTCTCTGTGGGAGACACAGTTTTCTCTGTAATTCTCTGTGGAAGGCAGTTTTCTCTGTAATTCTCTGTGGAAGACACAGTTTTCTCTGTAATTCTCTGTGGAAGACAGTTTTCTCTGTAATTCCCTGTGGAAGACACAGTTTTCTCTGTAATTCTCTGTGGAAGACAGTTTTCTATGTAATTCCCTGTGGAAGACAGTTTTCTCTGTAATTCTCTGTGGAAGACAGTTTTCTCTGTAATTCCCTGTGGAAGACAGTTTTCTATGTAATTCCCTGTGGAAGACAGTTTTCTCTGTAATTCCCTATGGAAGACAGTTTTCTATGTAATTCCCTGTGGAAGACAGTTTTCTATGTAATTCCCTGTGGAAGACAGTTTTCTCTGTAATTCCCTGTGGAAGACACAGTTTTCTCTGTAATTCCCTGTGGAAGGCACAGTTTTCTATGTAATTCCCAGTGGGAGACACAGTTTTCTATGTAATTCCCTGTGGAAGACACAGTTTTCTATGTAATTCCATGTGGAAGACACAGTTTTCTATGTAATTCCTATGGAAGACACAGTTTTCTATGTAATTCTCTGTGGAAGACAGTTTTCTATGTAATTCCCTGTGGAAGACACAGTTTTCTATGTAATTCTCTGTGGAAGACACAGTTTTCTATGTAATTCCCTGTGGAAGACACAGTTTTCTATGTAATTCTCTGTGGAAGACAGTTTTCTATGTAATTCCCTGTGGAAGACACAGTTTTCTATGTAATTCCCTGTAGAAGACACAGTTTTCTATGTAATTCTCTGTGGAAGACACAGTTTTCTATGTAATTCTCTGTGGAAGACACAGTTTTCTATTTAATTCTCTGTGGAAGACACAGTTTTCTATGTAATTCTCTGTGGAAGACAGTTTTCTATGTAATTCCCTGTAGAAGACACAGTTTTCTATGTAATTCTCTGTGGAAGACACAGTTTTCTATGTAATTCTCTGTGGAAGACAGTTTTCTATGTAATTCTCTGTGGAAGACAGTTTTCTATGTAATTCCCTGTGGAAGACACAGTTTTCTATGTAATTCCCTGTAGAAGACACAGTTTTCTATGTAATTCTCTGTGGAAGACACAGTTTTCTATGTAATTCTCTGTGGAAGACACAGTTTTCTATGTAATTCTCTGTGGAAGACACAGTTTTCTATGTAATTCTCTGTGGAAGACACAGTTTTCTATGTAATTCCCTGTAGAAGACACAGTTTTCTATGTAATTCTCTGTGGAAGACACAGTTTTCTATGTAATTCTCTGTGGAAGACACAGTTTTCTATGTAATTCTCTGTAGAAGACACAGTTTTCTATGTAATTCTCTGTGGAAGACACAGTTTTCTATGTAATTCTCTGTGGAAGACACAGTTTTCTATGTAATTCTCTGTGGAAGACACAGTTTTCTATGTAATTCTCTGTAGAAGACACAGTTTTCTATGTAATTCTCTGTGGAAGACACAGTTTTCTATGTAATTCTCTGTGGAAGACACAGTTTTCTATGTAATTCTCTGTGGAAGACACAGTTTTCTATGTTATTATCTGTGGAAGACACAGTTTTCTATGTAATTCTCTGTGGAAGACACAGTTTTCTATGTAATTCCCTGTAGAAGACACAGTTTTCTATGTAATTCTCTGTGGAAGACACAGTTTTCTATGTAATTCTCTGTAGAAGACACAGTTTTCTATGTTATTATCTGTGGAAGACACAGTTTTCTATGTAATTCTCTGTGGAAGACACAGTTTTCTATGTAATTCCCTGTAGAAGACACAGTTTTCTATGTAATTCTCTGTGGAAGACACAGTTTTCTATGTAATTCTCTGTGGAAGACACAGTTTTCTATGTAATTCTCTGTGGAAGACACAGTTTTCTATGTAATTCTCTGTGGAAGACAGTTTTCTATGTAATTCCCTGTAGAAGACACAGTTTTCTATGTAATTCTCTGTGGAAGACACAGTTTTCTATGTAATTCTCTGTGGAAGACAGTTTTCTATGTAATTCTCTGTGGAAGACAGTTTTCTATGTAATTCCCTGTGGAAGACACAGTTTTCTATGTAATTCTCTGTGGAAGACACAGTTTTCTATGTAATTCTCTGTGGAAGACACAGTTTTCTATGTAATTCTCTGTGGAAGACACAGTTTTCTCTGTAATTCCCTGTGGAAGACACAGTTTTCTATGTAATTCCCTGTAGAAGACACAGTTTTCTATGTAATTCCCTGTGGAAGACAGTTTTCTATGTAATTCTCTGTGGAAGACACAGTTTTCTATGTAATTCTCTGTGGAAGACACAGTTTTCTATGTAATTCTCTGCATGTCACCCTTTCCATTGATGGAGGTGACTGTATTTGTCTGTTAGCTCTAACATTTAATCTTTGGCTTCTTTTGGTACGTGTAATTGCCTTTGACAAATATTTATGATTGAATTCAGGTCTGTAAGATTGAGACAGATGTAGAAATCCCTCTTGTAAACATCAATCATCACCATAAACTGGTGTAATTTCCATTCTTTCATGGGTTAGATGAGTTGTCACATTCTGAGGTTAGACTGAGCAATTTTTGTTCATTCACTCCGCGTTTCTATGGCTGGATGCTCTTCCTAATGTCAACCACTTAATAGCATGTACTAAGAGCATTTTATTATGGTTTCAGCATTACCACTTTACCAGGTAGACTGGGAGTTTTTGTCATGGCTCTATCACTACCATCCTACTGAATGGAATGGATACTTTTTGTCATGACACCAGCTTTCTGGACTTATTGTAGAAACAAAATTGTACTAAAGTAGTGAATAATGCTTAAAGACAGGTTCCAGGTAGAAGGGGATATTCTATAATAATAATATTACTTGATCCAGGCTTAACTCTTTCATCACTAATGAAATACACTTTATTTTAATTAATTAATGAAGAAGTTAGGGAGATTTACTAAAAGTATTAATTATTCCATTACTAAGATGTAAGATTCTTATATGTAAGATATATGTAAGATTCTTATATAAAATTATGTTGGAAGATTGTAATTTAAATTGAAAACTTTTAAAATGGGTGACTTTATTTCATAGAAGCAGGGCTGGTTTTGGCCAGGTTGGTAACTAAAGGGTTAAAGCCAAGATATACATTTCTACACACATAGAACCAGAGCTGGTTTTGGTCAGGGTTAATAGCCATGTTAAGCACTTTGATTTTACTATATAATTGTATTCTTGACTTAAGCTACTGTTGCTGAGATAAGACAATTATTAGATATCTTTATATATACATCTTTCTTTAAATGATAATGATGACAATAACAATGATAATGATGATTATAAACTAATAACTATCAGCTTTCAATTGAGCTAATGACAATGTCTGTATATGATTGTTCAACTTGCTATAGTAACCAAAACTCTGCTTGTCTTGATATAGAAAGGCCATATTGGATAATATTGGATAATATAGCCCACAAAAAGGTGGGGATGGCCATGACTGGAATGCCTGCTCCAACAATAATAGCTATGAATTAAGCTAATGACGTTGCCTGTATGTGATTGCTCGTATTAGATAATACAATACTTTAAATACATCACCTTTTGTTGATGTTGCTGCTGTTGTTGTAAATGAATTCAAAGATAACATTTCTGGCTACATTATATTAGGGGGCAATTTCTGGCTACATTATATTAGGGGGCAATTTCTGGCTACATTATATTAGGGGGCAATTTCTGGCTACATTATATTAGGGGGAAATTTCTGGCTACATTATATTAGGGGGCAATTTCTGGCTACATTATATTAGGGGGCAATTTCTGGCTACATTATATTAGGGGGCAATTTCTGGCTACATTATATTAGGGGGCAATTTCCTCATTTTACATGGCACTGGAATATTGGTTACTGGATATTAACTGGGAACAACCATTTAATAACAGTCTATGATCTGATCTGGGGTGAGATGTGTGGGGATGGGAGGTGTGTGAGGTGAGATGTGTGGGGATGGGGGAGATGTCTGGGGATGGGGGAAGGGTGTAGATGGAAGTGGGTTGTGGGTGGTTCAGGAGCATTTGGAGAAAGACTATATATGGTGCTACAGCTACTACAGCTACCAAAGACTATAGATGGTGCTACAGCTACTACAGCTATCAAAGACTATAGATGGTGCTACAGTTACTACAGCTACCAAAGACTATAGATGGTGCTACAGCTACTACAGCTACCAAAGACTATAGATGGTGCTACAGCTACTACAGCTACCAAAGTGTTCCAGACTTCAGATAGATTACTAACTTCATAAATAGAGAAAATAAAGATTTCTAGTCTAGGCACAAGGCCAGTAATTTGGGGGAGGGGAAAGTCGATTAAATTGGCTCCAGTACTTTACTGGTACTTTATATTATCGGCCCCGTAAGGATGGAGGGCAAAGCTAACCTCGGCGGGATTTGTACTCAGAACATAAACGGCCGTTACTCTGTGCTGCAAAACATATTGTCCGACGCTCTACCGATCTGCCAATCCACCATAATAATAATAATTTTTGACTGGTACTGCACACGTATTGAGAAGAGCACTATCTCTGTAAGAATGATAAGCTGTAAATTATATTCAATGTGGTGTGCTAACTGGCTTACCAATGTATACAATGAATGTATTGCCCTAGGTGTCAGGAAGACACTCGGCATATATCAGAAACAATACTGAAGGAAAAGGAAAAATAATAAAAATAATAATAATAATAATTAAATTTTCTACTTTTGACACAAGGCCAGCAATTATCCCAGTGTATTACTGGTACTTTATTTTATCGACCCCGTAAGGATGAAAGGCAAAGTTAACCTTGGCGAGATTTGAACTCAGACCATAAAGGGCCATAACTCTTTGCTGCAAAGCATGGTGTCCGACCCTCTACCGATACTGCCAATCCATAATAATAATAATGATTTCTTAATTTATTTATTTATTTATTTATTATTTAATAATAATAATGAGAGAAGATGTATTTTATTTCCAGAGAGTACTTAAAATCATCAGTAGATTGTTAAATAACAGTGAACCAACCTCAAGTTATTCCTTATGTCAAAGAATTATATTCATTTCAAAGTATTAACCCCTTTCATACCAAACCACCTCTGGTTCTATCATACAAAACTTTATTTTTAAGTATTTATCATCATCATCACTGTTTAATGTCCATTTTCCCCCACTATCATGGGTTAGATGAGTTGCCCTGTTGTGAGACAAGCCAGGTTAGATCAGATGGTAATGTTTTGTTCTCACAGAACTGTTTCTGGCTTGGTTTCTTCTGTCTGGATGCCCTTCCTAACAGCAACCACATTTTCAGGGTCAATTGGGTGCTTTTTGTTGTCTCCAACATGACCACTTTACAGTGTGGACTGGGCACTTTTTTCCCTGTCACCAACACAACCACTTAACAGTGTGGACTGGGCACTTTTTGTCCTGTCACCAACACAACACCTTTACAGTGTGGACTGGGCATTTTTTGTCCTGTCACCAACACAACACCTTTACAGTGTGGACTGGGCACTTATATTTATCTAAAAATCTTCCATCAAAATTTAATGTTAGAACCTTCATTAAGTTATGCTCCAAACCCCAGCTTTATAATGAGAAAATGATATGACTAAATCCCTTCAAATTCTCAACAGTGTCATAACAGAATGGTTAAGAGGTTTACTTCACAATCATTAGGTCCTGGGTTTGACTCTGTGACATCTTGGGTGTCATTTACAATAGAGTCAACCCCTGACTTATGAGTGAAATTGGGGAGGGATAGGCTGCATTCTGTTTTTCTGCAAGACTCTTCATTTCACATTACTTTTCATGATATGACTGGGGCTCCTATAATTAACCCTTTAACATTTAAACTGGCTGATCTGGTCTGAATCCTCTCACCTCTTTCTGTCCAAACTGGCTGTAAATAGTGGCTCATACTGATGTTAAGGTATTGTTCTCAAAATAAATAATATCAAAATCTCATAGATTCGATATTATGTGAGGTAATTATGTGAGGTAAAGCCTTTACCATGAAAATACAATAATATATAGAGATTAATGTAAATGGTAAAGGGTTAAAACACCCAAGAAAACTTCTGAGATACAACCACTACTACTACAACCACTACCACCATAACCACTACTTCTACTACACAACCACCACCACTACTATTACTACAGCCATCGCTACTACTACTTCTACTACTACAACCACTACTACTACTACTGATGAGGATATCAAATCAGACAAAAAAAAATAGTGTACTAATATGATGATGACAACAGTGTTGATGGTGATGATGATGGTGACAGTGATGATAACAGCAATGATGACGACTGTGATGATGATGATGGTGATGACAACAGTGATGATGATGTCTATAAGGAAATCTATACTTACTAGGATCTGACTTGGAAAATACATCAGCATCAATGAGTTTTCTGAAATAAAGAAATAACAATCAGAAGAAGAAAGTCATAAGAGGTGGTAGAAGTTAAGATGGAGTCCACCAATAGAAAGTCATAAGAGGTGGTAGAAGTTAAGATGGAGTCCACCAATAGAAAGTCATAAGAGGTGGTAGAAGTTAAGATGGAGTCCACCAATAGAAAGTCATAAGAGGTGGTAGAAGTTAAGATGGAGTCCACCAATAGAAAGTCATAAGAGGTGGTAGAAGTTAAGATGGAGTCCACCAATAGAAAGTCATAAGAGGTGGTAGAAGTTAAGATGGAGTCCACCAATAGAAAGTCATAAGAGGTGGTAGAAGTTAAGATGGAGTCCACCAATAGAAAGTCATAAGAGGTGGTAGAAGTTAAGATGGAGTCCACCAATAGAAAGTCATAAGATGTGGTAGAAGTTAAGATGGATTCCACTAATAGAAAGTCATAAAAGGTGGTAGAAGTTAAGATGGAGTCCGCCAATAGAAAGTCATAAGAGGTGGTAGAAGTTAAGATGGAGTCCACCAATAGAAAGTCATAAGAGGTGGTAGAAGTTAAGATGGAGTCCACTAATAGAAAGTCATAAAAGGTGGTAGAAGTTAAGATGGAGTCCACCAATAGAAAGTCATAAAAGGTGGTAGAAGTTAAGATGGAGTCCACCAATAGAAAGTCATAAGAGGTGGTAGGAGTTAAGATGGAGTCCACCAATAGAAAGTCATAAAAGGTGGTAGAAGTTAAGATGGAGTCCACCAATAGAAAGTCATAAGAGGTGGTAGAAGTTAAGATGGAGTCCACCAATAGAAAGTCATAAGAGGTGGTAGAAGTTAAGATGGAGTCCACTAATAGAAAGTCATAAAAGGTGGTAGAAGTTAAGATGGAGTCCACCAATAGAAAGTCATAAAAGGTGGTAGAAGTTAAGATGGAGTCCACCAATAGAAAGTCATAAAAGGTGGTAGAAGTTAAGATGGAGTCCACCAATAGAAAGTCATAAGAGGTGGTAGAAGTTAAGATGGAGTCCACCAATAGAAAGTCATAAAAGGTGGTAGAAGTTAAGATGGATTCCACCAATAGAAAGTCATAAGAGGTGGTAGAAGTTAAGATGGAGTCCACTAATAGAAAGTCATAAAAGGTGGTAGAAGTTAAGATGGAGTCCACCAATAGAAAGTCATAAGAGGTGGTAGAAGTTAAGATGGAGTCCACCAATAGAAAGTCATAAGAGGTGGTAGAAGTTAAGATGGAGTCCACCAATAGAAAGTCATAAAAGGTGGTAGAAGTTAAGATGGAGTCCACCAATAGAAAGTCATAAGAGGTGGTAGGAGTTAAGATGGAGTCCACCAATAGAAAGTCATAAGAGGTAGTAGGAGTTAAGATGGAGTCCACCAATAGAAAGTCATAAGAGGTGGTAGGAGTTAAGATGGAGTCCACCAATAGAAAGTTATAAAAGGTGGTAGAAGTTAAGATGGAGTCCACCAATAGAAAGTCATAAGATGTGGTAGAAGTTAAGATGGAGTCCACCAATAGAAAGTCATAAGAGGTGGTAGGAGTTAAGATGGAGTCCACCAATATAAAGTCATAAGAGGTGGTAGGAGTTAAGATGGAGTCCACTAATAGAAAGTCATAAGAGGTGGTAGGAGTTAAGATGGAGTCCACTAATAGAAAGTCATAAGAGGTGGTAGAAGTTAAGATGGAGTCCACCAATAGAAAGTTATAAAAGGTGGTAGAAGTTAAGATGGAGTCCACCAATAGAAAGTCATAAGAGGTGGTAGGAGTTAAGATGGAGTCCACTAATAGAAAGTCATAAGAGGTGGTAGGAGTTAAAATGGAGTCCACCAATAGAAAGTCATAAGAGGTGGTAGGAGTTAAAATGGAGTCCACCAATAGAAAGTCATAAAAGGTGGTAGGAGTTAAGATGGAGTCCACCAATAGAAAGTCATAAGAGGTGGTAGGAGTTAAGATGGAGTCCACCAATAGAAAGTTATAAAAGGTGGTAGAAGTTAAGATGGAGTCCACCAATAGAAAGTCATAAGATGTGGTAGAAGTTAAGATGGAGTCCACCAATAGAAAGTCATAAGAGGTGGTAGGAGTTAAGATGGAGTCCACCAATATAAAGTCATAAGAGGTGGTAGGAGTTAAGATGGAGTCCACTAATAGAAAGTCATAAGAGGTGGTAGGAGTTAAGATGGAGTCCACTAATAGAAAGTTATAAGAGGTGGTAGAAGTTAAGATGGAGTCCACCAATAGAAAGTTATAAAAGGTGGTAGAAGTTAAGATGGAGTCCACCAATAGAAAGTCATAAGAGGTGGTAGGAGTTAAGATGGAGTCCACTAATAGAAAGTCATAAGAGGTGGTAGGAGTTAAGATGGAGTGCACCAATAGAAAGTCATAAGAGGTGGTAGGAGTTAAAATGGAGTCCACCAATAGAAAGTCATAAAAGGTGGTAGGAGTTAAGATGGAGTCCACCAATAGAAAGTCATAAGAGGTGGTAGAAGTTAAGATGGAGTCCACCAATAGAAAGTCATAAGAGGTGGTAGAAGTTAAGATGGAGTCCACCAATAGAAAGTCATAAGATGTGGTAGAAGTTAAGATGGATTCCACTAATAGAAAGTCATAAAAGGTGGTAGAAGTTAAGATGGAGTCCACCAATAGAAAGTCATAAGAGGTGGTAGAAGTTAAGATGGAGTCCACTAATAGAAAGTCATAAAAGGTGGTAGAAGTTAAGATGGAGTCCACCAATAGAAAGTCATAAAAGGTGGTAGAAGTTAAGATGGAGTCCACCAATAGAAAGTCATAAGAGGTGGTAGGAGTTAAGATGGAGTCCACCAATAGAAAGTCATAAAAGGTGGTAGAAGTTAAGATGGAGTCCACCAATAGAAAGTCATAAGAGGTGGTAGAAGTTAAGATGGAGTCCACTAATAGAAAGTCATAAAAGGTGGTAGAAGTTAAGATGGAGTCCACCAATAGAAAGTCATAAAAGGTGGTAGAAGTTAAGATGGAGTCCACCAATAGAAAGTCATAAAAGGTGGTAGAAGTTAAGATGGAGTCCACCAATAGAAAGTCATAAGAGGTGGTAGAAGTTAAGATGGAGTCCACCAATAGAAAGTCATAAAAGGTGGTAGAAGTTAAGATGGATTCCACCAATAGAAAGTCATAAGAGGTGGTAGAAGTTAAGATGGAGTCCACTAATAGAAAGTCATAAAAGGTGGTAGAAGTTAAGATGGAGTCCACCAATAGAAAGTCATAAGAGGTGGTAGAAGTTAAGATGGAGTCCACCAATAGAAAGTCATAAGAGGTGGTAGAAGTTAAGATGGAGTCCACCAATAGAAAGTCATAAAAGGTGGTAGAAGTTAAGATGGAGTCCACCAATAGAAAGTCATAAGAGGTGGTAGGAGTTAAGATGGAGTCCACCAATAGAAAGTCATAAGAGGTAGTAGGAGTTAAGATGGAGTCCACCAATAGAAAGTCATAAGAGGTGGTAGGAGTTAAGATGGAGTCCACCAATAGAAAGTTATAAAAGGTGGTAGAAGTTAAGATGGAGTCCACCAATAGAAAGTCATAAGATGTGGTAGAAGTTAAGATGGAGTCCACCAATAGAAAGTCATAAGAGGTGGTAGGAGTTAAGATGGAGTCCACCAATATAAAGTCATAAGAGGTGGTAGGAGTTAAGATGGAGTCCACTAATAGAAAGTCATAAGAGGTGGTAGGAGTTAAGATGGAGTCCACTAATAGAAAGTCATAAGAGGTGGTAGAAGTTAAGATGGAGTCCACCAATAGAAAGTTATAAAAGGTGGTAGAAGTTAAGATGGAGTCCACCAATAGAAAGTCATAAGAGGTGGTAGGAGTTAAGATGGAGTCCACTAATAGAAAGTCATAAGAGGTGGTAGGAGTTAAAATGGAGTCCACCAATAGAAAGTCATAAGAGGTGGTAGGAGTTAAAATGGAGTCCACCAATAGAAAGTCATAAAAGGTGGTAGGAGTTAAGATGGAGTCCACCAATAGAAAGTCATAAGAGGTGGTAGGAGTTAAGATGGAGTCCACCAATAGAAAGTTATAAAAGGTGGTAGAAGTTAAGATGGAGTCCACCAATAGAAAGTCATAAGATGTGGTAGAAGTTAAGATGGAGTCCACCAATAGAAAGTCATAAGAGGTGGTAGGAGTTAAGATGGAGTCCACCAATATAAAGTCATAAGAGGTGGTAGGAGTTAAGATGGAGTCCACTAATAGAAAGTCATAAGAGGTGGTAGGAGTTAAGATGGAGTCCACTAATAGAAAGTTATAAGAGGTGGTAGAAGTTAAGATGGAGTCCACCAATAGAAAGTTATAAAAGGTGGTAGAAGTTAAGATGGAGTCCACCAATAGAAAGTCATAAGAGGTGGTAGGAGTTAAGATGGAGTCCACTAATAGAAAGTCATAAGAGGTGGTAGGAGTTAAGATGGAGTGCACCAATAGAAAGTCATAAGAGGTGGTAGGAGTTAAAATGGAGTCCACCAATAGAAAGTCATAAAAGGTGGTAGGAGTTAAGATGGAGTCCACCAATAGAAAGTCATAAGAGGTGGTAGGAGTTAAGATGGAGTCCACCAATAGAAAGTTATAAAAGGTGGTAGAAGTTAAGATGGAGTCCACCAATAGAAAGTCATAAGATGTGGTAGAAGTTAAGATGGAGTCCACCAATAGAAAGTCATAAGAGGTGGTAGGAGTTAAGATGGAGTCCACCAATATAAAGTCATAAGAGGTGGTAGGAGTTAAGATGGAGTCCACTAATAGAAAGTCATAAGAGGTGGTAGGAGTTAAGATGGAGTCCACTAATAGAAAGTCATAAGAGGTGGTAGAAGTTAAGATGGAGTCCACCAATAGAAAGTTATAAAAGGTGGTAGAAGTTAAGATGGAGTCCACCAATAGAAAGTCATAAGAGGTGGTAGGAGTTAAGATGGAGTTCACTAATAGAAAGTCATAAGAGGTGGTAGGAGTTAAAATGGAGTCCACCAATAGAAAGTCATAAGAGGTGGTAGGAGTTAAAATGGAGTCCACCAATAGAAAGTCATAAAAGGTGGTAGGAGTTAAGATGGAGTCCACCAATAGAAAGTCATAAGAGGTGGTAGGAGTTAAGATGGAGTCCACCAATAGAAAGTTATAAAAGGTGGTAGAAGTTAAGATGGAGTCCACCAATAGAAAGTCATAAGATGTGGTAGAAGTTAAGATGGAGTCCACCAATAGAAAGTCATAAGAGGTGGTAGGAGTTAAGATGGAGTCCACCAATATAAAGTCATAAGAGGTGGTAGGAGTTAAGATGGAGTCCACTAATAGAAAGTCATAAGAGGTGGTAGGAGTTAAGATGGAGTCCACTAATAGAAAGTCATAAGAGGTGGTAGAAGTTAAGATGGAGTCCACCAATAGAAAGTTATAAAAGGTGGTAGAAGTTAAGATGGAGTCCACCAATAGAAAGTCATAAGAGGTGGTAGGAGTTAAGATGGAGTCCACTAATAGAAAGTCATAAGAGGTGGTAGGAGTTAAGATGGAGTGCACCAATAGAAAGTCATAAGAGGTGGTAGGAGTTAAAATGGAGTCCACCAATAGAAAGTCATAAAAGGTGGTAGGAGTTAAGATGGAGTCCACCAATAGAAAGTCATAAGAGGTGGTAGAAGTTAAGATGGAGTCCACCAATAGAAAGTCATAAGAGGTGGTAGGAGTTAAGATGGAGTCTACCAATAGAAAGTCATAAAAGGTGGTAGGAGTTAAGATGGAGTCCACCAATAGAAAGTCATAAAAGGTGGTAGAAGTTAAGATGGAGTCCACCAATAGAAAGTCATAAGAGGTGGTAGGAGTTAAGATGGAGTCCACCAATAGAAAGTCATAAAAGGTGGTAGAAGTTAAGATGGAGTCCACTAATAGAAAGTCATAAAAGGTGGTAGAAGTTAAGATGGAGTCCACCAATAGAAAGTCATAAGAGGTGGTAGGAGTTAAGATGGAGTCCACCAATAGAAAGTCATAAGAGGTGGTAGAAGTTAAGATGGAGTCCACCAATAGAAAGTCATAAAAGGTGGTAGGAGTTAAGATGGAGTCCACCAATAGAAAGTCATAAGAGGTGGTAGGAGTTAAGATGGAGTCCACCAATAGAAAGTCATAAAAGGTGGTAGAAGTTAAGATGGAGTCCACCAATAGAAAGTCATAAGAGGTGGTAGAAGTTAAGATGGAGTCCACCAATAGAAAGTCATAAGAGGTGGTAGAAGTTAAGATGGAGTCCACCAATAGAAAGTCATAAGAGGTGGTAGGAGTTAAGATGGAGTCCACCAATAGAAAGTCATAAAAGGTGGTAGGAGTTAAGATGGAGTCCACCAATAGAAAGTCATAAAAGGTGGTAGAAGTTAAGATGGAGTCCACCAATAGAAAGTCATAAGAGGTGGTAGAAGTTAAGATGGAGTCCACCAATAGAAAGTCATAAAAGGTGGTAGAAGTTAAGATGGAGTCCACCAATATAAAGTCATAAGAGGTGGTAGAAGTTAAGATGGAGTCCACCAATAGAAAGTCATAAAAGGTGGTAGAAGTTAAGATGGAGTCCACCAATAGAAAGTCATAAGAGGTGGTAGAAGTTAAGATGGAGTCCACCAATAGAAAATGATAAAGTATCCATCAAATACGAAATGCTTCTGTTTGAACAGAGAATGGCAGTGCTGCCAAATGGCAGTAAAGTCAGGATATTGGACACTAAGTGGTTTAGTATCATGTAGCACAGGTGACAAGAAAATGACCATAAAACATTCAGGTTAACGAGCAACATTGATTTAAGTAACGGTAGATGAATAAAGACTGGTGTACTATAGTGGTGTACTATAGAGAGTGGTGTACTATAGTGGTGTACTATAGAGAGTGGTGTACTATAGAGAGTGGTGTACTATAGTGGTGTACTATAGTGGTGTACTATAGAGAGTGGTGTACTATAGAGAGCGGTGTACTATAGAGAGTGGTGTACTGTAGTGGTGTACTATAGTGTTATACTATAGAGAGTGGTGTACTATAAAGAGTGGTGTACTATAGAGAGTGGTGTACTATAGGAGTGGTGTACTATAGTGGTGTACTATAGAGACTGGTGTACTATAGTGGTGTATTATAGTGGTGTACTATAGAGTGGTGTATTATAGAGAGTGGTGTACTATAGAGAGTCGTGTACTGTAGTGGTGTGCTATAGAGAGTGGTGTACTATAGTGGTGTACTATAGAGAGTGGTGTACTATAGTGGTGTACTATAGTGGTATACTATAGAGAGTGGTGTACTATAGTGGTGTACTATAGTGGTATACTATAGAGAGTGGTGTACTATAGAGAGTGGTGTACTATAGAGAGTCGTGTACTGTAGTGGTGTACTATAGAGAGTGGTGTACTGTAGTGGTGTGCTATAGAGAGTGGTGTACTGTAGCGGTGTGCTATAGAGAGTGGTGTACTGTAGTGGTGTGCTATAGAGAGTGGTGTACTGTAGTGGCGTACTATAGAGCGTAGTGTACTATAATGGTGTACTATAGAGCGTAGTGTACTATAATGGTGTACTATAGAGAGTGGTGTACTGTAGTGGTGTGCTATAGAGAGTGGTGTACTATAGAGAGTGGTGTACTATAGTGGTGTACTATAGACAGTGGTGTACTATAAAGAGTGGTGTACTATAGAGAGTGGTGTACTATAGTGGTGTACTATAGAGAGTGGTGTACTATAGAGAGTGGTGTACTATAGTGGTGTACTATAGTGGTATACTATAGAGAGTGGTGTACTATAAAGAGTGGTGTACTATAAAGAGTGGTGTACTATAGGAGTGGTGTACTATAGTGGTGTACTATAGAGACTGGTGTACTATAGTGGTGTATTATAGTGGTGTACTATAGAGTGGTGTATTATAGAGAGTGGTGTACTATAGAGACTCGTGTACTGTAGTGGTGTGCTATAGAGAGTGGTGTACTATAGTGGTGTACTATAGTGGTATACTATAGAGAGTGGTGTACTATAGTGGTGTACTATAGTGGTATACTATAGAGAGTGGTGTACTATAGAGAGTGGTGTACTGTAGTGGCGTACTATAGAGACTGGTGTACTATAATGGTGTACTATAGAGACTGGTGTACTGTAGTGGTGTGCTATAGAGAGTGGTGTACTGTAGTGGCGTACTATAGAGCGTAGTGTACTATAATGGTGTACTATAGAGACTGGTGTACTCATGCATGGTTGACAGTATAAAATAGTTAATAAAGAAGTTACCTTGTGGTGGCTGATGGTAACTTCTTTTTCTAACTAAGGATTTTCATCCTATTCTATAATCTATTTTATAGAATCTCCATGCATTATAATAACTTTATCCACTCAGCACTTCGTAAAAGTTCAAGAGGTTGGCTATGTATACACACAAAGAGTAATATGTTTTGAAATGTCAACTCTATAGATAGATGTGTTAGCAAACTTGTTACATCTGATAAGTCCAAGAATATTCCACCATGGATACCACTTCTCATCCATACTAAGACAAAAACAATGAATAATATATATACATATAAATCGATCCAATAGAGGGACCAGCGGTGCAAGTTAAAATAATCAAAGATATGAAGACAGGCAAGGCAGCTGGGCCTCCGGAGATAGTTGCTGTGATGTTGAAAGCCTCTGGAATGGTGGGACATACTATGGTCACCCGGATAGTAAACCAAGTAATACAGAATGGGGTCATACCAAAGGACTGGCGTAGCCGCATCATCTTTAACTGCTACAAGGGTAAAGGAGATGCTCTAGATAGGGGAAACTATAGAGGCATTAAGTTAGTTGACCAGGTCATGAAGGTCACAGAAAGAGTTATAGCGCAACTAATCAGAGAGCAAATTGGTCTAGATGAAATGTAGTTTGGGTTTGTGTCATGTAAAAGTACCACAGACGCTCTTTTCCTTACACGACAACTACAGGAGAAGTACCTAGCTAAAAGTAAACCCCACTACTTAGCTTTTGTTGACTTGGAGAAAACCTTTGACAGAGTCCCCCACTCCATTATCTGGTGGCCTCTTAGAAAACTAGGTGTAGATGAATGGCTTGTGAGAGCTATACAAGCCATGTATAAAGAAACAGTCAGCAAGGTTAGAATTAACAATGAATATAGTGAAGAATTTAGTGTAAAAGTTGGTGTTCATCAAAGCTCTGTCCTTAGCCCCCTCCTATTTATTATTACCCTTCATGCTATAACAGAGGAGTTCAAGACTGGCTGCCCATGGGAACTTCTATATGCTGATGATCTAACTCTCATAGCTGAATCATAGAGAAGAAATTCCAAACAAGGAAGCATGGCCTAGAATCAAAAGGCCTTAAAGTTAACTTGTCTAAGACAAAAGTTCTAGTATGTAGAAAGGAAAATAGGGCACAAGTGCCGTCTGGGAAATGGCCATGCTCAATGTGTAGGAAAGGAGTAGACAGAAATTCCATTTTATGTCCCAAATGCAAACTATGGGTACATAAAAGAGGTGATATCACAGGTAAGCTATCTAAGAACATAGATTTTATATGTGGCTGATGCTCAGGTGCAATAAGTAACAAGTGCCCACTGGATACTAGCTCCTTATATTGCCCAGATAGTTCCATAGAAATAGTGGACATTTTCCGTTACTTGGGTGACAAAATCAGCAGTGGTGGAGGGTGCTCTAAAAGTACAGTAGCCAGAGTCAGAACGGGATGGAAAAAGTTCAGAGAGCTTATACCACTATTGGCCACTAAAGGTTTCTCTCTAAAAATGAAAGGCAGATTGTATGATGCCTGTATACGAACAGCAATGTTACTTGGCATCGAGACATGGGCATTGTGTGCAGAGGATCTGCGCAGACTGGAGAGGAACGAAGCATGCATGCTCCGTTGGATGTGTAACAGTAATATATGCGAACGGCAAAACATAAATGAACTAAGTGAGAAATTAGGAATAAGAGGGATCAGATGCTGTTTACTTGAAAGAAGACTACGTTGGTATGGCCACATGATGCGCATGAAAGATGATAGCTGTATAAAAAAGTACAGGGCGATCAAAATTGATGGAAGTTATGGAGTACGTAGACCCAGAAAAACCGGGGACGATTTGATAAATTCCAACCTTACACACACCTCTCTAAGACAATGTCACTAGACCGAGATCTTTAGCTCCAGGCAGTAATACAGAAGACCCACCTTGCCTATGTACAAAGCGAAACCCACAGTCAGTAGGCACCTCTTAACCTAATATACACCCCATCCCACTACCCTTACTCCACCCTCCCACTCCCACCAACACCACCCTTTCTCTGTAAAGTTATGTTGGTACCACAACAACCAGTCCAAAATAAATGAGGTCGTGTATAGGTGTCATGACAAAAAAACACACAGTCCACGCTGTAATGTGGCCGTGTAGGTAACACGGTAAAAACCTCCCAGTCCACACTGTAAATGGTTGCCAAACTCATATATGTATCTCTGACTATATCTAATTATATATATATACCCTTTGAATTTAATATATACTCCTGTAAGGTTGAGTAAAACTTTAGGCAGTATTCGGCTGTGCTTTCTAACAACCAGCCTACTCGCCGACCGGCACCAATCACAAACTTTCTGCCTTGATCACTGGCCACGTGATGGTTCTTAGCCATTTTGAATTCATTTCTGGCGGGGATCATGGTAGAAGAAACTTAGTCCAGTCTGGGGTATCTCCTGATGAGCTTCAAGCCTCGTGGATTTATCCAAGATCGGGTATATCCAAAAAGTGGAACGAAACCACCGGTGGTAGAGACTATGAGAATTCTGATAAAATTTATGTGCATTTTTTCTTCAAACTTCTATTTTGTACCTAATTCCGTGTAGTTAACTATTTGTCTAGTCAATTTCTACAGGCTAGAAGAAATAATTAGATAAGTGTCACATGGCTGTACATCGCAGAAAATAATCTCTATCATTTGTCTATTATTTCTTCATAAGTACATTTTAAACTTATAGCCTCGTTTAAATGATTTTTCATGTGATTAATTTATACTGATTGGGAGAGGAAATACTGTATATATTTTATCTAATGATTCTTTGGACTTACATTTCTATATATATATATATATATATATATATATATATAGAAATGGCTTCTGCAGGATTAGAATGAAACAGTTCTAGTCCTGTAGAAGCCAGTTCTATATTAAATATTGTATACACTCTGCTATGTATTGAGTACCTTACTTACTGTGGTTACCCCCAATTGAACCCGGGATACACACACACACACATATATATATATATATATATATATATATATATGTGTGTGTATGTATATGTGTGTGTGTGTTTGTGTACAAAGTTCTCTTCCTCACTGATTAACGTATGTGTAAACTCTAATCAGTTGGGTTTGAATTTTAATGATACAAATTTAATTGATTATTGAGTGACTGAGGTAACGACTGAAGCTGTGTCCCATTTGATAAGTTCTGTCTTTTAATTATATATATATATATTTATTAAAATATCAGATTAAAGTTTAAGCATAGAATCGCTGCATTCACCCTTAACGGTATATTCTGAAACTGTATATATGTGAATATATAGAGTTATATATTTCTGTAATTTCTCCATTTCTTTGAGAAGTATTAACATCTTTTGAGACTGATGTGTCAATTAGAAGACATTACTGCTTCTTGTGGTCTTTCACTACAATATCTCATGGAAACAGGTCAGATATTACAGTCAGGAATTACTATTATTTCACAAATCTACATATTTTGATATCTACTTTCTTTCACCCCAGTGTCTAGTGGTCAAACTACATCTGTTATCTCACCTCTCCTTTCACTCCAGTGTCTAGTGGTCAAACTACATCTGTTATCTCACCTCTCCTTTCACCCCAGTGTCTAGTGGTCAAACTACATCTGTTATCTCACCTCTCCTTTCACCCCAGTGTCTAGTGGTCAAACTACATCTATTATCTCACCTCTCCTTTCACCCCAGTGTCTAGTGGTCAAACTACATCTGTTATCTCACCTCTCCTTTTACTCCAGTGTCTAGTGGTCAAACGACCTCTGTTATCTCACGTCTCCTTTCACTCCAGTGTCTAGTGGTCTAACTACATCTGTTATCACAACTCTCCTTTCCCCCCAGTGTCTAGTGGTCAAACGACATCTGTTATCTCACCTCTCCTTTCACTCCAGTGTCTAGTGGTCAAACTACATCTGTTATCTCACCTCTCCTTTCACTCCAGTGTCTAGTGGTCAAACTACATCTGTTATCTCACCTCTCCTTTCACCCCAGTGTCTAGTGGTAAAACTACCTCTGTTATCTCACCTCTCCTTTCTCCCCAGTGTCTAGTGGTAAAACTACCTCTGTTATCTCACCTCTCCTTTCTCCCCAGTGTCTAGTGGTCAAACTACATCTATTATCTCACCTCTCCTTTCACCCCAGTGTCTAGTGGTCAAACTACATCTGTTATCTCACCTCTCCTTTCTCTCCAGTGTCTAGTGGTCAAACTACATCTATTATCTCACCTCTCCTTTCACCCCAGTGTCTAGTGGTCAAACTACATCTGTTATCTCACCTCTCCTTTCTCCCCAGTGTCTAGTGGTCAAACTACATCTATTATCTCACCTCTCCTTTCACCCCAGTGTCTAGTGGTCAAACTACATCTGTTATCTCACCTCTCCTTTCACCCCAGTGTCTAGTGGTCAAACGACCTGTTATCACAACTCTCCTTTCACCCCAGTGTCTAGTGGTCAAACTACATCTGTTATCTCACCTCTCCTTTCTCCCCAGTGTCTAGTGGTCAAACTACATCTATTATCTCACCTCTCCTTTCACGCCAGTGTCTAGTGGTCAAACTACATCTGTTATCTCACCTCTCCTTTCTCCCCAGTGTCTAGTGGTCAAACTACATCTATTATCTCACCTCTCCTTTCACCCCAGTGTCTAGTGGTCAAACTACCTCTGTTATCTCACCTCTCCTTTCACTCCAGTGTCTAGTGGTCAAACTACATCTGTTATCTCACCTCTCCTTTCACTCCAGTGTCTAGTGGTCAAACTACATCTGTTATCTCACCTCTCCTTTCACCCCAGTGTCTAGTGGTCAAACTACATCTGTTATCTCACCTCTCCTTTCACTCCAGTGTCTAGTGGTCAAACTACATCTGTTATCTCACCTCTCCTTTCACTCCAGTGTCTAGTGGTCAAACTACATCTGTTATCTCACCTCTCCTTTCACTCCAGTGTCTAGTGGTCAAACTACATCTGTTATCTCACCTCTCCTTTCACCCCAGTGTCTAGTGGTCAAACGACATCTGTTATCACAACTCTCCTTTCCCCCCAGTGTCTAGTGGTCAAACTACGCCCCAATGTCAACTGGACTACATCTTTTATCTCTCCCTTCCCCCTCAATATCAACTGACTACATCTGGTATCTCACCTCTCCCTTCCCCCCAGTGTCAACTGGACTACATCTGGTATAACCTTATACTTCTTACTGTGGTGTTTATCAAGATAATACTGTGGATGTTTTTTCTTTCCAACTTTCTACAATATCTTCTTTTCCAGTAATTTGTGTTCCTCCTCCTTTTATTGCTCCAAGTATTTTGTCCTTACACTCTCCTACATGTACAATAGGTCCTTACACTCTCCTACATGTACAATAGGTCCTTACACTCTCCTACATGTACAATAGGTCCTGACACTCTCATAGATGTACCATAGGTCCTTACACTCTCCTACATGTACAATAGCTCCTTACAATCTCCTACATGTACAATAGGTCCTTACACTCTCCTACATGTACAATAGGTCCTTACACTCTCCTACATGTACAATAGGTCCTTACACTCTCCTACATGTACAATAGCTCCTTACACTCTCCTACATGTACAATAGGTCCTTACACTCTCCTACATGTACAATAGGTCCTTACACTCTCCTACATGTACAATAGGTCCTTACACTCTCCTACATGTACAATAGCTCCTTACACTCTCCTACATGTACAATAGGTCCTTACACTCTCCTACATGTACAATAGGTCCTTACACTCTCATACATGTACAATAGGTCCTTACACTCTCATACATGTACAATAGCTCCTTACACTCTCCTACATGTACAATAGCTCCTTACACTCTCCTACATGTACAATAGCTCCTTACACTCTCCTACATGTACAATAGCTCCTTACACTCTCCTACATGTACAATAGATCTTTACACTCTCCTACATGTACAATGTTTCCATTCTGAGTTCAAATCCAATGAAGGTCTATTTTGCCATTCATCCTTCCAAGGATCAATAAAATAAAGTACCAGTTAAGTACTGGGGTTAATCTAACCCCCTTCCCTCAAATTGCTGGCCTTGTGTCAATGTTAGATATTTACATTTCTTTCCTTTGTTCAATATTTGATTACATCTCATTTAACATTTTACAGATTAATTAATTCTGTAGCATTTCATGAAGTATCTTTCTTCCAAACCTTGCTTTCATATCAGCTTCTATTGTAAGTGGCCACTGGCACCCTCCACCCTCCACTATCACCCTCTACCACCACCTTCTACCCTCCACCGCCACCATCCACTGTCACCCTCCACTGCTACCCTCCACCACCACCTTCAATCCACTACAACCACCTACCCTCCACCGCCACCATCCACTGTCACCCTCCACCGCTACCCTCCACCACCACCTTCCACCCTCTACAACCACCTACCCTCCACCACCACCATCCACTGCTACCCTCCACCACCACCTTCCACCCTCTGCAATCACATAACCTGCCACCCTCCCCCCCCCCCACTACATGTCCATATCAATCATCATTGTACCCTACATCAATTCATGTCATAGTTACCCTCATGTAGTAAAACTACTGCTCACTCTGTCCATATGATAATCTATTAATAGCTAACACCAGGCCAGAAATAGCCACTAAGTAATAACTTGACCAGCTGACCACAGGTTAACAATTGTTACACTTCCAATCAATATCCACTTTATTAATTCTGCACTGGCTACCTTAATAATTATAAACAACAAAACACTCGCAAAAAATAAAAACAAAACAAAAGCCAGATAAAAGATAAAACAAAACAAACTAGATAGAGAGTAAAAAAAATAGAGGCATCAGTGACCTACTGAGCATGATTCACTAGAAATGTCCATGTCGAATATCTGGCAAATGTGTATCGAATTACTTCATATGAAAGAGAAAGTAAAAATAATGTTGATTGAAAGTCATGTTTACAACTTCCTCTATATGTTGGGTTTGGGAACAAACTGGTTAGATACACTATTGATTTCTAGATCTCACACAAGGTTACACAGTTTTTGTGGGATAACGGCCACAACCTCACCAGCTTTTATTAATTCATAAAGTAAAGAGATGTTAATACAGCAAGGCATTTAGTTCAGGTGTTTGCTATTTCTACCATACCAATATCATTGACTAAAACACCAGTTTGTTTGTCTTACTAGAATTACATGGCTGACCAGGGAGACATATTTTTTGCACATAAAATGAACGTGTGTGTATTGTGTGAAAATTTAAGTATGAGAGTTGGCTGAAAAGGTCATAGACTGACTATAAAGCAGTGATGCTAGAGCTATGAAATCTTGCATACATTAATTTCAACTCTCCTTATTAATAACTACATTGTTTCTTTATAGGGACTATGTCGAAATATAAACCTCATTTGGTCATTTCATGAGAGTATCTTGGTCATAGGCTGACTATGAAGGGATGATGCTAGAGCTGTGAAATCTTGCATATATTAATTTCAAATCTTCTTATTAATAACTACATTGTTTCTTTACGTGAGAGTATCTTGGTCAGCCTATGATCTTTTCAGCTGACCCTGGTATAATGTATGAGCTATGACTACTTCAAGCAGAGAACTCAATACATTTGTAGAGCAATGATTGTGGCTATTAGGAAATTCATGGACAGTGAACTGGAAAAGTTGTTGTAATGTTAGATTACTTTGCAATATTTATTCCAGTTCTCTGTGAGCTGAGTTCAAACTCTGCTGGGGGTCATCTTTGTCTTTCATTTTGAAGTAGATAAAGTACTATTCCAAAACTGGTCGGGTTACTGTTGAGTACTTCTGGTAACATGTAACCCTGTACAACTTGGTCGGGTTGTCAACAACTAAACCAGCAACCCCACCAAACTTCTCTTGGTGAGGAGGGTGATTCTTGGATACCCTGCAGGGCGAGAAATAAAACTTATCAAATGGAATGCAAGAGAATCAATAGCCATCCAATGCAGGTAGACAGAACTAATTAGCCTGGGTTGGCAGTGTCTAGAAGGAGGATACCTGATTTTAAAACCAGGGGTGGGTGGGGGTGGGCTCCTATCAGGTGGTCAGTGGCTTTATCCCTGTGATGAAGGTGGATGGGATGAGCTGTGGCTTGGTAGCCAGCTTCACAGTAATGGTCAGAAGAAGATTCGGAACCCACCAACATCTTTTCCTAATGAGTTATGGACATATAAATTATCTATGGTCCCCACCTTCAGTAATGAGAATGGGGAGAGAATAGGTCAGTACTGGGGGAGGGGGGGGGGGGGTGATTCTCTCGTTCTCATATATATATAGGAAAATGTTTGACCCCGACGGCAGAGCTCCACCTATTTTGACGGCTATTTCTGTTTCTGAAATAGCTGTCGAAACGGCTTGAGCTCTGCCTTCGGGGGTCAAACATTTTCCTATTACCCACTCTACTAACCTAAGTATTGAGTACTCTGGTGCGTTATGGTCCATCTGGTTCCTTACCACACCTCCTTCGTTATATATATAGAGAGAGAGAAAGAGAGAGAGAGAGAGAGAGAGAGAGAGAGAGAGAAGGATGTTTTCAGACCTGCAGAGGGATGGGCTCCACCAGGTTTAATTACCCAATACATGGTGTACATCCGTATGGCACTCCTCCTGCAGGAGGACCCATGACATTCCAAATTTCAATACCTGACAATAATTTCATCTCAGACTCTGTGATTTTTAAAAGTTGAATTTGTATATATTATTTATTTATCCCCCATCTATTCCTTGCACCTACCCATCGCCTCAATCAAGGTATGTTTGACTCTATTTATTCTCTGTATAGTACATTGCACCCCTACCCATCGCCTCAATCAAGGTATGTTTGACTATTTATTCTCTGTATAGTACATTGCACCCCTACCCAGCGCCTCAATCAAGGTATGTTTGACTCTATTTATTCTCTGTATAGTACATTGCACCCCTACCCATCGCCTCAATCAAGGTATGTTTGACTCTATTTATTCTCTGTATAGTACATTGCACCCCTACCCAGCGCCTCAATCAAGGTATGTTTGACTATTTATTCTCTGTATAGTACATTGCACCCCTACCCAGCGCCTCAATCAAGGTATGTTTGACTCTATTTATTCTCTGTATAGTACATTGCACCCCTACCCAGCGCCTCAATCAAGGTATGTTTGACTCTATTTATGTACAGTATTTTAGATGTTAATGACAACTTATATATGGAGCAAGGTGGTAGTAGTGGTAGTTTGTGGTGGTGGTAGTGGTAGTTGAGCTCAAACGACATGCAAAAGTACCTGAAATCAAACCACACCGGCTATTGGCACATATTCTACATTGACCATACTTAAACATGGAATGATACGCGATGCCCCCCCCCCCCCCCCCCGACGGACAGGATGGAGAAGGTGTTTCCTCGGAGGACAGCAAGGGAGAAGCGCTGGAATAGCCATTCTAACTCGTGGGGCTCACACCTGCGGCTGGCCAGCTCAGCGCCTATGGTGGTGAGTAGGGAGGTAGCCCTAGGGCCGAGGACGCCAGAAGCGTCCACTGCCAGGGTACAACCGCAAACCTGCCGGAGAGCGACCAGTATTTGAGAAGTTTGGCCTTGTCAGCCCGACGTGCAGCAGAACCTGGGTTAGTCGCAGACTGCACCAAGTTGCGGCTGCAAAAAGTGTATGTGCAAGTGGCATCCCAGACGAGGGGTTTACCACCGCGGAATGGGAAGATGGTCATGCCATCTGGCCTTTTGCCGTCCATTCAGTCCAGCCCCACTGGCTCGAGCTGGGAAGGGAAGCCTGCAGCGTTGAGGGCAGCATGGCTGGCACTATGGCGACAGCAAAGCGGGTCTACACCAAAAGAGTACATGGTGGATCCACAGCGACATTGGTGTGGCTCGCAGATCCTGAGGCCGAGCCTCAGGGAAATGCCGTAGATGTTATCTGGTAATAGTCCTATTACTGAGAAATAATGTGACAATGTTTTACATACCTTATATCTATTACATGCCTTATATCTATTATTACAATATCTAACAACTTTGATCATTTACTACTGTATTCTGTCAATGTTGATGTTGTTGTTATTTAGCCCCAGGTTAACCTTGATTTGGATTCTAGATGGGAAAATCATATTTTTGTTTGTTTGTTTATTCAGACATATTGTATCCAGAACTACATTACTTGATATCTCTATTTTATGATAGTAGGGTGTGATTTAAGAGAGAAGTGACTGCTATTTCAAGCAGATTGAGCTACTATGTTGAGGCTTTATCACTGGGTCTTATATGATTTTCTTTCAAAAGTGGTCTGCAACTGAAAATGTAATTTTTTCTTCAATTCTATATTTGTTGAAATCCTCTAAAGAAATGAGATGTTTAGTCAGTAATCAATAGTTTTCTGCTAAACTTAACATCTAAGATTGTGTCTATAAATGTCACAACATATTCCACTTTCTTTAGCCAACAATCAATGGAACAAAACAAATTTTAATTCCTTCCCTTAAGTCAGGTGTTAACAACGAAACCTGGATTTAAACAGTAAATTATTCAGCAGATATTTCACAGCTCAGTAACGTAGAAAAGACGTTTCACATTTAAGTTACAATCTGCTTTTCATTAAAACTTAACACCTTCGCTGAAAATAATACATTGATTTGGATATTTTTACTTTTTCATTAAAGACAGCTTTAAGACAGCTTTCTTATAAACCTCACATCATAACTCATCACTTTACATCTTTAAATCACTATTGTATATAACTTGTTTAATAAATATATTTATACAGCCGATGGGAAGAAACCCATTGGTTTTACGTTAGTAATATATGACTTATATATAAGGTCTTACCATTCACACTTACATTAGTAATATATGACTTGTATATAACTTCACATCTTTACCCTTACATTAGTAATATATAACTTGTATATAACTTCACATCTTTAACCTTACATTAGTAATATATAACTTGTATATAACGTCACACCTTTACCCTTACATTAGTAATATATAACTTGTATATAACGTCACACCTTTACCCTTACATCAGTAATATGACTTGTATATAACGTCACACGTTTACCCTTACATTAGTAATATATGACTTGTATATAACGTCTTACAATTTGTCTTACATTAGTAATATATGACTTGTATATAACGTCTTACAATTTGTCTTACGTTAGTAATATATGACTTGTATATAACGTCTTACCATTTGTCTTACGTTAGTAATATATGACTTGTATATAACGTCTTACCATTTGTCTTACGTTAGTAATATATGACTTGTATATAACGTCTTACCATTTGTCTTACGTTAGTAATATATGACTTGTATATAACGTCTTACCATTTGTCTTACGTTAGTAATATATGACTTGTATATAACCACCCTAAAGAAATACCCTATGAATAAACAAAACACTACTAAAGGGAACAGAAAAGGAAGAAAAGAAAATGAAAAAGAGAAAAAGAAATAAGGATAAAGGGCGAGGGAGGGGGACTACATCCCAGTCTGAGCGATGCTGCCTCAGTATTACAGTGGAGAATGGCCAGAGACACCCGCTGCATCAGCCATTCTACCTCACGGGAAGGCCACTGTCTTTCCGCCTTTATGGAGGAAATTAGCAATGTGGGGACCAAGGACCCCCAGGGTAGACAGTTCCTCGCGGTCCAAGTCAGTTCTTTTAAATTACTACCCCACCTTCCTAGGATCATGTTCCAGTTGTATAGTCTGTTTGTTAAATGGTTTCTATGGCTCTTTCTAATACCAACCACGTTACAATGTGTACTGAGAGCTTGGTTTCTATAGCTGGATATCCTGTTATGCCCCCAGCATTCCTTCGCCAACCACTTTACAGAGTGTGCAAGGGGTATTTTATAATGACACCTGCACTAGAGGCGTTATGGCCTCAGCATTCACTAGCCAACCTTGTACAGAGTGTACAAGGTGTATTTTATGATGACACCAGCACCAGGGAATAGTTTCCCTGTGTGTAACATATTTCACCTGTTAAAATCGATTTAATTGTTGTAAAACTGAAAACCAGAACAATATATGTCTGTAATTAGGTTATCTAAATGTGAAAATATTGCTCAGGTAATTCTAGCAAATACCCAAACTATTTCCAAATCTATATTAGGTGAGTCTATTTCCTAAATATTTGGTATATTGTCATAGCTCAGCCACAGTTACCGTCATATGACATTTCACTGCTTCTTTCTCTCTCTCAAACACACACACACATGGAAAAACACACACATACATACACAGGCACACTTACACACACACATACAAACATACAGACACACATACATGGAAAGACACAGACACACATATACATACAACAAACAAAAATACAAAGACAACAACAACAAAACACAAAAAAACAGACACCCACACACGAAGAGGAAAACGGAAACGAATACACGCACACACACACACACACACACACTACAGAAATGGAAAATCCTGTTTCGATGGAAAAGGTAATGAATGAATTATTGAAAGTACAATTAGATGAACACTTTAACGTTGATGTAAGATCTATAAATAAACGAGAATATATCAACACACACGTGTGTGTATGTGTGTGTATATATATATATATATATATATACACGTGTGTGTTGATATATATATATATATATATATATGTGACGGCTGATCATACATGTTTTTCATTTTGTTATATATTTAAATATTTACGTTCAGATAACTACATTTGATTTCATTTCGTTTTACAAAACTGGCGCACGTACACGTACACACACACACACACACACACACACACACACACACACACACACACACACACATATATATTATATATAAAATTACAAATTGCTCACAATTCTTTTTCTCTCTCTCTCTCTCTCTCTCTCTCTCTCTCTCTCTCTCTCTCTCTCTCTCTATTTATAATATTATGTTGACCTTAATAAAATTATATTAGTTGACATTACAAATATAAACACATAAATACAACCAACCATTGCTAGAAACCTCACAAAAACAACACCAAAATCCACGACCAGAGCGGGAGAAAGAAAGAAAAAAGAAAAACGACCATCACTTGACAACCAAGTACGAGAATCGGCCACACAACACATCACATGGGTCAATGGAATATTTTGAGGAAAGCCAACACACTCAGAACATTACCGTGAGTGATGGCGAGGCTAAGGCACTGAAATAGCCAGGTACCCTGACGGGTATCACCTGATACCTCAGTAAGGCGAGGTGATGGTGAGGCTAAGGTACTGAAATAGCCAGGTACTCTAACGGGTATCACCTGATACCTCCGTAAGGTGAGGTGAGGCTAAGGCATTGAAATAGCCAGGTACCCTCACAGGTATCACCTGACACCTCAGTAAGGTGAGGTGAGGCTAAGGTACTGAAATAACCAGGTACCCTCATAGACATTACCTGACACCGCAGTAAGGTGAGGTGATGGTGAAGCTAAGGTACTGAAATAACCAGGTATCCTCGCGGGTATCATCTGACAACTCAGTAAGGCGAGGTGACGGTGAGGCTAAGGTACTGAAACAACCAGACACTCTCACGGTTATCACCTGACACCTCAGTAAGGTGAGCCGCCAATGATGACAAGAACTTTGCTGTCAGGGACCCAACTCCACCAAACATCTCAAACGCCACAGGCTGGAAAAAATAATTATTAGATAAATCAGGTATTTCTGAATTTTATTCCATTCGGCTACAGAAGCAGTGACCCCCACATTTACTGCGGCATCCATCATGTGGGAGGGAACAAAAGTCACTGACTGTGACGTCCCATATGAGACACCTACCTCTTATTCAGGGACAAAGGGTAAGACCGTCTGGTCTCTTCCCATCACTTCTGGATAATCCAACCATCTCCAGAACTGTGGGGATATTAACCCAAACCAGGGCCCGTTTAATGATATATACGCATGTGTATATATATATATATATATGTGTATGTGTGTGTGTATTTATATGTATATAAAAGGTAAAGACACCCTTCAGTCACGAATGACCATGGGACTTACACCTAGAAAGTTCCCTTCCGAGGTACAAGCCTGGGTAAGGTTGTTCGTGGAAGACCAGCAGTCGCCCATGCATACCAGTCCCCCACCTCCATGCCGTAAGTCATCGGGTAGCCCTACTACTCCAGCGGGAGTTATAAGTCAGAAAAAAAGGCAGAACAGACCACACCTACTTAAAATGAAACCAAGAAGGTAAAGGTTTAACATTGGTCTAAACAGCTTTTGAATGTCGCATCCGTTCGACAACTACGACCCATTAGTTATACATTAAGTAGATAACATGAAAACTGGAAAGGAGCTAACGAACTCCTTGGGAATTACTGCTTGGCTGGTAACCACCCAAAGAAGTTGAACAACTTTAGTGCAACAGGTTATTAACAGGGCTGGATTACACTCTGAAAATATAGTACTCCCATATCTATAAAGTTGTATTCCTGTCTGTTTGCTTGTTCACGAACTACTCCTATGGTTTTGGAGATAGACCCCCATAACCCCCATGCTATTCCATTCATGCTTTCTATTTAATTTTGTTCATAAATGAACTCCAACCAAAATTAAATGGAAAGCATGAATGGAATAGCAACATCACAACTTACAATTAAGGACAAAATGAAAACACACACACACACACATAGAACAAACGACCAACCAGTAACATGTAAATAAACAAATAAATAAACAAATATAAACACACAGACACCCGGATGTAACACATGCGCAAACTAAGCACACAACACACACAAAAAACAAGATGGCGTAGGACAGAACAAAGGAGAGGCGCAAAAGCGAAGAAAAGAATCCTCAGTCACTGAAGAGGTCACAGAATGTGTGACGAAAGAACTTTGACAATATATGAACAATCGTCTGGTTGTGGAACCAACCAACCAACCGGAAATTTATAAATTTAATTTATAATAAATTGAAGTGAAAGTAACTGGTGCGTGTGTTTCTTATTGGCAACATGACCCTCCCAAAGTATAACAATATCGGTTTCAACACACGTTTTCAGATAAAGAATCTTGCTAAACAAATTCAGAAACGAAATATATATATATATATATATACACATATACATAGATTTATATATATATATATATATATATATATATATATATATACATATACATAGATTTATATATATATATATATATATATATATATATACATATACATAGATTTATATATATATATATATATATATATATATATATATATACATATACATAGATTTATATATATATATATATATATATACATATACATAGATTTATATATATATATATATATATATATACATATACATAGATTTATATATATATATATATATATATACATATACATAGATTTATATATATATATATATATATATATATATATATATACATATACATAGATTTATATATATATATATATATATACATATACATAGATTTATATATATATATATATATATATATATATACATATACATAGATTTATATATATATATATACATAGATTTATATATATATATATACATAGATTTATATATATATATATATATACATAGATTTTTATATATATATATATATATATATATATATATATATACATAGATTTATATATATATATATATATATATATATATATACATAGATTTATATATATATATATATATATATATATATATATATATATATATATATATATATATACATAGATTTATATATATATATATACATAGATTTATATATATATATATATACATAGATTTATATATATATATATATATATATATATATACACATAGATTTATATATATATATATATATACATAGATTTATATATATATATACATAGATTTATATATATATATATATATATATATATATACATATACATAGATTTTTATATATATATATACATATATATATATATATATACATATACATATATTTATATATATATATATACATATACATATATTTATATATATATATATATACATATATATATATATATATACATATACATATATTTATATATATATATATATATATACATATACATATATACATAGATTTATATATATATAAATAAAGATAGACGGTAGCCACGGAATAGGCAGACCTAGAAAAACCTGGGACGAGCTGATAAACTCCGACATCACACACTTACACCTCTCCAAGACAATGTCACTGGACCGAGACCTTTGGCGGTACTCAGTAACAGAGAAGACCCATATATATAGATTTATATATATATATACACATATATATAGATTTATATATATATATATATATACATATATATAGATTTATATATATATATACACATATATATAGATTTATATATATATATATATATACATATATATAGATTTATATATATATATATATATACATATATATAGATTTATATATATATATATATATACATATATATAGATTTATATATATATATATATACATATATATAGATTTATATATATATATATATATACATATATATAGATTTATATATATATATATATATACATATATATAGATTTATATATATATATATACATATATATATATATACATATATATATATTTATATATATATATATACACATATATATAGATTTATATATATATATATATACATATATATAGATTTATATATATATATATATACATATATATAGATTTATATATATATATATATATATATATATATATATATATATATATATATACACATAGATTTATATATATATATACATATACATATATATAGATTTATATATATATATATATATATATATACACATAGATTTATATATATATATACATATACATATATATAGATTTATATATATATATATATACACATAGATTTATATATATATATATATATATATATATATATATATATATATATATATATATACACACACACATATCGACAGTCGATCGACTTTCGTCAAATCGGACCGCGGAAACAATGTTTCCATTGGTCTTTCCAATTGCTAATACTCTCTATCGGTCGCAACTCCAGGTAGAAGCAACGTGAAATAAAGTGTCTTGCTCAAGATCACACCGCATTTGTTTTCCCTTTCCTTTATATATTTGTTTGTGCTTTCGTTCTGTAAACATTGTATTATTTTATTTCTTTTTATATAGAAATACATGTGTGAGGTGTGTGTATGTATGTGTGTGTACAAATACATGTGTGAGTGTGTGTACAAATACATATGTGAGTGAGTGTACAAATACATGTGTGTGTGTGTGGCATCACCTGATCAGACTCTCAATATACACGACACACACACGTGGAAGTGAGACATGGGCAGCGAATGTAGAGGATAGGTGGAACATTGGAAAAGTGAAGCATCTTCGCATACATATTAATATGTATGGACGATGAAGTATGGATGAACTGAGAGGAATCAAGTGGTTAGAAATGTCAGTGGAAGGGAGCTGCAGTAAAGGAAGACCAGGGGTGACCTGGGCAGAGGTGGTTCACAAGGATGATCACCCGTTCAACTCATGTCAAAATCAGGCAGTATGATGGTGATACACATACAATCACTATTTTCCATCCGTCCCTATTATGTTTATGTATGTCTATATATCTGCCTAATTACGTAAGAACTAGCTAATTATTCCCCTCCACTCATATCTACCGTTATGTTTACGTCATACACGTTCGGCAACCATTAGCGCATGTATTCGGAGTGGTGCCAATATAAATTTCTCTCTCTCTCTCTCTCTCGAAGATGCTTCACTCGAGAGAGAGAGAGAGAGAGAGAGAGAGAGAGAGAGAGAGAGAGAGAGAGACAGAGGGGGTAGGGGGAGACAGATGGTGTCCCAAAAAATAAATATACACACTTCAACAGCATTCTAATAAATATTGCCTGTACAGGTAATCAAAGTGTGTACACATTTTTTTGTGACACCCTGTGCGTGTATATATATATATATATATATATATACAGTAGGTAGTATAAGTTTGGTAGAAATATCCAACGGTAATAGCACTCTGTACATAGGACTAATTAAGTATAA
>OZ024746.1:92303168-92340668 GCA_964016885.1 Eledone cirrhosa | reverse complement strand
GTTTGTTCTCATTAACATCATTTTAAAAATGCTCCCTTTAAACATTCAAATTGCCCCCACCCCTCTTTAAATATTCAAATTCCCCTACCCCACCCCACCCGGGTGGGGTGTATGCTCCATATTAGGAATCACTGCTCTACATAGTCACTCAACTGTTGGAAATAAATCTCTTCAAATCACATCAAACAATCTTAGAAAACATTGGATTATGTTATCCTAGGTGCTGTGTATTTGAAAAAAAAAATGATAGGATGGTCATGGCTGGAACACGATTGTCATAGATTAGAGCTGACCTGGTGATAAACATCAACAACAACATGAAAGAGTTGCTACTGGTTAATTGATGAACAGTGTAATAAATGGCTTATATCCAGCCACAATCTTGTCCAATACTCATTAGAAAAACAGTTTACACTTAACGATCTCTACCTATAAATACAGGTATGTCAGTTTACAGTTGTACAATGGTGGTAAGTACTTTTAACATTTTATTCGCCATATTGTCATGAAATACTTTCCATTTCAATTAATTAATAAAGAATTTGGAGGGATTTACTAAAATTATTACCATATATACCCAAATATAAGCTGTGGAATATGTGACCAAATAATCAATGGTAGAAGGGGGTTGGCTTATATTCGAGATCAATATTTTGACGATTTACCAACTTCAAATTCTACGTAAATAAGTTTTAGATTTTTGCCTATTTCTCAGACATGAAATAGTGGGGTCAGCTTATATTTGAGTATATGTGTTAAGTATTTCCATTACTAAGATAATAACTTAATATATTTGAACTGAGAGGGCAGACAGTCAGAACGAATATCCTCGAAGCATTCCATCTGACATTCTAATGACTCTCCCAATTCACTGCCTTTCATCAAATATAGGAAAAGTTTTTA
This sequence comes from Eledone cirrhosa, assembly GCA_964016885.1. Classification (NCBI taxonomy): domain Eukaryota; kingdom Metazoa; phylum Mollusca; class Cephalopoda; order Octopoda; family Eledonidae; genus Eledone; species Eledone cirrhosa. The sequence continues at coordinate 92,339,765 of OZ024746.1, read as the reverse complement.
AAAATGGTTAAGCTTCTGCAAGTTAACAATGCAGTAGGTGACCTGACAGAACTTAGATTTAATCTGCTTGGCATCCAATATGCTGCCAAACTAGGAAGCATTTGAGTTAATCCACTTTGGAAAAGATGTAAAGTATGGGAATGTATGTAAATGAGCTGTAGTCACAGCTTCTCTGAATGGTCAGTAGCTGCAAGTACTGACTGGGTCTGTCATAACCCAGCCAACCCACAGTAAATGATGACGATGATAATGCAATCAACCATATTCTTTCTCTTCCATTGGTAGAACCAGTCAAGGTGTTAGATGAGACTTGGTTGTCAATAACAAGCTGAAGTACGACATCAACAAATAAAGCCGCCATGTTTTCCTGCAGATCCAAATGCCAATATTCTACTATTTTCTAGCTTTGCTTGGTCTCCCCTTGGATATTGTTACTTGCTGTGGTCTCCCCATAACAAACAGAATAAGAAAATTGGGTCACACTGGAAGTCAATTATAAGAAAAAAAAATGTCCTTTGAATATTTAGGACCATCATTATCATCACTGTTTAATATCCATTTTCCACACTAGCATGGGTTAGACAAGTTGTCTCATTGTGAGACAAGTCAGATCAGATGACCATGTCTTGCTCATACAGAACTGTTTCTATGGCTGAATACCCTTCCTAACACCAACCACATTTACAGCATGGACTGGGTGCTTTTTATTGTGTCACCAGCACAACCAGCTGACAGATTGGACTGGGTGCTTTTTATTGTGTCACCAGCACAAAATATCTCAGACTCTATTCTCTCTAGGGTTGGATGAAGCAGCAAAATAAACATATGCTTAGGGCACCAAGAAGACAGGAGCCCCATTTTATTCAAATTAAATGCACATATCATTCCAGACTTTATATATGTGTTGGGGGCCTTTTAAGTGCTTGGAGGCTCAAAAGGTCTTAACCTGGTGTTAATTCTCTCCAATGCTGCCATGAGTACCACGTGGAAAATACTCCATCAATACTGCTCAAATGATGTTAGCATCTTGTTTTAAATTCACTATGGCTTATCACACACCCTCAGTCCCTGCCGTCATAAGTACCTTACACAAGGTGAAATCGCATTATCATAGTATATGCCACAACTTTACCTCAACTAATAATGCCCTAATCAAATCTATCTCAAAAACAAATCAAGGAAAAGACCCTATAACCTTTACATGATTTGGTTTTATTTAAAGTTACCATCTCCTAGAGGTGTCAGCTGACCTTGTGTCATTCATACGTTCCATTATATATACACACACATATATATATATGCACACACACAAATATATAGATATATTAACACAAATGAACACACATATATATATATATATAAATATAGCATTAAAAAGATCCGAAGTCATATGAATGGTCGGTTAGCCTCATTATAATAAATCTAATAATATATATATGCAGTGGGTCCTCGATATACAGTTCTTTATCCGGTAAATTCACAGATACGGTTTTGGGTAATTACTACCATCAATTCTATTTACGGTAAAAAAAATTCACAGATACAGTTTTTGGTCGTGTTTTGTCTATATTGTACCGTAGCGCCACCTGTAGTAAGCAATAAATTCCCCCTTGAATTCGTGGAAACTGACTGCTATTCGAATTCTAGGAAAATTGTTTTACTACTGCTATCGTACTAACTGACCTTACCGAGAAACTGGCCAATCACGAGCGAGTTCAGATATCGGTCGATGACGTCATTGATCACTTCAGTTTGGCAAACTAGCATGTCCTCTCAGTGAGAGAATTTTTGCCGAACTGAAGTGATCAGTTAAGAATTATGACGTCATTCAAAGTAAGAGAAAACCCGACGGCGTGTTTTTGGAGCATAATTATCACAGCATATCTTATAACCCCATATCTCATGGCTCCAAAACGTCCTGCAAATATTGCTGATGCAGATGGAAAGTCCAAACGCATGAGGACGAGCCTGACTTTGGAGATAAAGCTGGACATTTTGAAAAGGAAGGAAAAGGGGCAAGGTACGTCCGCTATAAGTCGTAATTAGGCCTAGCCCAGTCTACAGTCTAGACTGTTTTAAAAAATAGTGAGGCTGTCAAAAAAGTTGGGGAGAATGCTACGAGCCTACAGAGTAAATTGTTGACCAAACATCGTGAGCCAATTATGGATAGGATGGAAAGTTGCTCAAAATTTGGATCAACGACCAAAATCGTCAAAATATGCCTCTGTCTTTAAATGTAATCAGTGAGAAAGCATTGTCCATTATTGACAGGCTCAAGACTGAAATGGGGGTGGAGAACTTTGTATTCAAGGCAAGCAAAGGCTGGTTTGATAAGTTCAAACGGTTACAGGTGAGGCTGCCAGTTCTGACAAAGAGAGTGCTGAAAAATTCAAGGCAGAGTTAGAGAAAGGCATTGCAGAGAATGGGAACAGCAAAAAACAGGTTATTAATTATGATGAAACAGGACTTTATTGGAAAAAGATGACCAGTAATACTTATATTGACAAGGAGGAGAAAAGTGTGAAGGGGTACAAAGCCTCAAAGGACCGCGTTACTCTGTTACTTGGAGGGAATGCAGAAGGAGATTTAAAGCTAAACCCACTCATTATCTACCATTCTGAAATTCCAAGAGCACTCAAGGGGTTACTTAAGCAATACCTACCAGTGATATGGAAGTCTAATAAGAAGGCATGGCTGATCACTTCAATTCACCAGGATTTTTTCACCTCATATCTGTCACCAACCCTTAAGGAATATGCATTAGCTAACAACATTGCCAACCATTTTCTGTTATTAGTGGACAACGCCTCCAGCCACCCATGGGCAATGGAAGACTGGTCAGAAAATATTGAGGTTTTGTTTCTCCCCCCAAACACCACAGCTCTCATTCAGCCGATGGATCAAGCAGTCATCAAAACATTTAAGGCATACTACCAGCGGAGAACCATGCAGCAGCTGATAAAGGACACAGATGGGCCTGACAAGCCCACGATCAGGGAATGGTGGAAATTGTACAACATCAAGCATGGCTTAGACAACATCAAGGCATCTTGGGAAGAAGTGAAGCAGTCTATGAACTTGGCCTGGAAGAAACTATGGCCAGCATGTGTGAATGACTTCCAAGGCTTTGCTGAGGACATTGGTGTGATAAAAAAAGATATTGTAAATCTCTGCCATAGAGCTGGCTTCGATGTTAATGATGATGATATGCAAGACCTTTTGTAAAGCCACGCTGAACCACTCTCCAATGATGAACTCATAGAACTAGACAAGGCGATACAGGAGACAGAAAAAGAAGAAGAGGAGGAAGAAGAACCTGTGCATGGCTTGGACATAAAATCTCTAAGAGAATGTCTCGGGAGTATCGAAACAATCTTAGAAACCCTGCTAGGAGCATGACCCCAACCCTGCTAGGAGCAGCAAAGTGGCTCAAGACGTCGAGAAAAGCGTCAAGATTTACCAAGAAATGTATGAAGCCAAAAGAAACACCGCCAAACAGTCCTCCATCTACTCTTTCTTCAAGCCAGTCACACCTGCCAACCGTGCTACAGCTGGCCCTTCAACATCCACTGCAGTCGACGAGTTTGTTGGTTTTGAGCCTCCCACATCACCCTCATCCTCCCCTGCCAACTTAGCCCAAGAAGAGTAAGTGCTGAAACCCATACTGTCCCTTAGCCTCGGGAGGGACAAATGAAGAGGCATATCATCTGATGGACTACGCGGCATGTGTAAGGTACAGTAAATAAAAAAAAAACATTATTTCTTTTCTGTAGGAATGACTTTCTCTATGTGCTGGAACGCATCCCTATCTATTTCATGTTATAATGGGTTCTTTATACGGTAATTCGATATACGGTAAGGGTTTCAGGAACGCATATATACCGTATATCGATGACTCACTATATATATATATATATATCATTCACCATCATTCATTTATATATATATATATATATATATATATATCCAAAATTAAGATAAATCAAATGAATTTAATCTAAATCAAAATTATGGGTGTCATACCAGAAAGACATGCGCCATATCACCCGCAAAATAAGCTCTAAGATTCTAACGAGTAGGTCCGAGCATTTTATAACTAGAAATTGATTAACATATAAATAAACATGAATAATCACAGGAGATAATTTTTACAAGTGTGTAACCACACATAGCTAGGTTGGTAACTAAATAAAGTTGACCAGAACTTCAAAAATATATACCTTATAATATGATTAATCTTCCCTGTATATATTCCATTAAAGAAATATATTTCACCAATTAATCATATTATAAGGTATATATTTTTGAAGTTCTGGTCAACTTTATTTAGTTACCAACCTAGCTATGTGTGGTTACACACTTGTAAAGATTATCTGCTGTGATTATTCATGTTTATTTATATGTTAATCAATTTCTAGTTATTATATATATATATATATATTCATATATATATATATATACATTATATATATATATATATACATTATATATATATATATATATATATACATTATATATATATACATATATATATATATATATATATATATATGCAGAGGTTATATTTAATTTGTTGGGATTCAACAAGCTTAAACATTTTTATAACTGATATAAAGCACTCAACAGTATGGTGGAGTAAATATACAATTCCTATCCAGGAAGCTCCAAACGTTAAGGTTGTCTTTTTTCAGGGTATGTTAATATTTATTTATAAAACTAATCTGTATTGAATTTTATCTTATGAAAGCGCACCATAATTTGCCTTGGTGGCCCTTGAAATATGTATAATAAAATAAATATGGTTTTATAAATATAGTTTCCATTTGTTAATATATTATATATATATATATATATATATGTATGCATACATTATATACATACATACACCATTACAAACTATATCATCATCATCATCATCATCGTTTAACGTCCGTGTTCCATGCTTGCATGGGTTTGGACGGGAGTTTTCCCACTTGAGGCAAGAGTGGTTGTCTTGCTCGCATAGGACTGTCTGGCGGGTTTTCTACAGTTGGATGCCCTTCCTAACACCAACCACATTTACAGTGTGGGTCTGGGAGGTTTTTACCGTGTTGCCTACACGGCCACATTACAGCGTGGACTGTGTGTTTTTTTGTCATGACACCTACACGATCTCATTTGTTTTGGCCTGGATGTTGTGGCACCAACATAACTTTATATTGAAGGGGCGGTGTGGATGGGGTGGGGTGGTGGGACGGGGGTGTATTTTGTTAGAGATGCCTACTGACTGTAGTAGGTTTTACTTTCTATTTAGGTAAGGCGGGTCTTCTCTATTACTGAGTACCGCCAAAGGTCTCAGTCCAGTGACATTGTCTTGGAGAGGTGTAAGTGTGTGAGGTCGGAATTTATCAGCTCGTCCCAGGTTTTTCTGGGTCTGCCTACTCCGTGGCTATCGTCTATCTTTATTGTCCTGCACTTTGTTATACAGCTGTTGTCTTTCATGCGCATCACGTGATCATACCAACGTAGCCTTCTCTCGAGTAAACAACATCTGATCCCTCTTATTTCTAATTTTTTCCTTAGTTTGTTTATGCTTTGCCGTTCACGTATATTACTATATTATATACATATATATACACATACCACAAATACATACATACACGTGAATAGAAGGGTGTAGGAAATAGTGTATGGTGGTATGTGAAATGCTATATATCTCTGGTTCTGTGTTCAGCCTCTTTCCTTGCCATTTCATTCAAGACATGTAAATATCTCATGTACCTAGCAACAAATACATCTACACTTGCTAGTATCATATTTGTTTACTTTCAATGTTGTGTGTCAAATAGATTATAGTTTCACTCTGGCTCCACTACTTGGACCATGTGAAAACAACTTCTCTACTTAATTGAAACAAACAGATTTTCATCATCATCATCACCATTTTACATGTTTTTCCATGCTTGAATGACTTGGATGGGTCTTTTTTAAGACAGCTTCTCTCCTCATCTGTTGTGCTCCTTCATCTAATCTGGAAGGTTCACCTTTCTTTAGATCAGCTCTCACAATCTCTGCCCAGCTTTTCTTCGGTCTTCCTTTTTGACAGCTTACTTCCAGTTGGGTCTTCTGACATATCTTCATGCAACGATCTTCATCCATACGCACCCTGTGTCCATACCAGAGACATTTTATTTCTTGCTTACTACATTTCAGTTTTTCTCTCAGCTCTTCTTTCATTACACAATAAATCAATCACATTTCTTTTATGAGCTTGTGTGAATATGTTTAATGCAGGACACAGTTGGAGAGCAGAGAGGACCTACATGAAACAGCTAAGTAAAGATATGCTGAGTGCAATCCAGAGGACCAACTACGAACAATGGATGACAGAGTTGTATGAAGAACGAGAGTGTTGCAATCTGTGCAGCACGCCAAGATGATGAGACAAATGAAAATGTGCATGGGTCTGAGATGAGGAGTCAGCAACATGTGGGCCATTGAGAGTGTCCTCTGAGCACCTTGGACATTTTCAAATTTTTATATGTAAGATATGGTATAACACGTGGGCCATGGACAAAATTAAAACAATCAAATGTGGGTCATTTCAAAAGTAAGTTACTGATCCCTGATAGTGGCATTATATTTAGTTAAGTAAAAATAAGAAAATAAAAACAAAGAATTACGTGGAGGCAGCCAAATTAGCTTTGTTATCAACAGTATGGGGTGAAGTTGTACTGGCTGTGTTTATTGGGTGGGTTTATCATGTAAATCACCAACACTAGGGAGGTTGTTATGAAAGCCCTAATTAGTAGAACATATCCTTTTGAGAAAACCTGCACTAATAGAAAGTGTATAGCATACAAATTAAGCCCACAAATTAACTGCAAAACTAGGAACATAGTATATAGCATAAGATGTACGGCAGGGCAGTGTAGAAATAGGAACAAGACTTACATAGGTGAGACAGCCCGTAGCATAGGAGAACGGTTAAATGAACATTGGGGAGAACTCTAGGGTGGGAAAAACTCATCAGTACTCCACATAAATGGAACATGGGAGCACACTAGAGAACATAGGAATGAAAATCATCCACACAGAAAAGACTCAATGCTCCGACAGATTACGGAAGTGACAAACATAAATGAACTCCAACCAAAATTAAACAGAAAACATGAGAGGAATAACAACAATGTCACAACTAGTAGCTAAGAACAAAATAAAGACATAGAGACACACAAAGAACCAAACTAATAAAACAAACCAGACACACACAGATAGAACACACAACCAACTAGTGACAAGAAATAAACGTATAAATAAAACACACACACACCCAAATATAATGCATGTGCAGCCCAAATACACAACAAGCAACACACAAAAACAAGATGGTGTAGGACAGATGAAAGGAGAGACAAAATAACAATCAGCCATGTACGAGGTCACAGAATGTGAGACAAAAGAGCTTTGACAATATATAAATTATATGATAAAGTAGAAAATCAAACTTTCCAGTTGTTGTCTTCCTGTTTCTTCTACAACAACTACAACGGTACGCGATGGGGCCCACCCACAGCCCCGGCGGACAGAATGGAGAAGGTGTTTCCCCGGAGGACGGCAAGGGAGACACTAACTCGCGGGGCTCACACCTGCGGCTGGCCAGCTCAGCGCCTATGGTGGTGAGTAAGGAGGTAGCCCTGGGACTGAGGACACCAGAAGTCTCCACTGCCAGGGGTACGACCGCAAACCTGCCGGAGAGCGACCGGTATTTGAGGAGTTAGGCCCCCTCAGCCCGACGTGCAGCAGAACCTGGGTCAGTCACAGACTGTACCAGGTTGCGGCTGCAGAAAGTGTTGGTGCAAGTGGCATCCCAGACGAGGGGTTTGCCACCGCGGAATGGGAAGATGGTCATGCCATCTGGCCTTTTGCCGTCCCCTCGATCCAGCCCCACCGGCTCGAGCTGGGAAGTGAAGCCTGCAGCGTCCAAGCCATGCTTAATGACCTCGTTGAGGGCAGCATGGCGTGGAATGCGACCGGCACTGTGGCGACAGGAAAGCGGGTGGAGGCCGAAAGAGTCCATGGTGGAACCGCAGCGACATTGGTGTGGCTGGCAGATCCGGAGGCCGAGCCTCAGGGAAACGCCGATGCGCAGGCTATGGTTGTCTAGCTACGTGCCAGTGGAGGAGGGCAGAGCATGGAGCCAGGCACCACTGTGGGGTTTGGAGGCCGCACGAAAACAAGCAAGGCGGTGCTGGTCGAGCTGGCGTATGAGCCTGTCTGAGGCCAGGCTGCACTGGATGGCATCCTAAGTGCATTGGGGGGACTTGACGTCAACAAGGGGGAGAAGGAGGAGGGACGTCTACTGGGCTAAGTCCCACAGGCGGCCTCACGTTCTCTGAACACTGAGGGTTCTGTTGTTTTGAAGAACCCTGCTGACGAAGACGCGGCCAGAGGTTACCGACAAAAGATACGCCAGCAAAGCTAGTGTGATCAGGGACCAAAGGCCAAGGCCGCCATACCTGACAGGTAAAGTGGCCTGTTGCTACCCTATGTCATCAAACTTGATGTTGCATATCGCCTCAGGAAGTCTATAATAAATTGAAGTGAAAACCAAGTATATTTTGTAAAACCTTCCTCCTCTTCACCTCCCCCAATCCTCTTCACCTTATTATTATTGTTTCTTCACTCAGCTTCTAATACTAGAGATGTATTACAGTGTTGTTCACTAACAGTAAACTGAGGTAACACCCCTTATCTCAGCTTCTAACACTGGAGATCTATTACAGTGTTGTTCTGTACCAGTAAACTGAGGTAACAACCTTATTTTTTGAGTACCCTCCGGTGTATTCGAGCTGTTCCAAGCAATGCTGGTTTTGTAAGGGATCCATCCATATTGTGATCCCTATTTGTTTAATGTTCTGTTAGGGTTATTATTATTATCATTATATATGATATACAAACACATAAATGTAAACATATATAAAATGCACACACACAAACATGCATATATATGCATGTTTGTTTGTGTGTATTTTATAGCAGTATGAACCATGAATTGGTTGGTATTATGAAGGGCATCCAGCTATAGAAACCATGCTCCCAGTACACTCTGTAAAGTGGTTGGTATTATGAAGGGCATCCAGCTATAGAAACCATGCTCCCAGTACACTCTGTAAAGTGGTTGGTATTATGAAGGGCATCCAGCTATAGAAACCATGCTCCCAGTACACTCTGTAAAGTGGTTGGTCTTAGGAAGGGCACCAGCTATAGAAACCATGCTCCCAGTACACTCTGTAAAGTGGTTGGTTTTAGGAAGGGCACCAGCTATAGAAACCATGCTCCCAGTACACTCTGTAAAGTGGTTGGTTTTAGGAAGGGCACCAGCTATAGAAACCATGCTCCCAGTACACTCTGTAAAGTGGTTGGTTTTAGGAAGGGCACCAGCTATAGAAACCATGCTAGAATGGAAGAGTTGAGCAAGGTGTGGTCATCTGACCAGTTTAAGAGCTGAACATGACAACTTATCTAAACACATCACTCAACGATGTATATATGTGTATATATGTGTGTGTATGTGTGTGTGTATAATGTACATACTCAAGAATATACAATATATATACAATTAATAACCCTGCTAGCGTGGAAGATGTGAAACGATGATGATGATGATGTGTATGTGTGTGTTTATAATGTATATACACAGGAATATACATTATACAGGAATGTGCGTGTCCAATCATTGTTGATATATAGGCAGATAGAGAGACAGACAGAAGGACAGATAGAGAGACAGACAGAAGGACAGATAGAGAGAGAAATATGTAGACAGACACCAGGCAGGGCAAATAGCTGGACAGAGATATATATATATACAGAGAGGAGGGGGGGACAGACAGATAGACATATAGATAGATAGATATGTTTCTTTATTAGCTACAGGGGCACAAAAGAAGGGGACAAATACAAAGGGGGAAGTTTACATACAATAGAAACGTGTAAAATATTATCACAAATGTAATTGAAAAATTAATCGATTTTCCCCAATAAGGGCAGACATTTCATATGGGTAACACATACCCCCGAAAAAATGTGCAGCCCTCATCTCCAGGAGTACAAAGAGTTTGTACCCCTTTCCTCTCTACCTCTTTTTCCTCAACCTACAGGCTGATATAGAGAGAAGGCCCATTCACTCGGGCCATTCTCGCCACTTTCACCCACCTTTCATAAAACTTGCTGGGGTACAGCACCTCTCTCTCCATTCTGATTATTCTTCCAAAGTGGTATTTGAAAAAAAGAATCAGTTGTTGGCCGGAGAGAAAAGTGTCTGACCTCAGCCCTTTTAACCTCATCCACCATACAACCTCTTTCGCCATAGTTATCACACAAAGGAAAACCCCCTCTCCGTCGTTTTTGAAGGAGGGTGGCGGTTTGATCATGACAATAGACTCGGTGGTCAACCGGATTGGTCCCACCCGCGACAATAGTCGATCTACATAGCCCAACAGGTCGGTAACGCCCAGGCAGTGTATGAATGCGTGCGCGACGGTTTCTTCACCTCGCACGCATCTCGGACAGATATTTTTCGAAGGGTCCCTGCCCGGGCGCCCATGTCTGTAGAGCTCGTCTCGAACTGGTAGAGCTCCTCGGTAGCACTGCCAGGCCAGGGACTTTTGGAAGTTGTCCATCGGTCCCAGGCGGAAGGTCCTACCGAACAGACTCGCCAGTTCGTCTTCCTCTACGCCTAGTTTCTCTGAGCGCGTCGTTGCACTTGCTGCGGAACAACCCTCTATAGAATGACGAGGTGGAGTCTCCACTGATCGCCGGGTCCGCCTGCCAGAGGGCTGTGAGCGCCTGAGCCCATTCGATGTGCCAGTCGCCCATTTTCCTCGGTCTTTTCTTGACCCAGGACTGCAGCTCGGTCAGCGAGACGAGTCGTGGGAAGGCTCGCCTCATGAACGGGGCCCACACCGGTTTTCCGGTGAGGAATACGTGGAGGTGCCGCAGCTTGAGCGCGTGTTTGCGCATCGTCAGCCCCGGCATCCCGACGGGGCTGACAGACAGACATATAGATAGATAGATTTCTTTATTTGCCACATTCACCCACCTTTCAGGGAATTTACTGGGATGCATAGACAGATAGACATACAGATGGATAGATATATTTCTTTATTTGCCACAAGGGCGCACAAGAAAAGGGGACAATAAAAAGACACATGCTGGGGATTTTACATACAGTCGTGTAAAAATATTGAAACAAACAATTGTAACATTCGAAATCCCCAATAGGGGGGAGATGCCACAAATGGGTTGTTTAATACCCCATCGATAGAACAACCCTCAACTTCAGGAGTGTGTTGTGCAAGTGCTCCTTTCTTCCTTTTGCTCTCTTCTTTAACCTACAGGCTTATAAACAGAGAAAGCCCAATCACTCGGGCCATTTTTGCTTCATTCACCCACCTTTCAGTAAATTTACTGGGGTGCAGTGCCTCTCTCTCCACTTTGATTCTCCTTCTAAAGTGATACTTAAAGAAGGGAATCAATTGTTGTCCGGAGTGAAAGGCATCTTTCCTCAGTCCTCTCAATCTCGTCCACCATATAACCTCTTTCACCATAGCCACTGTACAGAGGAAAACCGCCTCTCTTGTTTTTGAAAGAGGCTGGCGGTTTGATCCTTACTATGGACTCAGTAGTCAACTGGATTTGTCCCATACGCGACAGCAGTTGTTCTGCATAGTTCCACAGGTTGCTTACACCTGGGCAGTGTACAATTGCGTGTAAGACGGTTTCAATGTCCTGCGTGCATCTTGGACACGTCCTCTTGGAAGGATCCCTGTCGGGGCGTCGGTGCCTGTAAATCTTATCTCAAATGGGTAGAGCTCCTCGGTAACACTGCCAGGCCAGGGACCTCTGAAAGTTGTCCATAGGTCCTGGGCGGAAAGTCCTACCGAACACACTGGTGAGTTCGTCGTCGCACTTGTATCGCATGAGGTGGAGGTTGTCGTGTATGGACCTGGTCGGGATTGCACACGTTTGTGCTTTCCCTACCAGGTTTTCGACGACAAGCGCCAGCCTTGTTGCTAGCACCTTGGCCAAAATTTTTAACTCTGTGTTGAGTAGAGTTATGGGCCTGAAATTGTTTATTTCGTCCCCCTTGTTCTCGTCTTTCCTGATCAGCGTTGCCTGCAGAACTGGGAATTGTCCCGTTCTGCTGCCAATTGCAGTAGACGGCTTAGAGGACGCCAGAGAACAAGTCCTGCATGCCTATGTAAAGATAGATATCTTTATTTGCCACAAGGGCGTACAAGAAATGGGACATTACAAGACGATAAGGCGGGGGTTTTACATGAAAATTGTGTAAACGTTAACATTAATAAATCTCAATAAACTATATATTAAAATATTAACAATCGAAATCCCCAGTAGGGAGGAACATTACTGCAGGGTTGTTTTACACCCCGTAGACAGAACAACCTTCAACACGAGGAGCACGTTTTATAGGTGTTCCCGTCTTCCCTCTATTTATCTTCCTCAACCTACAGGTTAATATACAGAGAAGACCCATTCACTCGGGCCATTTTCGCCACATTCACCCACCTTCAGCGAATTTACTGGGGTGTAGCACCTCTCTCTCCACTCTCACCTTCCTTCTGAAGTGGAATAGTTAGACAGATAGATAAATGGACAGATAGATGGACATATAGATGGACAGTTAGTTGGACAGATAGATAGATAGATTCATAGATAGATATCTTTCTTTATTTGCCACATGGGCGTACAAAAATGGGACATTACAAGACGTGACGGCGGGGGTTTTACATAAAAATAACTTTAACATTAATAAATAACAATAAACTACATATAATAAAATAACAATTGAAATCCCCAATAGGGGGGGGGGGACGTTACTGCAGGGTTGTTTTACACTCCGTGGATAGAACAACCCTCAACATCAGCATAGATAGATAGACAGATGGACAGACAGATAGACAAACAGATAAATAGACAGACAGACATATATATAGAGAGAGATAGACAGACAGATAGACTGATAGATAGATAGATATATATCTTTATTTGCCACAAGGGCGTGCAAGAAATGGGACATTACAAGACGTGACGGAGGGGGTTTTACATAAAAATCCTATAACTTTAACATTAAATATAGGCAGACTGAAATTCAGAATCATGTGTGTGTGAGTGTAAGATAGATTAAGCTGAAAGTGGTAAAAAAAAACGAAGGAATTGGTGAATTTGTCCGTTTATTCAATGAACAGGAATGATGTGTTTTATGATAAGTGTTGGTTTGTGAAATGTTTAGCATTAGTTTCACTGTTTAAGGTGTGGTCAATGTGAAGAACTAGCAACGGTGAGATCTTTCATATATAAACAAGTGTTGGAGAAGTCTCTTTTGTCATATGATCGTGATGACAGCCAAATATTAAATCATTTATCAAATTATACGATTGGGGGGGGGGGGGGGGATTTACAAGTTGAACAAAACAACGGAAAAACAAGAGAAAGACATGAAAATAAGAGAAGTTTAGCACTTTATAATAAGTCTTAGTTCAGCTGACATTTAGAATACTTTATTACAGAGAATTATGTCTGTGGGATCCGTGGGAGAGGATATGTCGATGGACGTGTGTGTGTGTGTGATAAACGCGCGCGTGTGTATGTGTGATAAACGTGTGTGTGATAAACGTGGATGAACGTGTGTGTGAAAGTATGTGTGTGTATAAACGTGTGTGAGTATATAAATGTGTGAATAAACGTGTGCGTGTGAGAATAGGTGTGGATGAATGTGTATATAAACGTGTGTGATTGTATAAACGTGTGTATGTGAGAGAGTAATCGTGTATGTATGTATAAACGTGAGTATATAAAGGTATGTATGTGTGTATAAAGGTATGGATGTGTGTGTATAAAGGTATGTATGTGTGGTGTGTATATAAAGGTATGTATGTGTGTATAAAGGTATGGATGTGTGTATAAAGGTATGGATGTGTGTGTATAAAGGTATGGATGTGTGGTGTGTATATAAAGGTATGTATGTGTGTATAAAGGTATGTATGTGTGTATAAAGGTATGGATGTGTGTATATAAAGGTATGTATGTGTGTATAAAGGTATGGATGTGTGTATATAAAGGTATGTATGTGTGTATAAAGGTATGGATGTGTGTATAAAGGTATGTATGTGTGTATAAAGGTATGGATGTGTATATAAAGGTATGTATGTGTGTATATAAAGGTATGTATGTGTGTATACAATGAAAAGTGTAGAAGATTAATGTTAAAACAAGAACAGCAACAAATATGTCAAAGTTATTGGGTTTGTTTTTTACTGAAAACTTAATTGACGCACTTCTCGGTAGGGATCCGCCTGTCCCTGTGTATATATATGCGCGCGCGTGTGTGTGTGTGTGTGTGTATAATATATATATATATATATACATATATATATATCACGGAATGTTGTCATCTAAGAGTAACCTGTATTTTTCTTAATATCTTGTTGCGTGTTGATAGAAGTGAGGAATTTTGAGGTTATTGGAAATATAATCTAGAAGCAGCGGTAATATAATCTAATATTTAACTTATAAACATAAATAATATGTAGAATACATTTGGTGACAAACATTCTAGCAATGTGTGTGTGTGTGTTTACATATATATATCTTTTTCAATATCCCACCTTCTGTCTATCTATTTCAGTATATTACGTATGTTTGCGTGAATATATATATATATATATATACACACACACATTCCGAATAACTTAATAGTATTTTAATGTAGAACGAGAGAAAGTGAGAGAAATCCCCCAGTGTGTGTGTGTATATAATATATATATATATATTATGTGTGTGTGTGTGTCTATGAATGTGTGCGAAAATGCGTGTTTGTTTGTTTTGTCTTTGAGATTCCAAGACTCCAAAAGATTAAATATAATAATTACACCCCATCCCCGTATTCTAACAAAACAAAAACAATAAGAAGAAAAAGACAGGAAAGAGAGATCGATGATGGTGGTGGACTACGGAATGATATTTAAGATGACAACATATAGAAATATTGAGAGTTTTGTGAGGTTTGTTTTACCTGCAAGAAACGGAAAGCTCGACAAGAGTAGCTGGTACCATGCTACTACCAGGAACGAACATATCAGTAGCCATTTTGTGTACTATAATGAACCAAAACACAGACACGCACGCCTACACCACCTTAACAGTGTGGTATCACCGCGATAATGTGGACATACACACAGCCACACACATACATACAGAGAGATACATATAGACAGAAACATAGACACATATATATATATTTTTTAATACATACATACTTACACACGCAAAACAATTGGTAGACAAGTGCGTGTGTATGTGTATATATGATGTAACTATGTGTGTGTATATATGATGTAACTATGTGTGTGTGTGTGTGTGACGGCACATAGTTATAATTGAGACAGTCAGTCACTGGTGACGTTAAAACCTATAAACTACACCCGCCTTTCATAGTCACTATCATAACTACTACCACTAGGCAGCATAAGACTCGCTAGAAATAGTAGCTAAATCCACCTTACACCTTGTAAGACATGAGAGTTGGTAACACCATTACCATCATAACAACTACCACCACCAAACAGCATAGGACTCGCTAGAAATAGTAGCTAAATCCACCTTACACCTTGTAAGACATGAGAGTTGGTAACACCATTACCATCATAACAACTACCACCACCAAACAGCATAGGACTCGCTAGAAATAGTAGCTAAATTCACCTTACACCTAGTAACACATGAGAGTTGGAATTATCATCATCGTAATAACAACTACCACCAACAGGCAACATAGGACTCGCTAGAAATAGTAGCTAAATCCCCCTTAGATCATGCCCTCCCTGTCACCATAAAAATATGATGTCTTCGACTCTGCCTATAAATAAGATACAGTGGTTATTACCAGATATTTTTTATGATAATTCTGCCCGAAACATGGCCGACCTGGGGTTAAACAACAACAGCTACTACTGTCGCACTTTAAATAATACACTACCTAATGTTCTCAGAATGGTGTAAGGTGAATACTAAACATTCTTTAGGCAACAAGTAAATAGTATCGATTGTTAGAACAATGTGTATTTTTAGGCACAAGGCCAGAAATTTCACGGGCGGAATAAAGTCGACCTCAGTACTTGACTGGTACTTTGATCCTAACAAGGACGAAATGTAGTGGGATTTCAACTAGTAGTAATAATTGTTTCTACTTTTGGCACAAGGCCAGCGATTATTCCAGTGTATTACTGGTACTTTATTTTATCGATCCCGTAAGGATGAAAGGCAAAGTTAACCTCGGCGGTATTTGAACTCGGATCGTAACGGATCGTAACTCTATGCCGCAAAGCATGTTGTTCGACGCTCTACCGATACTGCCAATCCACCGCCCTAATGATTTGTAATTGAGGCACAAGGCCAGCAATTTGTGGAAAAGAGAAAGTCGATTGTACGATACCCAGAAAGCTGAAAGACAGTTGAGCTCAGCGGGATTTGAACTCAAAACGTAAAGAGCTAGAACAAATATCGCAAAACATTTGTCCGGCGCTCCAACGATTCTGCCAATCCACAGGCACAAGGCCCGCAGTTTTTGGTGAGTGTGGGGTTGATTATGTCGACTTTTGTACTTCACTGGTACTTTTTTTATCCCCCCCCCCTCCTGCGGGGGGATGAAAGGCAAAGTTAAACTCACCGGTATTTGAACATATATATGTGTGTATATATAATATATATATATAATATATATATATATATATATATATATATATATATATATATATATATATATATATATATATATATATATATATATATATATATAAAGAAGAAATTAAAAGATGGTTAAAAAAGTTCCATATATTTTATTATGCGCAATATATGGAACTTTTTTAACCATCTTTTAATTTCTTCTTTATATATACTCCAGTTCTACCAACTGTTGAGTGCTACTTATCTGATATATGCATAGTTTTATTGTTCTACAATATTACTCACCTCCTACATATATATATATATATGTGTGTGTGTGTGTGTGTGTACTTTTGTTTATTTATTTAATTTAAAATACTAAGGTAATGTCGTGAACAATTATCATTATTATTATCAGGTAATAAAAGGCACTGAAATAACCAAGCACCCTCACGGGCATCACCTGACACCTCAGTAAGGTGAGGTGATAGCGAGGCTAAGGCACTGAAATAGCCAAGCACCCTCACGGGCATCACCTGATACCTCAGTAAGGTGAGGTGATAGCGAGGCTAAGGCACTGAAATAGCCAAGCACCTTCACGGGCATCACCTGATACCTCAGTAAGGTGAGGTGATAGCGAGGCTAAGGCACTGAAATAGCCAAGCACCCTCACGGGCATCACCTGATACCTCAGTAAGGTGAGGTGATAGCGAGGCTAAGGCACTGAAATAGCCAAGCACCCTCACGGGCATCACCTGATACCTCAGTAAGGTGAGGTGATAGTGAGGCTAAGGCACTGAAATAGCCAAGCACCCTCACGGGCATCACCTGATACCTCAGTAAGGTGAGGTGATAGCGAGGCTAAGGCACTGAAATAGCCAAGCACCCTCACGGGCATCACCTGATACCTCAGTAAGGTGAGGTGATAGTGAGGCTAAGGCACTGAAATAGCCAAGCACCATCACGGGCATCACCTGATACCTCAGTAAGGTGAGGTGATAGTGAGGCTAAGGCACTGAAATAGCCAAGCACCCTCACGGGCATCACCTGATACCTCAGTAAGGTGAGGTGATAGCGAGGCTAAGGCACTGAAATAGCCAAGCACCCTCACGGGCATCACCTGATACCTCAGTAAGGTGAGGTGATAGTGAGGCTAAGGCACTGAAATAGCCAAGCACCCTCACGGGCATCACCTGATACCTCAGTAAGGTGAGGTGATAGTGAGGCTAAGGCACTGAAATAGCCAAGCACCCTCACGGGCATCACCTGATACCTCAGTAAGGTGAGGTGATAGCGAGGCTAAGGCACTGAAATAGCCAAGCACCATCACGGTCACCACCTGCCACCTCAGTAAGCTGAGTTGTTGGTAATGGCAAGAACTTCTCTGTCAGCGGCCCAACTCCACCAAATGTGTCAAAGGTCACAGGAAAAATAGTTGTTTGATAGTTCGTCATTAAGAATTTCTACTTAAGGTAATAAAAATAATAAAATTAAATAGTAAAAATAATTTTAAAAATCTCTAGAGTCTAAAGCAGTTGCTATATTTTTAGCTGGTATTGCGTTTTCGGCCAATGCTATATATAATTTACTGGGGTGGGGTACTGAGGCTACAGAAGCCCGATGGGCTGCCTTGGGGTAAGCGAAAGAGGGAAAAAGGAAAATGAAGAGGAGAGGGAGTGGAAGGAAGTGATAAGAAGAGATAAAGGGAAGAAGAAAAGAAAAAGCAAAAGAAAAGAAGTACATCTACCTATGTATGCTGGGGTTTTCCCTATCTTGTTGGGCAAGTGGGGAAAAGAAGGGTGTTGCAGCCATTGTCTACCCACCTGTGTTATGAGGGGGTTCGAGGGCAAAGTAAGTCCTACGCACTCGGTGTTTACATGCAGTTACAAGTGCGTCTTTTTTATTTAGGAGTTGGTCCTTCGTAAACAGCATTTGTAATGTTTCCTCCGAGCATAAGTTACACGGACGGCGTCCTCCCGTGTAGGAGTTAGCGCTGGACAGTAAGCTCCAAGTAAGGTGGTATGTTATGTTGTTATCTCGGAGGTTCTAGCTGTGGTCCGAAAGTGTAGTGGCATGTCACCGGGCCGGTTTTCGGAACGTATCGACATGATGGTAGAACCGGGTCTTGAAGTCGCAAGCGGTTAATCCTATATAGGCTTTGTTGGAGGTTTCTGTCCTCACGTTGCATTTGTAGATCAC
This sequence comes from Eledone cirrhosa, assembly GCA_964016885.1. Lineage (NCBI taxonomy): Eukaryota > Metazoa > Mollusca > Cephalopoda > Octopoda > Eledonidae > Eledone > Eledone cirrhosa. Next base: position 92,320,838 of record OZ024746.1, on the reverse strand, counting down.
GTTACGTTCTCGGCATCTGTTGTTGAGGAGGCACGTAGATCTATCAGGGCAGTTACACCTCCTGGTAGGCTCTCCACTAATGTCTAGGTTGTTTCCTCCATAGAGGTTGAGTTTCTTGTTGTTTGAGGAGGTGATGTTTTGTGCGAAGTTGGGTGTAGTGCTGTAGGAGAGTTTGATAGGTTTTTTTGTTGATTATGTTGTGGTAGCGGTGTTGTGGTGGGAAGTGTTTTTTGAGGAGCCTAAAGATTTTCCCGATTGGTGTTGCCACCTCGGCATTGTGGGGAAGGGTTGAACCACGTTACGTGGCGTGAGCGGCGGCGTCGCCTGCTGGTTCCGCTAAGGGAAGCTGGATAGAAGGAGATTTCCTCCCGAAAGCCTCTTTGCTTGAGCGCCTGGTTGTAATGCGGCGCATATTCATCGAATATCTGCTCATTAACGGACAGGCGAGATATGCGGAGGGGGATGTTTTTAACCAGTTTATTGGTGATGTTTCTAGGATGGTTAGTGCGGCGATGGATGTAGTGAAGGTTGTCGTTTTGTTTCCTGTATGGGTAGTACAGATCATTTTCGAGGTTGAGGGTAACGTCCAGGAAATTGACTCGGGTTAGGGACGTTTGTAGGGTGATTTTAAATCCCCAGTCCCGGCAGAAGTTGATTAGTTGTTTACGGACCCGGTCTGTACTACTGGGGTTGTACCCTTTGAGGGTATGGAGCCCATCGTCTCGGTACAATCCACTGCCGAATGCAAGGAACATTTCGGTGAGCTTATGTAGTAGGAATAATCATATAAAATTGGTCACCTCGGCCGAGTCGGTCGCGCCCATACTGACGTCGACGAGGGAGTCGGGAGCTCTCTTTATCCACCTGGAGTTGTCGAAAAGGGGGACTATCTTCCTGGCGTGGAGAATGATGTTTCTTTTCGCAAACAGGTCAATTTTTTGCGTGAGCATCCGAAGGTAAAGTTTTCTCGGTGGAACTGGGATGTTTTTTAGTGGAGAAGTCGATGGTCTGTTTTCGCATGTTGGGTGTAATGAAACTTGAGCTGGAAAAATCGGGATATGGCGTGGTAGGGTCGGAAAGTGCTCTACTACGGACGTAGGAACTAGATAACGCAATGGCTGCAACATCCTTCATTTCCCCACTTGCCCAACAAGATAGGGGAAACCCCAGCATACATAGGTAGATGTACTTCTTTTCTTTTTCTTTTTCTTTTCTTCTTCCCTTTATCTCTTCTTATCACTTCCTTCCACTCCCTCTCCTCTTCCTTTTCCTTTTTCCTTCTTTCGCTTACCCCAAGGCAGCCCATCGGGCTTCTGTAGCCTCAGTACCCCCACCCCAGTAAATTATATATAGCATTGGCCGAAAACGCAATACCAGCTAAAAATATAGCAACTGCTTTAGACTCTAGAGATTTTTTTAATTATTTTTACTATTTAATTTTTTTTTTTTTTATCTTTTAATCTCAATTTATTAACCATATCTATAACGTCCTACTCTCAGTATGCTTTAGGCTAGTTAGGAAGCATTCCTAACTAGCCTAATTTCATACACACTCCTTAGAATTTGCTGTATAGAATTCACTTTCAACGCTTGGCCGGTTCCCCCCCACTTCCTCATTGTTCTACAGGCAAGTTCAGCCACCCTACCCCCACCCACTGCCATGAAAGATTTAATTGTGTTTACAAGAAATTTTGCCCAATCCTTTTGACAACTATAATCTTCTCATAAAAGGAATTACCCCATGACAAGTTCGGCTATTTATTACCACGCTAAAAATTCTAATTTAGTCCAAAAATAGCCGTCGAAACGGCTTGAGCTCTGTCGTCGGGATTAAACATTTTCATATATATTTCCAGGGAGTGTAACTTGGAGTTACCGTAGGTTCACCCGGGTGAGCACCCGATGTTTAGGTTCACTTCAGTGTCGATGTGTAGAGCTATACAGAATGTATTATAGTTAAATAAGGACGATTGGTTACTCCTTCATTACGTTTATTGGTTGGTGACGCGCGTTTCGCCAGCTCAAGGTTCGATCTGTATCGATCTGACCTGACTCTGTAACCCGCGGCTCGTCAGACCCCTTGTAATGTTAATGGAAGAATGAATACATGCTGTATGATATATATATAAGGCAATTTCGGGTCGTTGTCACGTTTTCATTTTATTTTTATTTTTCGAAAATTTCATTTTTTTTCAACATACATTCAGACCGCTACTTTTCTCTCTATCACTCTATCTCCCCTCCCTCTCTTACTCTATCTATCTATCTCCCCCCTCTCTCTCTCACTCTGTTATTCTCCCTCTCCCTCTCCCTCTCCCTCTCTGTTTTCAAAAAAAAATTCTAAATTTCAATTTGCGTACTAGGTTATGGTGAGGGTTGGGGTGAGAGGGTTGGGGTGAGAGGGTTGGGGTGAGAGGGTTAGGGTTATGATGAGGGTTGGGGTGAGAGGGTTAAGGTTAGGGTTGGTGTAAGAGGGTTAGGGTTATGGTGAGGGTTGGGGTGAGAGGGTTAAGGTTAGGGTTGGTGTAAGAGGGTTAGGGTTATGGTGAGGGGTGGTGTGAGAGGGTTAAGGTTAAGGTTAGGGTTGGTGTAAGAGGGTTAGGGTTATGGTGAGGGGTGGGGTGAGAGGGTTAAGGTTAAGGTTAGGGTTGGTGTAAGAGGGTTAGGGTTATGGTGAGGGGTGGGGTGAGAGGGTTAAGGTTAAGGTTAGGGTTGGTGTAAGAGGGTTAGGGTTATGGTGAGGGGTGGGGTGAGAGGGTTAAGGTTAAGGTTAGGGTTGGTGTAAGAGGGTTAGGGTTATGGTGAGGGTTGGGGTGAGAGGGTTAAGGTTAAGGTTAGGGTTGGTGTAAGAGGGTTAGGGTTATGGTGAGGGGTGGGGTGAGAGGGTTAAGGTTAGGGTTGGTGTAAGAGGGTTAGGGTTATGGTGAGGGGTGGGGTGAGAGGGTTAAGGTTAAGGTTAGGGTTGGTGTAAGAGGGTTAGGGTTATGGTGAGGGTTGGGGTGAGAGGGTTAAGGTTAAGGTTAGGGTTGGTGTAAGAGGGTTAGGGTTATGGTGAGGGGTGGGGTGAGAGGGTTAAGGTTAGGGTTAGGGTTGGTGTAAGAGGGTTAGGGTTAGGGTTATGGTGAGGGGTGGGGTGAGAGAGTTAGGGTTATGGTGAGGGCTGTGGTGAGAGGGTTAGGGTTATGGTGAGGGGGTTGGGGTGAGAAGGTTAGGGCTAAGGTTAGAGTTGGGGTTAGAGTTAGGGTTGGGGTTAGGGTTAAGATTGGGGTTAGGGTTAAGATTAGGGTTAGGGTTAGGGTTGGAATTTTCTGATGAGGACAGGGATTTAGAAGTATTTAATAAGATATATATGTGTGAGAATGTTAATGTTTGTGTATTGTGTATTTTGTATCGATAGAAGTCACCGTTTTAATATAATTTATTAACAAAGATTGTGAGAAGAGCTAAGTTAGCTGGGCTGGCATGCCAAAAGAAATGAACAAAGAAAATTAAGGTTTGAGAAGGTACTGTCAACTGGCTGAGGCGTTAGCCAGGCCCGTAGTGATGTTTTCATCATCATCATCATCATCATCATTTTACGTCCGCTCTTCCCTGCTTGCAAGGGTGGGATGGATCTTATTTAGCACAGCATCTCTCCACTTGTCACGGTCCTTCGTCATCTCCACCGTGAGCTTCAGCGATCTGAGGTCTGTTCTCACCACCTCTGCCCATGTTTTTCATGGTCTACCTCTACCATGTCTTCCTTCAACTGGCATTTCCTGGCACTTCTTCACCCATCGGTCATCCTCCATGCGCATCACATGTCCATACCACCTCAGTCTCGTCTCTCACACACTACATTCTATCCCTCTCAGACACAGTTTCTCTCTCAACACATTCATGCTGGGTCATTCACGCACATTAACATTGCACATTCAACGGAGCATGCTTGCCTCATTTCTCTCCAGCCGTCGCATATCCTCTGCAGTTGCTGCCCATGTCTCACTACCATGCAGCATCGCACTCCTCACACAGGCATCATATAACCGGCCTTTCGTACGCAGGGATAAGCCCTTCTTCGTCAGCAGAGGAAGCAGCTCCTTAAACTTCTTCCAACCTGTCCTTATTCTAGATACTATGGCCTCAGAACACCCCCCCCTCCCATGCTAATCTGATCTCCTAGGTACCGGAAGCTATCCACCACTTCTATAGCATCCGCTTGCATTTGAAAAATGTGTCTATCAATGCGACTTCTACTGTCCAATTTCCCTGTACATCTACTGCATACGTATTTCTCCCTACCTGTTAGTTTGCCTGCTATCCCATTACATCTCTTGTGTACCCAGGATCTGCATTGAGTGCATTTTATAGAATTTATGCCAGTTCCTTTTCTGCATATCGAACATGGCCATTTCCCTGACGGAATCAGAGTTTTGTCCTCTTTTCTACTCATCAACACTTTTGTCTTAGCTAGGTTCACTCTCAGTCGTCTTGCTTCCAACTGCTGTTTCCATAGCCAGAATTTATTCTCTAGCTCCTCTACTGATTCTGCTATAAGAACCAGATCGTCAGCATAGAGAAGTTCCCATGGACAGCCAGTCTTAAACTCCTCTGTCATGGCTTGGAGGACTATAATGAACAAAAGCGGGCCAAACCTTGATGTACTCCTACTTGTATCTAGAATTCCTCACTAAACTCCATTCCTACCCTGACTTTACTGACAGTACCTCTGTTCAAAGTTTGCACTGTCCTCACAAGCCATTCCTCAACACCTAGTTTCCTTAGGGACCACCAGATGACAGACCTAAAAATGAAAGGCAGGCTGTATGATGCCTGCATAAGAACAGCAATGTTACATGGCAGTGAGTCCTGGGCATTGTGTGCAGAGGATATACGCAGACTGGAGAGGAACGAAGCATGCAAGCTCCGTTGGATGTGTAATAGTAATATACGTGAACGGCAAAGCATAAACGAACTCTAAAGAGCAGGAGAAGTATCTCTCAACCTGGAGTGACACTGATCTCCAAGCTCCCCACTCTATCAAGTAACGTTACTCTAAAGACCAGGAGAAGTATCAGCTCTACCTGGAGTGACTCTCTCATCTCCAAGGTACCCACTCTATCAAGTAATATTACTCCAAAGACCAGGAGAAGTAGTGACTCTACCTGGAGTGACTCTCTCATCTCCAAGCTCCACACTCTATCAAGTAACGTTACTCAAAAGACCAGGAGAAGTATCAGCTCTACCTGGAGTAACTCTCTGATCTCCAAGGTACCCACTCTATCAAGTAACGTTACTCTAAAGACCAGGAGAAGTATCAGCTCTACCTGGAGTGACTCTCTCATCTCCAAGGTACCCACTCTATCAAGTAATGTTACTCTAAAGATCAGGAGGAGTAGTGACTCTACCTGGAGTGACTCTCTCATCTCCAAGGTACCCACTCTATCAAGTAACGTTACTCTAAAGACCAGGAGAAGTATCAGCTCTACCTGGAGTGACTCTCTCATCTCCAAGGTACCCACTCTATCAAGTAACGTTACTCCAAAGACTGGGAGAAGTAGTGACTCTACCTGGAGTGACTCTCTCATCTCCAAGGTACCCACTCTATCAAGTAACGTTACTCCAAAGACTGGGAGAAGTAGTGACTCTACCTGGAGTGACTCTCTCATCTCCAAGGTACCCACTCTATCAAGTAACGTTACTCCAAAGACTGGGAGAAGTAGTGACTCTACCTGGAGTGACTCTCTCATCTCCAAGGTACCCACTCTATCAAGTAACGTTACTCTAAAGACTGGGAGAAGTAGTGACTCTACCTGGAGTGACTCTCATCTCCAAGGTACCCACTCTATCAAGTAACGTTACTCCAAAGACCAGGAGAGGTAGTGACTCTACCTGGAGTGACTCTCTCATCTCCAAGGTACCCACTCTATCAAGTAACGTTACTCCAAAGACTGGGAGAAGTAGTGACTCTACCTGTAGTGACTCTCATCTCCAAGCTACCCACTCTATCAAGTAACGTTACTCCAAAGACTGGGAGAAGTAGTGACTCTACCTGGAGTGACTCTCTCATCTCCAAGGTACCCACTCTATCAAGTAACGTTACTCCAAAGACTGGGAGAAGTAGTGACTCTACCTGGAGTGACTCTCTCATCTCTAAGCTACACACTCTATCAAGTAACGTTACTCCAAAGACTGGGAGAAGTAGTGACTCTACCTGGAGTGACTCTCTCATCTCCAAGGTACCCACTCTATCAAATAACGTTACTCCAAAGACTGGGAGAAGTAGTGACTCTACCTGGAGTGACTCTCTCATCTCCAAGGTACCCACTCTATCAAGTAACGTTACTCCAAAGACTGGGAGAAGTAGTGACTCTACCTGGAGTGACTCTCTCATCTCCAAGGTACCCATTCTATCAAGTAACGTTACTCCAAAGACTGGGAGAAGTAGTGACTCTACCTGGAGTGACTCTCATCTCCAAGGTACCCACTCTATCAAGTAACATTACCCCAAAGACTGGGAGAAGTAGTGACTCTACCTGGAGTAACTCTCTCATCTCCAAGGTACCCACTCTATCAAGTAACGTTACTCTAAAGACAAGGAGAGGTAGTGACTCTACCTGGAGTAACTCTCTCATCTCCAAGCTACCCACTCTATCAAGTAACGTTACTCCAAAGACCAGGAGAGGTAGTGACTCTACCTGGAGTAACTCTCTCATCTCCAAGGTACCCACTCTATCAAGTAACGTTACTCTAAAGATCAGGAGGAGGAACCTCATTTCAGCCGCTAGTTCCTCAATAATATAAAATTTATCATTAGAAAATCCTTTAAAGTAAATATTGCTTAGGATATACTGTATATACTTGGTTCTAAGCCAAGAAACATGTGACAAAAAAATCAATGGTAAAATGGAGGTTGGCTTATATTCAAGATCAATATTTTGCCTTCAAATTCTACATAAATAAGGTGCTAAAATATTTTCTCTTTGGAAGTATATATTACACCTGTTTCACTTTGGAGGTGAATATTACACCTGTTTCACTTTGGTGGTGAATATTACAACTGTTTCACTTTGGAGGTGAATATTACACTTGTTTCACTTTGGTGGTGAATATTACACTTGTTTCACTTTGGAGGTGAATATTACACTTGTTTCACTTTGGAGGTGAATATTACACCTGTTTCACTTTGGATGTGAATATTACACTTGTTTCACTTTGGAGGTGAATATTACACCTGTTTCACTTTGGAGGTGAATATTACACCTGTTTCACTTTGGTGGTGAATATTACACTTGTTTCACTTTGGAGGTGAATATTACACCTGTTTCACTTTAGTGGTGAATATTACACCTGTTTCACTTTGGAGGTGAATATTACACCTGTTTCACTTTGGTGGTGAATATTACACCTGTTTCACTTTGGTGTTGAATATTACACCTGTTTCACTTTAGTGGTGAATATTACACCTGTTTCACTTTGGAGGTGAATATTACACCTGTTTCACTTTAGTGGTGAATATTACACCTGTTTCACTTTGGTGTTGAATATTACACCTGTTTCACTTTAGTGGTGAATATTACACCTCTTTCACTTTGGAGGTGAATATTACACCTGTTTCAGTTTGGAGGTGAATATTACACCTGTTTCACTTTGGAGGTGAATATTACACCTGTTTCAGTTTGGTAGGGAATATTACACCTGTTTCACTTTGGTGGTGAATATTACACCTGTTTCACTTTGGAGGTGAATATTACACCTGTTTCACTTTAGTGGTGAATATTACACCTGTTTCACTTTGGAGGTGAATATTACACCTGTTTCACTTTAGTGGTGAATATTACACCTGTTTCACTTTGGAGGTGAATATTACACCTGTTTCACTTTGGAGGTGAATATTACAACTGTTTCACTTTAGTGGTGAATATTACACCTGTTTCACTTTGGAGGTGAATATTACACCTGTTTCACTTTGGAGGTAAATATTACACCTGTTTCACTTTGGAGGTGAATATTACACCTGTTTCACTTTAGTGGTGAATATTACACCTGTTTCACTTTGGAGATGAATATTACAACTGTTTCACTTTGGAGGTGAATATTACACCTGTTTCACTTTAGTGGTGAATATTACACCTGTTTCACTTTGGTGGTGAATATTACACCTGTTTCACTTTGGAGGTGAATATTACACCTGTTTCACTTTGGAGGTGAATATTACACCTGTTTCACTTTGGTGTTGAATATTACACCTGTTTCACTTTGGTGGTGAATATTACAGCTGTTTCAGTTTGGAGGTGAATATTACACCTGTTTCACTTTGGTGTTGAATATTACACCTGTTTCACTTTGGTGGTGAATATTACACCTGTTTCAGTTTGGTAGGGAATATTACACCTGTTTCACTTTGGAGGTGAATATTACACCTGTTTCAGTTTGGTAGGGAATATTACACCTGTTTCACTTTGGTGGTGAATATTACACCTGTTTCACTTTGGAGGTGAATATTACACCTGTTTCACTTTAGTGGTGAATATTACACCTGTTTCACTTTGGAGGTGAATATTACACCTGTTTCACTTTGGAGGTGAATATTACAACTGTTTCACTTTGGAGGTGAATATTACACCTGTTTCACTTTGGAGGTGAATATTACACCTGTTTCACTTTGGTGGTGAATATTACACCTGTTTCACTTTGGAGGTGAATATTACACCTGTTTCACTTTGGTAGGGAATATTACACCTGTTTCACTTTGAAGGTGAATATTACACCTGTTTCACTTTGGAGGTGAATATTACAACTGTTTCACTTTGGAGGTGAATATTACACCTGTTTCACTTTGGAGGTGAATATTACACCTGTTTCACTTTGGTGGTGAATATTACACCTGTTTCACTTTAGTGGTGAATATTACACCTGTTTCACTTTGGAGGTGAATATTACACCTGTTTCACTTTGGTGGTGAATATTACACTTGTTTCACTTTGGAGGTGAATATTACACCTGTTTCACTTTGGAGGTGAATATTACACCTGTTTCAGTTTGGAGGTGAATATTACACCTGTTTCACTTTGGAGGTGAATATTACACCTGTTTCAGTTTGGTAGGGAATATTACACCTGTTTCACTTTGGTGGTGAATATTACACCTGTTTCACTTTGGAGGTGAATATTACACCTGTTTCACTTTAGTGGTGAATATTACACCTGTTTCACTTTGGAGGTGAATATTACACCTGTTTCACTTTAGTGGTGAATATTACACCTGTTTCACTTTGGAGGTGAATATTACACCTGTTTCACTTTGGAGGTGAATATTACAACTGTTTCACTTTAGTGGTGAATATTACACCTGTTTCACTTTGGAGGTGAATATTACACCTGTTTCACTTTGGAGGTAAATATTACACCTGTTTCACTTTGGAGGTGAATATTACACCTGTTTCACTTTAGTGGTGAATATTACACCTGTTTCACTTTGGAGATGAATATTACAACTGTTTCACTTTGGAGGTGAATATTACACCTGTTTCACTTTAGTGGTGAATATTACACCTGTTTCACTTTGGAGGTGAATATTACACCTGTTTCACTTCGGTGTTGAATATTACACCTGTTTCACTTTGGTGGTGAATATTACAGCTGTTTCAGTTTGGTGGTGAATATTACACCTGTTTCACTTTGGAGGTGAATATTACACCTGTTTCACTTTAGTGGTGAATATTACACCTGTTTCACTTTGGAGGTGAATATTACACCTGTTTCACTTTAGTGGTGAATATTACACCTGTTTCACTTTGGAGGTGAATATTACACCTGTTTCACTTTGGAGGTGAATATTACAACTGTTTCACTTTAGTGGTGAATATTACACCTGTTTCACTTTGGAGGTGAATATTACACCTGTTTCACTTTGGAGGTAAATATTACACCTGTTTCACTTTGGAGGTGAATATTACACCTGTTTCACTTTAGTGGTGAATATTACACCTGTTTCACTTTGGAGATGAATATTACAACTGTTTCACTTTGGAGGTGAATATTACACCTGTTTCACTTTAGTGGTGAATATTACACCTGTTTCACTTTGGTGGTGAATATTACACCTGTTTCACTTTGGAGGTGAATATTACACCTGTTTCACTTTGGAGGTGAATATTACACCTGTTTCACTTTGGTGTTGAATATTACACCTGTTTCACTTTGGTGGTGAATATTACAGCTGTTTCAGTTTGGTGGTGAATATTACACCTGTTTCACTTTGGTGGTGAATATTACACCTGTTTCAGTTTGGTAGGGAATATTACACCTGTTTCACTTTGGAGGTGAATATTACACCTGTTTCACTTTGGTGGTGAATATTACACCTGTTTCACTTTGGAGGTGAATATTACACCTGTTTCACTTTGGAGGTGAATATTACAACTGTTTCACTTTGGAGGTGAATATTACACCTGTTTCACTTTGGAGGTGAATATTACACCTGTTTCACTTTGGTGGTGAATATTACACCTGTTTCACTTTGGAGGTGAATATTACACCTGTTTCACTTTGGTAGGGAATATTACACCTGTTTCACTTTGAAGGTGAATATTACACCTGTTTCACTTTGGAGGTGAATATTACAACTGTTTCACTTTGGAGGTGAATATTACACCTGTTTCACTTTGGAGGTGAATATTACACCTGTTTCACTTTGGTGGTGAATATTACACCTGTTTCACTTTAGTGGTGAATATTACACCTGTTTCACTTTGGAGGTGAATATTACACCTGTTTCACTTTGGTGGTGAATATTACACTTGTTTCACTTTGGAGGTGAATATTACACCTGTTTCACTTTGGAGGTGAATATTACACCTGTTTCAGTTTGGAGGTGAATATTACACCTGTTTCACTTTGGAGGTGAATATTACACCTGTTTCAGTTTGGTAGGGAATATTACACCTGTTTCACTTTGGTGGTGAATATTACACCTGTTTCACTTTGGAGGTGAATATTACACCTGTTTCACTTTAGTGGTGAATATTACACCTGTTTCACTTTGGAGGTGAATATTACACCTGTTTCACTTTAGTGGTGAATATTACACCTGTTTCACTTTGGAGGTGAATATTACACCTGTTTCACTTTGGAGGTGAATATTACAACTGTTTCACTTTAGTGGTGAATATTACACCTGTTTCACTTTGGAGGTGAATATTACACCTGTTTCACTTTGGAGGTAAATATTACACCTGTTTCACTTTGGAGGTGAATATTACACCTGTTTCACTTTAGTGGTGAATATTACACCTGTTTCACTTTGGAGGTGAATATTACACCTGTTTCACTTTAGTGGTGAATATTACACCTGTTTCACTTTGGAGGTGAATATTACACCTGTTTCACTTTAGTGGTGAATATTACACCTGTTTCACTTTGGAGGTGAATATTACACCTGTTTCACTTTGGAGGTGAATATTACAACTGTTTCACTTTAGTGGTGAATATTACACCTGTTTCACTTTGGAGGTGAATATTACACCTGTTTCACTTTGGAGGTAAATATTACACCTGTTTCACTTTGGAGGTGAATATTACACCTGTTTCACTTTAGTGGTGAATATTACACCTGTTTCACTTTGGAGATGAATATTACAACTGTTTCACTTTGGAGGTGAATATTACACCTGTTTCACTTTGGAGGTGAATATTACACCTGTTTCACTTTGGTGGTGAATATTACACCTGTTTCACTTTGGAGGTGAATATTACACCTGTTTCACTTTGGTAGGGAATATTACACCTGTTTCACTTTGGAGGTGAATATTACACCTGTTTCACTTTGGAGGTGAATATTACAACTGTTTCACTTTGGAGGTGAATATTACACCTGTTTCACTTTGGAGGTGAATATTACACCTGTTTCACTTTGGTGTTGAATATTACACCTGTTTCACTTTGGTGGTGAATATTACACCTGTTTCACTTTGGTGGTGAATATTACACCTGTTTCACTTTGGTGGTGAATATTACAGCTGTTTCACTTTGGTGGTGAATATTACACCTGTTTCACTTTGGTGGTGAATATTACACCTGTTTCACTTTGGAGGTGAATATTACACCTGTTTCACTTTGGAGGTGAATATTACACCTGTTTCACTTTGGTGGTGAATATTACACCATTTTTGCTTTAATTGTGAAATTTGTTTTTGATGTGTTTGAATGAAGATGGTTTTCAAAACAGTCGGTAATTTTTAAAATAAATCATTTCATAATGGAGTTGTGAAACAAATTCTATACTCTAAACAACTCTTAAAACATTTTAACATATTCCTCACTCATAAGAATTTCAAAACCGCACCATCTAAACATAATGTGTTGGTTAGCTGCCTTGGCTAATACACAGCATTTGCATTTTTGCCCATTTCTCAGACATAGGATAGGTGGTCAACTTATATTCAGATGGACTTATATTCAAGTATATGTGAAACTTATGTTCTTATATTGAAGTATATATGAAACTTATTCTTATATGTGAGTATATATGAAACTTATATTTTTATATATCGAGTATATGTGAAACTTATATTCTTAAACTCGAGTATATATGAAGGCACATGGCTTAGTGGCTAGAGCATTGATTAGCCTTGCAATCGAAAGGTTGTGAGTTCAATTCACAGACCGGGTGATGTGTTGTTTCCTTGAGCAAGACACTTTATTTCACATTGCTCCAGTTTACTGAGCTGGGGTCCCTATCATTCCACTGCAAAGTGGTCATGGAGGTGCCACGGCAAAAAAGCACCCAGCACTCACTGTAAATGAGGTTGGTGTTAGGAAGGGCATCCAGCTGTAGAAATCAAGCCAGAATCAGTTCCCGCCCCATCCTTGCAAGCAGGGAAAAGCGGACATAAAATGATGATGATGATGATGAAGTTAATGGTTGCTGTTGAAGAGGTTGACAATCAGCAAATACAATGAAGTGCTCATGGAAGAATTGCTGTCAGCTCTCATTGACAGGGTTTTTTGCTAAGTGCTACATCTCGCTACTTGCATGAGCAAATTGAAGTGATGTTTCTCTTCTGTATTACCAGAGTTGAACTGACTAACCACTCCAAACCACTGACGCCAACCCAAAGATAAAGAGAAATAGCAGCCAGATGTCATTTGTGGATTAGTATATGTGAAAAGATTTTGTTACATATATGGTACATAATTATGTTTTATGTCTTAGTAGAATGCTTGACAAATACCTTGTCACTGTCAACCGTGCCGTCAGTCAGACTTGTCTCAAATTTCATCACAACACTTACCTCTCTTACAAGTTGTGACTGAAATTTCAAGTATGGAAAGTTGTGAAGTGACACAATGTTCAATGTACAAATTTGATTTGTCATATTAAGAGAGGGTGAGCTGCTATTTGTTATATTCTACAATACAAGCAATGTTCCATATATAATCATGTACAAGTCACATTAGAAAGGTCAACTAAAAGGTTCATAGGCTGACCAAGATGTTCTCATGGAATGACCCAAATGAGATTCATTTTTCAACATAGTCCCTGGAAAAAAAACCAATGCAGTTATCAATAAGAAGAGTTGAAATTAATACATGCAAGATTTGACAGCTCTAGCATCACTCCTTCATAGGCTGATCAAGATACTCTCATGGAATGACCAAATGAGGTTTATTTTTCAACATAGTGCCTGGAAAAAAAATAATGCAATTTATCAATAAGAAGAGTTGAAATTAATACATGCAAGATTTCACAGCTCTACCATCACTCTTTCATAGTCAGCCTCTGAACTTTTCAGCCAACCCTTCTATAAATATCACCCTCCTTTTGTGTTAATATCTAAAAATGAAAGGCAGGCTGTATGATGCCTGCATACGAACAGCAATGTTACATGGCAGTGAGACCTGGGCATTGTGTGCAGAGGATATACGCAGACTGGAGAGAAACGAAGCTTGCATGCTCCGCTGGATGTGCAATAGTAATATACGTGAACGGCAAAGCATAAACGAACTAAGGGAGAAATTAGGAATAAGAGGGATCAGATGTTGTTTACTCGAGAGAAGACTACGTTGGTACGGTCACGTGATGAGCATGAAAGACGACAGCTGTATAAAAAAGTGCAGGGCGATAAAAATAGACGGTAGCCACGGAGTAGGCAAACCCAGAAAAACCTGGGACGACTTGATAAATTCTGACCTCACACACTTACACCTCTCCAAGACAATGTCACTGGACCGAGATCTTTGGCGCTACACAGTAATACAGAAGACCCGCCTTGCCTAAGTACAAAGTGAAACCTACAGTCAGTAGGCGCCTCTAACAAAATACACCTCCGTCCCACTACCTCACCCCATCCACACCACCCTTAAATGTGAAGTTATGTTGGTACCACAACATCCAGTCCGAAACAAATGAGGTCGTGTAGGTGTCACGACAAAAAAAACACACAGTCCACGCTGTAATGTGGCCATGTAGGTAACACGGTAAAAACCTCCCACTCCACACTGTAAACGTGGTTGGTGTTAGGAAGGGCATCCAGCCGTAGAAAACCCGCCAGACAGTCCTATACGAGCAAGACAACCAATCTTGCTTCAAGTGGGAAAATACCCGTCCAAACCCATGCAAGCGTGAAAGATGGATGTTAAACGATGATGATGATCATCATATGATCCATGGTAAGCTGGTAAATTGAGTCAATTGTAAAGTTGTATAAAAAGAGAGAGAATAACAATAGAGAGAAAACAACAATATAAAGAAGGACTGTAGTCCGGTATGAAAGAAAAGAAGACTAAAGTTGATTGTTTTTTTCATGTAAAAGCCACACCTAACAGACACTAGAGATTGTAAGGTTGTTACTTCATAGGAAATTACCAGTAAAGAGACATAAAGTGGCGGCAGAAGCATGTAGAAGAAAGAAAGAGGGGGATGGGGTGAGCAGGGGAAGATGGGGGGGGGGAGAAAGAAAAGAAAAAATAGGAAAGGTTGAAATAAGCAAGGTGGGGGAAATCGATAATTTTTTTATGGTTAATTTTTTTTAAAAACAGAATTAGTAATTTAGTTTACATATTGAGACTCCAACCCATCCTATTTATTTTATAATATATGGGGTTTCTCATGTTTAATGCTTTTTAAGGGATACATAAAATTAATTGTTGCAGGAGTGCTACCACTTAAAATAATATTATGCAGGAGATAGATTAGCAAAATTTAATAAGCGGGGATAGGAGCAATTATTTGAGACCCGAAAGTATTTTCTGAAAAAAAGAAAAGAAAAAAAAAAGAAAAATAAGCACCAAAAACAAAACAAACAATTATAGTTCTTGTAAAAAGTGATTGGCAAAGAAAAAAATAATATATAAATAATTTTTTTTAAATGTATTAAAATATGCTTTCTTTTTTAGGAGCAAGTTCTTCTTCTTCTTCTTCTTCTTAAGAGGGTTGTGGGGATAGAGACCTCAAACACTCCTTCCAGCAGGTCCTGTCAGAAGCAATGATCTCCAACTGATCCGGCTGAATCCCCAAGCAAGACCAGCCAAGCTAATGAATGTTAACCAACCATCTTGTTTTAGTTCTACCCCTGGATTTCCTGGCTGTTAGTTTTGCCCAGAAAATCTGTCCAGCTATTCTTTCCTGAGATATTCTAACCCCCGGGGCCCAATTTAACATATTCCTCACTCATAAGAATTTCAAAACCGCACCATCTAAACATAATGTGTTGGTTAGCTGCCTTGGCTAATACACAGCATTTGCATTTTTGCCCATTTCTCAGACATAGGATAGGTGGTCAACTTATATTCAGATGGACTTATATTCAAGTATATGTGAAACTTATGTTTACATATACTTTATTGCTTCTGTAATTTGTCTGACCATTGCATCTTTTCTGTGTGTGGATATAATTTTTATCTCTATGTTCTCTAATGTGCCCTTATGTTCTATTTTGGAATGTTGGTGGAGTACTGATGAGTTTTTCCCATCCTGGAGTTCTGTGTTCACTTATCCTTTCTCCTATGCTATGGGCTGTTTCACCTATGTATGTTATATTCTTATTACTACACTGTCTCTCAGCACATATTATGCTATATACTACATTCCTTGTTTTGCAGTTAATTTGTGGGCTTAGTTTGACGAAAGAGCTTTGACAATATATAAACAACTTTCCGGTTATCGAACCAACCAACCAGAAATTTATAATAAATTGAAGTGAAAACCAACAGGTGCGCGTGCTTTTATTGGCAACATGACCCTCCCAAAGTATAACATTATATATATATATATATATATATATAACATCTCTATCTGACGACCAATCCAGACGTATATTAATATTGTTTGGGATCCAGAAACCTTTGGTAATGGAGTAGTTATATATTGTATTGTTCACTTTCTAATTCAATAGCTCTGTTCTATACATAGAGCACTCTTTTTTCCTTTGCTTTTCCTTCGGAATTACCTAATACACACACACATACATATATATATATATATATATATATATAGATATATATATAAATATAAGTATGTACACGTACATACATATGTATACAGACGTACAGTAGTATGTATATATATATATATACATACATGCACACATAAATATATGTACGTATGGATTCACCGAACATTTATTATAATGATCGGTGTGTTTGTAAACAAACATCCCGAATTAAGCCGTAGTGTCTAGCAACCATCGTTGCTCGTTTGTTCAACACTGACAAAGGAACGCTGTACTAGTTTCAAGCCTATTAGCCATCGTTCGTCAGCAATGTATACCTTCCTGCCAGATAATTGAACGTCTGAAAGTATATACTTTCCTTATGCATATTAACGGCTGAGCAGCCTAATTTGCATATCGAGTGAGTTAATCGGCCGGGTGCACCGAAAACGATAAACGGAAAAAATGAAACGAAATTTTATTTCTCACTCTTAGTACGGCTGTTACTTAAATATAAGTATGTATTTAAGTAACAGCCGTACTAAGCGTGAGAAATGAAATTTCTTTCATTTTTTCCGTTTATATATATATATATATATATATATATATATATATATATATATCGTCATCATCATCATCGTTTAACATCTATCTTCCACGCTAGCATGGCTTAGAAGGGAATTGTCCCACTTGAGGCAAGATTGATCGGGTCACCATGTCTCGCTCGCATAAGACTGTGTCTGGCAGGTTTTCTACATCTGGATGCCCTTCCTAACACCAACCACATTTACAGTCTGGACTGGGAGCATTTTTATTGTGTCTCCTACACGACCACTTTACTGCGTGGACTGGGTATTTTTTTGTCATAACACCTACACAACCTCTTTAGTTTGGACTGGATGTTGTGGTACCAACATAGCTTTAGAGAGAAAGGGGTGGTGTTGGTGGGAGTGAGAGGATGGAGTAGGGATAGTGGGTTGGGGTGTATATTTGGTTAAGCAGTGTCTATTGATTTTTGGTTTAACTTTGTATGTAGGAAAGGCAGGTCTTCTGTATAAATATATATATATATGTAGAAGTTGTATTTAATTTGTTGGAAGTCCGACAAACATAAATGTTTATAACTGATTTAGAGCACTCAACAAATACGGGAGTAAATATTTCATGATATTAAATAAATGGAAACTATATTTATAAAACCATATTTATTTTATTATATATATTTCAAGAGCAACCAAGACAACATTGGTGCGCTTTCA
>OZ024746.1:92283168-92293168 GCA_964016885.1 Eledone cirrhosa | reverse complement strand
TTATGGTTTTGCAGGGGAAGAAGATCACCTTGCTTAAAGCAAGGAATGCTGTGAAAAAATTCCTGGCGAAATTGAATGTCATCGAAAGGAATCTTTGTTGACGGGAATTCTATAATTTTCCTATTGTCGCCAATGTTCAAAACATTGTAAGCGATGATCAACTCCAAATTTATACCGCTCACCCCCGTGCACTACAAGACAACATGAGAGAATAGTTTGTTGACCTTTTGCTGATGGATATCCCAATGTGGATAGCAGATCCCTTCATAGCAGATCCCTTCAAACCGTCGACGATTTGGACTTTAAATTTCAGGAAGAATTCATTGAACTTCAAGCAGATGACATGATCAAAATTAGATTTTCCAAAATAGGTGAACCCCTTTTTTGGATGCAAGAAGAAATTCAGCGTCGATTTCCACTCCTACAAGCAGAGGCTAAGAGATTTGCTCTGCCTTTGCCAAGCTCATACTTAGTCGAGAGGAGGTTTAGTGTTGTTTCCAGACTGCACAGTAAGTCTCGCAACCGCTGCAGTGTAATTTCACGTGAAGATCGCTGGCTACATCTTACGAAAATTCAACCCCACGTCAAAGAGTTAGCTAGACTCTATGAAGCTCAAGGGTTCCATTGAAATGAGGTCAAAGTAAGTTGATTTATCCGAAAACTTGGATATGCTATTGTTACAAAGCAAACTAAAAGATTTTTTATTTGTAGTTGCAGTCTGACTGGACTGGAAACCATCTACTACAATTCACTTACTCATTTGTTGTATATATTTTACCATTTACTAATAAATATACCCTCTTATATAGTCATGAAAACCCTCTTCCGTGGTCTCTAAGCTCACAAAGCAGAGGGGACATCAAGTTAGATATCAACATTTATTCTGTCCGTTTCATTAAAGGGAAAATTGAAAAGCTTTGAAATGATATAATTGCCACTTTCTTCCAGATAAGAGCACTCTTGGGATAGACAGAGTTGCTCTTGTATAACTGTTCAAAATAACTGGAATCGCCTGGTGGGAATATAACAAATTCAACTGGTCCTTATTCATAAAAAAGAACATTTATGTTCCTTTTTTTGAAATTTATATATTTCCTTTCAAGGAAAGTATTTATACTCTCAACTACCTGCAATCGTATCTTTGGAATATTGTTAATCAGTATTTTAGTAATCTACTGATATCAAAATCAGTAGTATATTGAAACATGGAAAAAGAGGGTAGGGGGCGTTTCGTGATTTCGAGGGTCAAAAGGGGGCGTTTGGCCTAAATGGGTTGAGAACCTGTGGTATAGACAAATAGAAATATATTTAGCACTCTCGTACACGAGTACTGACAAACACAGACACACATACACTGACATACATACACACACTGACACACATACACACACTGACACACATACACACACAGATGCACATACACAGACAAGACACTGTGCCACAAACACATACATACACAAGACACACAGAAATACATACAAACACACTGACACAACACACACACTGACACACATACACACATACAAGACATTGTGACAAAATACATACACACATACACAAGACACATCGACACACACACACTAACATACATCCAAGACACAGAAATATAGACACAACACACACACTAACATGTATATTAGCTACCTGCACGTAATTGTCTAAAGCTATCAAAGAAATCAATAAGTGCAAGTATAACGTGATAGATCAATTAAATCATCAATAAATGTATAGATTAACACCATCACTGAGTTTTTATGTTTATTTTCACAAATGTTTTCTATAAGAAACAGTCGTGATTATTCCATAAACAGTTAGGTGAAGATGATTGATGAGATTGTGAAAACATTTCTAGAGTTTCTTTAGAATTGTTTAGTTTATTTCGAACAAAATTAGTTTCAGTTTCAGTAAAATAAAAATAGGAATAAAATAAGATAAAATAAAAAATAAACAACTTACTAAATTTCTTTTAAACTTTAGTAATAATTTAGATTAAAAAAAATAGAAAAATATATAAGTAAAATTATAATAGATGGAATACAGTATACCCTTGGCATTTGTGGTGCCAGTTATTCGCAGAATTTTCCTTAGAACCTAATTAATAATAGTTCATGGAAACCACTGCATATTCACGGAATCGTAAGAATCTGCCGCAATTTTTATGCCCTTTTTCGTGGCAATATATATTTTTTCACACTTTTTAACGCTAAATTATTAACGGCTTATATTTTACATTATGTTTTGACATTTATAGGCCTTTTTATGGACCACGTCCAATATTCGCGGTTTTTTACTCTTCGTGGGAGCTCTAGCAACGTAACCCCTCTGAATACCGGGGACAACTGATACCAATTTATTGCCATATTTTTTAATGAAAGCCACTGTTTTGGTCATGTATCTAACTTTCTCATTATTATGTAAGTGTTGGTATGAATACCAAATTGAAGATAGCGAGTTTGGCTTTTACACCTACTTCAAATTTTGGCAGTTAATATTCGTATACAAGATTTTTCAGAAACAAAATAATAGAGAATAATTGTTGTAAATAATTAAGAGTTGTTTTTGTTTCAATGTATTTGTTGTTTCCACCACGGGACAGAATGTGATTCTGTTTGTTGTAGTTGTTTTACAACAGTCTGGTGTTGAAAACATTCATTGTTGTCGCTACAGATATTGTTGTTACTGCTGTTGTTGTTATAGTATTGACCAATTAATATCAATATTTCATGGATGTAAATCTTTTGTGTTCGGTATATAGTGTTGTTGACAGCCTGTGCAAGATCATTATGCAAGGAACTGTTGAAGGTGGACGTACGAGGGGACACCAACGCAAATGTAGTTATATGATTCATTTCCCTGTATTTAATTTCATTGAAATCCTAGACATTTGGGCTAGATAAGTGGTTATACTAGTGATTCTGCTCCCACATTATCTGAAAGATCTTTTACATTTACTGAGTGACTTGGTATATTATCTAAAACACAGGTTCTCAACGCATTTAGGCCTCGAAATCATGAAACGCCCCCCCCCCCCCTCCCCATTTTTCCATTTTTCAATATACTACTGATTTTGATATCAGCCGATTACTAAAAAATTGATTAACAATATTCCAAAGATACCATTGCAGGCAGCTGAGAATATAAATACATTCCTTGAAAGGAAATATATAAATTTCAAAAAAAGGAACATAAATGTTCTTTTTTATGAATAAGGAAGGCGTATGGCTTAGTGGTTAGAGCATTGGGCTTGCAATCGAAAAGTTGTGAGTTCAATTCTCGGACCGGGTGATGTGTTGTTTCCTTGAGCAAGACCCTTTATTTCACATTGCTCCAGTTTACTCAGCTGTAGAAATGAGATGATAGAACTGGGGTCCCTATCATTCCACTGTGGTCGTGGAGGTGCCACGGCAAAAAAAGCACCCAGCCCACACTGTAAAAGTGGACGTGTAGGCGCCACAGAAGAAAGCACCCAGCACTCACTATAAATGAGGTTGGTGTTAGGAAGGGCATCCAGCTGTAGAAATCAAGCCAGAATCAGTTCCTGTATGAGCAAGACAAGGTCAGCCGACCGGACACTGCCCACAGCAGGACAACCCGTTGATACCGCTTCACAGCAAGGATGGCAAAGAACTTCTTCGTGACTCACAAGGAATTCTACGAAGGTGGCGAGAACATTTTGATGATCTTTTGAATCAGCCGTCTGTCGTCAATGAAGATTTCCTCATCTCATTCCAGAAAGTCCTGTGAAAGTAGCTTTCGCAGAACCTCCGACGCCTGTGGAGGTTGCAGTGGCTATCTCGAAGCTGAACAGTGGAAGGTCTCCAGGTATGGATGGCATACATGCTGAGCTCCTACAATATGGTGGTGAGAGACTCCTGCAACATCTTCACTCTTTGTTTGGCAGGATATGAGCTAATGAATCCGTACCTGAGGACTGGAGAGATGCAGTAATGGTGGTCTTGTACAAGGGAAAGGGTAACAAGAATGATTGTGGGAACTACAGAGGCATATCATTGCTTTTTGTCGTAGGGAAAGTTTTATGTAGGGTGCTTCTGGACCGTCTGCTGATACACATTGCAGATTGTGTTCTTCCTGAAAGTCAATCTGGTTTTCGTGCTGGACGCGGCACTACTGATATGATCGTCTCAGCTAGACAGCTCCAGGAGAAGTGTATGGAACAAGGTTTGGATCTGTATCAGGTTTTTGTCGATCTGACAAAAGCTTTCGATACTGTTAACAGAAATGCATTATGGAAGGTTCTCCAGAAACTTGGTTGCCCCGATAAGTTCCTTGCTTTGGTTAGGTCTTTCCATGACGACATGAAGGCTTGGGTTAATGTCGGAGCCTATCTCAATAAAAAATGGAGTGAAACAGGGGGATATTCCAGCACCGACCCTGTTTGCCATATACTTTGCAATGGTTTTCTGTATTGCATTCAGGAATTGCGAGCATGGTGTTTACATCCGATATCGAACCTCAGGCAGCATACTTAACATCAGGCGCTTTGCTGCAAAGACAAAAGTATTTACATCAATCATAAGAGACCTCTTGTATGCAGATGATTGCGATCTTGTAGCGCACACAGAGAGTGATATGCAGCACATTTTGAATGCATTTTCTGATGCTTGCACTGCCCTAGGATTGACTGTCAGTCTAAAAAAAACCGTCGTCATGTACCAACCTGCCCCTGGTAGGCAGTACAGTGAACCAAATATCTATGTGTATGGTAAACGACTTGGAGTGGTTGATCAGTTTGTCTACCTGGGAAGCACTGTCAATCGATACAGCAACCTTGATAGTGAAATCTCACTTAGGATTAGGAAAGCAAGTGATGCTTTCGGAAAGCTAGAAAGGCGACTCTGGGGTCGGCGATACATATGCAAGAAGACAAAGGTAAAGGAGTACAAGGCATGTGTGCTCTCCTCTCCTCTTTATGCCTGCGAGACCTGGGTCACATATCGACACCACCTTAAGCAATTGGAGCGTTTCCATCAGATGTGTCTCAGACGGATCCATGGCGTTCACTAGAGGGACCACACCAGTGATGTCGAGATTTTGGAAAGCTCTCTGTGTGACAGTATAGAAGCTCTTGTGCTTAAGCAAAGATTCCGATTGAGTGGTCACCTTGCCAAGATGAAGGATTCTAGGAGACCAAAACAGCTCTTTTATGGATAGTTAGTTAAAGGAAAACGACCGCCACATAAACCAAAATAGAGGTATAAGGATTCGTTGAAAGCCTCTTTGAAAGACGCTAACATCTCTGCTGATACATGGGAAAATATTGCTGCTGATGGTAATAAATGGAGAAAGACTGTATATGAGGGAAAAGTTGCCTTTGAGGGATCTCGAATTTCATGCGAGAAAGTAAAGCGGGATGTGAGGAAGGCATTACTGTTGCATTCCCAGACGGCGAAGGTCCTCCTATGGCGCTGACATGCAGCATCTGTGTGAGAATCTGCCTAAGCAAAGCTGGACTCGAAAGTCATCTTCGCAGTCATAAAGTGAGACCAGTGGTTGACTACCAGGCTGCTGTTGGGGATGCTATTCATCATGCCTGCCAAACATGTGGCAGAGAATGTAAATCAGCAGGAGGGCTCAAACGACATGCAAAAGTACATGAACTCCAACCACAGCCGGCTATTTCCAGTGAATGTTTTGGTTGCCGGCTCTGTGCAAGACATTTTAGATCATTGGCTGGGCTAAAAAGCCACATTCGATCACAGCGCCGTTAATTGCTATCGTGGGTGTGTGTGTGTGTGTATATATATATGTATATCATTATTGTTGTTGTTGTCGTTATTATTATTGTTGTTATTATTATTATTATTGTTATTAATATATATATATATATATATATATATATATATATATATATATATATATATATATGTAGAGGTTATATTTAATTTGTTGTGATGCAACAAGGAAAATATTTTTTATAACTGATATAAAGCACTCAACAAAATATTGGAGTAAATATACAATATATTAACAAATGTTAATATTTATGTATATATGTCAATATTTATTTATAAAACTAATCTATATTTTATTTTATCTGATGAAAGCGCACCATAATCTGCCTTGGTGGCCCTTGAAATATGTATAATGAAATAAATATGGTTTTATAAATATAGTTTCCATATGTTAATATATTGTATATATATATATATATATATATATATATATATATATATTTTCTCGTGCAATGGCAATACTCGATAACGGGGGGGGGGGCAGCCATCATGTATGTGTATATATGTATGTGTGTATGTATATATGTGTGTATGTATATATGTGTGTATGCATGTGTGTGTATAGATATATATGTGTGTATGTATGTATGTACATATGTATGTGTGTATGTACATATGTTTGTATGTATATATGTGTATGTATGTGTGTGTATATGTATGTATGTGTATGTGTACGTATGTTTTGTATGTATATATATGTGTGTGTATGTACATATATGTGTGTATGTATGTATGTGCGTGTATGTGTGTGTGTACGTATGTTTGTATGTATATATGTGTGTATGTATGTGTGTGTATATGTATATATGTGTGTATGTATGTAATGTGTATGTGTGTGTGTGAGTGTGTGTGTATGTATATATGTGTGTGTATGTATGTGTGTATGTATGAATACATGCATGCATGTATTCATACATGTGTGTATACATGCTCTCTCTCACACACACACACACACATATATATATATATATATATATATATATATATATATATATATATATATATATATATATATATATATATATACATACATACATACATACAAAAACATAACTGCTCATCAGCTAAATTGCGCTAGCCTTTTCTAACATAAAAATTACTCTTTCAAAATTGCTTTAAAGAATAAATTTCTGCTAGTTAAGTGCACTCAGTTCTAATTAAGCATAATTTTTCCATTTTTAACCCTGAAATCAACTGAATGGTATAACATTAGCGAATATAGAACATGTTATTTACACATTGCTCTCATTTATCTCACATTAACAGAAATACTTCCACAATGGTAACGTATATTTATCAAGATGTCTAAGTGAAGCTGAAGTTAAAATATATTTGTTGATACTATAATTTGGCTTTTGTTAAAAGTCAAGAGCAAAAACCAGTTTAGTAATGTTGAGAAGAAAGGAGAAGGAAGGAAATTTCTATAAAACGTACAAATTTTATAGAAAAACATAAAAGAAGAGAAATGAAGGAAGAATGAAAAAAATATAAGGAAAACAAATAGAGAATATTTTTATGAATGGATCAAGAAAGAAATATAATTGGAGAAATTGTTGTTTTGGTTCTACGGTTTGATATTGTTAACTTGTTTTCTGTGAATAACTTTTGGCTGGTGTGATGGAAGCTTTGGTTCATAATATACCAAAGACATATTCATGACAAAGGAAAGGAGCCCTTAGCTCCTGGTGACATCATCAGCCAATTTCTTCCAGAGAAAGATTGAGTGAGAAAGAGAACAAGAGAAAGTGATAAAGAGTGATAGTAAATGAATTGACCCCAGTATAGGACTGGTATTCTTCTTCTTCTTCGTCCACTTATTCCTGAGAGGGTCTTGGAGTCAGAGTCATCAAACACTCCTTCCATCAGGTCCTTTCAGAAGCAAATGTCTCCAACTGATCCGGCTGGATCCCCAAGCAAGACCAGCTAAGCTCATGGATGTTATCCAACCATTTTGCTCGGGGTCTACCTTTGGGTCTCCTGCCGGTTGGTATTGCCCATGAAATATGTCCAGCAATTCTTTCCTGAGACATTCTAACCACATGCCCATAGCATCAGAGCTGTGATCTCTCAATTTGGAGAAGTAGTGGCTCTACCTGGAATAACTCTCTTATCTCTGAGCTATACACTCTATCAAGTAACGTTACTCCAAAGACCCTTGGAGGAACCCCATTTCGGCTGCTTGTATTCACGATTATATTGTTTTGTTCATTGCCAAATATTCATAGGTGAGG
The DNA here is from genome assembly GCA_964016885.1 of Eledone cirrhosa. Lineage (NCBI taxonomy): Eukaryota > Metazoa > Mollusca > Cephalopoda > Octopoda > Eledonidae > Eledone > Eledone cirrhosa. The sequence continues at coordinate 92,285,184 of OZ024746.1, read as the reverse complement.
GTTGGCACAAATACTGAATTGAACAGAGTTACTATAATATTATTGTATAGTATAGTATTACTGTTGAAAATATATTGTATAGTACAGTATTACTGTTGAAAATATATTGTATAGTACAGTATTACTGTTGAAAATATATAGTATAGTACAGTATTACTGTTGAAAATATATAGTATAGTATTACTGTTGAAAATATATAGGGTAGTACAGCATTACTGTTGAAAATATATAGTATAGTACAGTATTACTGTTGAAAATATATAGTGTAGTATTACTGTTGAAAATATATAGTATAGTACAGTAGTACTGTTGAAAATATATAGTGTAGTATTACTGTTGAAAATATATAGTATAGTATTACTGTTGAAAATATATAGGGTAGTACAGCATTACTGTTGAAAATATATAGGGTAGTACAGCATTACTGTTGAAAATATATAGTGTAGTACAGTATTACTGTTGAAAATATATAGTATAGTATTACTGTTGAAAATATATAGGGTAGTACAGCATTACTGTTGAAAATATATAGGGTAGTACAGCATTACTGTTGAAAATATATAGTATAGTACAGTAGTACTGTTGAAAATATATAGTACAGTATTACTGTTGAAAATATATAGTGAAGGCGTGTGGCTGAGTGGTTAGAGAACTGGATTGACAATTGTGAGGTTGTGAGTTCGATTCCGGGACAGGGCGATGCATTGTGTCCTTGAGCAAGGCACTTTATTTCATGTTGTTCCTTCTACCTGGAGTTGCGACCGATAGATAGTATTAGCAATTGGAAAGACCAATGGAAACATTGTTTCCTCGGTCCGATTTGACGAAAAGTCGATTGTAAATAAAAAGTATATAGTATAGAATTACTGTTGAAAATATATAATAATAATAATAATATCATTATTATTATTATGGCAGTATCGGTAGAGGGTCGGGCGCCATGCTTTGCAGCAAAGAGTTACGGCCCTTTATGGTCTGAGTTCAAATCCCGCCAACGTTAACTTTGCCTTTCATCCTTACAGGGTCGATAAAATAAAGTACCAGTAATACACTGGGTAATTGCTGACCTTGTGCCAAAAGTAGAAACAATTATTATTCGATATAATCCATATTTACATTTACGTAATACACTATGTTAGAACGAAAAATCAAATTGTAATTTTGTTTATATATATACATGTGTGTGTGTGTGTGTGTGTGTGTGTGTGTGTGTGTGTGTGTGTGTGTGTGTGTGTGTACTGTAAGCCAAGTAATACGAAACGGGGTCATAGCAAATGGCTGGCGTGATAGCATCATCGTCAACTGTTACAATGGCAAAGGAGACGCTCTAGACAGAGAAAATTATAAAGGCATTAAGTTAGTTGACCCGGTCATGAAGGTCACAGAAAGAGTTATCGTACAGCTGACTGGGGACCGAATTGATCTAGATGAAATGCAGTTTGGGTTTGTGCCAGGTAAAAGTACCACGGATGCTCTTTTCCTTGTACGGTAACTACAGGAGAAGATCCTAGCTAAAAGTAAAACCCTCTACTTAGCTTTTGCTGACTTGGAGAAAGCCTTTGCCAGAGTACCCCGCTCCATTATCTGGTGGGCTATTAGAAAACTAGGTGTAGATGAATGGCTTGTGAGAGCTATACAAGCCATTTATAAAGATACAGTCAATTAAGCTAGAATTAACAATGTCTATATTGAAGAATTTAGTGTATAGGTTGGTGTTCATCAAGGTTCCGTCCTGCACTTGTCGTCACATGGTACCATGGGACAGCACTATGTGTCAATAATTGTCACAAGTGTAGTGTTTGTACCAGAGTTTTCAAGTCGCTGGCTGGACTAAAAAGTCACACTCGTTCAGCGCATCGGTAGGGGTTCTCCTACATGGATATAAAGTAGTGGCCGTACTCGAAAACGAGTTGGCAGCCGCCATGTATGTATGTAAGATTATTCCCCCTCTATATAATTTAACTGCTTTACTCTCTCTGTCACTCTTCACTCTCTATATAACAACACTTTAGTTTT
>OZ024746.1:92153168-92280668 GCA_964016885.1 Eledone cirrhosa | reverse complement strand
GTATATAAATATAAATGTGCAAACACAGACACACCCATAAAAGGCTTTTTATTTTGGTAAGTTTTATAAGCCACATTTGTATGTCTCTGAGACAGCCAGTGTGAATGCATTTGAATGAGCTTGCAGACAGCATAACTATAGTTATGCTGTCTGCAAGCTGTGAGCAGATGTGCAGGCATGTCCGGTAATTGAGACGTTAACCGGTAATTGAGATCCTAAAAATGGAAAAACCCACAGTCATCTGGGTGAAAGACACTTTGAGCGCAGCCAGTTAGAATCTTATCTTTCCTTCACCGATAACAATGTATTTCATGTCTGAAATTATTCACTCAGCCGCAACGAGTTAAACTATGTAGATCTATTTTATTCCCTATTGTATAAATAATATTACAAATAAAAAAAAGAAAAGAAAAAACAGAAGCGAGTAGAACACACATCTAGGACCACATACAACACATAATCAGATAATACACACATCTAAGACCACATACAACACATAATCAGATAATACACACATCTAGGACCACATACAACACATAAGCAGGTAATACACACATCTAGGACCACATACAACACATAATGAGATAATACACACATCTTTGGAATATTGTTAATCAATTTTTTTAGTAATCTATTGATATAAAAATCAGTAGTATATTGAAAAATGGGAAAATAGGGTGGCGGGGGGGGGGCGTTTCGTGATTTCGAGGGACAAAAGGGGGCGTTTGGCCTAAATGGGTTGAGAACCTGTGATCTAGATGAAATGCAGTTTGGGTTTGTGTCAGGTAAAAGTACCACAAATGCTCTTTTCCTTGTACGACAACTAGAGGAGAAGTACCTAGCTAAAAGTAAACCCCTTATACTTAGCTTTTGTTGACTTAGAGAAAGTCTTTGACAGAGTCTCCCGCTCCATTATCTGGTGGGTCCTTACAAAGCTAGTGGGAGCTATACAAGCCATGTATAAAGATACAGTCAGTAAGGTTAAAATTAACAATGAATATAGTGAATAATTTAGCGTAAAAGTTGGTGTTCATCAAGGCTCTGTCCTTAACCTCCTCCTGTTTATTATTGCCCTTCAGGCTATAACAGAGGAGTTTAAGACTAGCTTCCCATGGGAACTTCTATACGCAGATGATCTAACCCTCATAGCTGAATCTATGGCTGAACTAAAGAATAAATTCCAAACATGGAAGCATGGCCTAGAATCAAAAGGCCTTAAAGTTAACTTGTCTAAGACTAAAGTTCTAATATGTAGAAAGGAAAATAGGGCACAGGTGCCTTCTGGGAAATGGCCATGCTCAGTGTGTAGGAAAGGAGTAGGTAGAAATTCCATTTTATGTCCCAAATGCAAACTATGGGTACATAAAAATGTAGTGGGATCAAAGGTAAACTACCTAAGAATGTAGATTTTATATGTGGCTGTAGCAAGCTACTTTCCTTTGGCGCATTGATGCTCTGTCCGTGCATGATTTGACAGGATTTGAAATCAGAACACAAAGGGCTGTAACTGTATACCACAAAGCATGTTGTCCGGCGCTCTATCAATTCTACCAATCCACTGCCCTGTATAATCGTAATAATCATTTCTAATTTAGGCACAATGTTTTAGAGGAAGTGTAAAGTTGATTAAATCGACCCAGTGCATTACTGGTACTTTATTTTATCGACCCCATTATGATGAAAGGCAAAGCTAACCTCACCGGGATTTGAACTCAACATTCCACAGACACGTGTACACCTAACGTAGTTCTTTTTAAAGATTAGTATGTTATTCCTTTTTACTAACTCAAACAAAGGTTAGCATATGTTATTCCTTTATACTAACTCAAACAAAGGTTAGCATATGTTATTCCTTTATACTAACTCAAACAAAGGTTAGCATATGTTATTCCTTTATACTAACTCAAACAAAGGTTAGCATATGTTATTCCTTTATACTAACTCAAACAAAGGTTAGCATATGTTATTCCTTTATACTAACTCAAACAAAGGTTAACATATGTTATTCCTTTATACTAACTCAAACAAAGGTTAACATATGTTATTCCTTTATACTAACTCAAACAAAGGTTAGCATATGTTATTCCTTTATACTAACTCAAACAAAGGTTAGCATATGTTATTCCTTTATACTAACTCAAACAAAGGTTAACATATGTTATTCCTTTATACTAACTCAAACAAAGGTTAACATATGTTATTCCTTTAACACAAACAATCATTTTATTCTTTCGAAAAATTAAAAATTAATTTTGATTTATAACAAAAATTATGTACATGTGGTTAGAACAAATTAGGAAAGAATTGCTGGACAGATTTTACAGATAAAACCAACCAGCAGGAGACCCAGGGGTGGACCTTGAGAAAGTGGGTTGGATAACATCCATGAGCTTGGCTGATCTCACTTGGGGATCCAGCTGGATTCAGTTGGAGACGGTTGCTTCTGACAGGATCTGCAGGAAGGAGTATTTCAAGCCTCTGTCCCTATGACCCTCTCAGGAATAAGTGGGTGAAGAAGAAGAATTATTGACTGGCGGTGATGGTGGCGTAACTCTATGCCACAAAGCAGGGTGTCTGACACTCTACCAATTCTGCCAATCCACCTCCTTCTAATACATTTATTAATAATGATTTCTAATTTAGGCACAAAGCCAATAATTTGTGGGAGGGAAAAGTAGATTATATTGATTCCAGTACGTTACTGGTACTATGTTTTATCAACCTCTGAAATGATAAAAGGCAAAGTTGACCTTGGTGGGATTTGAACTCAGAACGTAAAGAACCAAATAAATACTGCCATTTGTTTGACACTCCAACAACTCCACCATTCCACCCTCTTTATTAATAATTGTTTCTACATTTGGCACGAGGCCAGCAAATTTGCAAGGAAGGGGAAGTCGATTAAATCTACCCCAGTGTGTTACTGGTACTTTAGTTTATTAACTCCGCAAAAATGAAAGGCAAAGGTAACCTCGATGTGATTTGAACTCAGAACGTAAAGGGACGAAACTTTATACCACAAAGCATGTTGTCCGACGCTCCACCGAATCTACTGCCAATCAAGCACCTTATACATAATCAACAATTTAGGGGAGGGGAAAGTCGATTAAATTGGTCCCAGTGCGTTACTGGTACTTTATTTTATCGGCCCCATAAGGATGAAAGGCAAAGGTAATCTTGGCAGGATTTGAACTCAGAACATAAAGAACTAAATAAATATTGCTAATCATTTGTAACCTCTTGTTCTAATGGGTTCTCTAATAAGTAGGTCTGTTAATTAGCCACTCAATCCCTGCTTTAAATACAGTTAAATAAAGCGGTGCTTTAATAAATACAATTGTTTGTTTGTCTCGTAGTTTGCTTCAGTCATATGTATATGCCTCAACAAACCAGGTGCTGTTGTTGTTTAACACGGGGTAGAGTAGACAGACCTAGCAGTGACCATAGAATCTTTTCTTCTGTGCCCAGACGACATTATCCAACAGTTCCTTCATATAAAGGTATGGTGTCGTTTGAAAAAGATTTGACTGTTATTTCTAGCGGGTAGACCGACTGCGTAGAAGTTTATTCACTAATTCGTCAACACATTAACTGACCTTTAAAAAAAAAAGGAATAATTTTCAAGGGACATAACTCTGAAATGATTAATAAAAAGTTATTATCCTTTATTTTAAACATGGCTGGAAAGTTTTCTTCTTCAGATAATGATTAATTTAACTTCCTGTAATGATTTAGCACTAAATATTCATAAACGACTTTGTTGAAATGGATAGATCGTTGTGAAAATGTGCAGTATTAGAACAATGACTTGAATTTTTAATGTGATCCAGTCATAGTGTTGTTTGGTATTTTTCAAGAATGTCTTCCTAATGTAGTTTCATGTGGTACAAGATGTTAAAAATTAAATAACTCTCTTAATGTGTTTTCAAAATCAGACACCGTAAGAGTGAAGTAGTTTTGTAGGTGCCATGTTCTTCAGGCTCCGTAAGAGTGAAGTACATTTGTTGGTGCCATGTTCTTCAGACACATAAAAAAAATGTAAATATTATTGTAAATATTATAATTTATATACAGACATTACCAAATTTCACTTGATCTATTCATTAATGTACCAAGATTGTGGCCCCTGGTAGATGGGGATGGGGGCTCCCACTTAAGACCTGGGAAGAGGTAATCAGGGATGATCTGAAAGACTGGAACTTGGACCAAACCTATCCCTGGAACGAACACTCTGGAGAGATGCTATGAAAGAGGCTACCAAAACATCCAATATTTGTGACAGGAGAAAACATTGAGGTCCTAAATTTGAACCCACCGCCTCTTGGGCAAGTCTATTTTACCATAGCCTTGAACTGACCCAAGTCTTGTTAATGAATCAATAGAAACTGTTGGGTGAACTATACATTCACAGGTTTAGCTTTGTTATACAGTGTCACACTGATTCTATTTGGGGATGATGTCAACCCTTTCATTAGACTATATCTAGTGAAATACTACAAAGATCTAAAGTCTGTCTTAAGCCCAATCTCATCAGGTCGATGCTTATCCCGGTTTCCATGGTGTAAAGTGACTGTGACTACATGACTCCCCACTGGATATGACACCAATCCATCACAGGGTTAAACCCCCAACTACAACTTGTTCTTATTTTCAGCTGTGCATACTGGAGCAATGTGAAATGAAGTGTTTTGCTCATGAACACAATACACAACCCATTCCAGGAATTAAATTGACGATATTGTGATTGTAAGTCCAACATTCTAATGAACAATTTGGAGGGATTTACAAAAAAATCATTAATTATTTCATTAAGATAGAATTTATAACATCATCATCATTGATCTTACATCAACTTTTCCATACTGGAATGTGTTGAATAGAACCACCTTTTTAGGTAATGTTATAGAGTCAGATGCCGTTCCTGACAATAACCCTTTTAGTTGATCGTTACGACATGCAGGGATGCGTTAAACCTATTTTAAATTGAGTACACACTTAACAGAAGGTACTTGTATCAAATTATGTTGGATGGTTTTAATCTATAATAGGTGGTTTTGTTTCATAAAACCAAAACCAGAACTGATTTTCAGCAAGTTAGTATCAAAAGGATTATAGATACTTAATCTATAAATCAGTTTAAATAGTTCAGTTGATTGAACAAGAATACTTAGGGTTGAAACCAACAGGAAATAGAATGTGATGATGGTAGCCAGCTTTGCACAACCTCACCATTACACTCCATTTTCCTTTCTTTTGTAAAAGAAATATCATAAAATATAATGTAAACTATTGTTTTATTCTGTTATACTTCAACTCCTGGTTTTACTCTTTTATTTCAAACCAATCCCACAATGCTCTTTATATATACTTCCTGATGCACGGCATAATGTCATCTTAGTGGATAGTTTGAGGGTTTAAGGTGAAGGATATACAGAAGGTGGAGCCTATCATGTAATGGAGTCATAGCTGCAGCAGATAATAATACCTTTGGCTTTATTATATAGAAACTACGTAATATGACAGCTGCAGCTTGATAATGTCTGTCTTCCCATTTGGTGGCTGTTAAGCTCTGGTTGTGAAGCCAAGTTTGGGAGAATGGGTGGTCCACGTTTAATTTGCTGAATTTAGGGGGTGAGTACAGTTTGTTTGGCAGGAATCATGGGCACAGGTTGGCGTTTGGTTTGAGGTGATTGCTGAGGGTTAGTAGACTGACTGGAGCAATAACAATCTTATTTACGTATACACCCCCCCCCCCACACACACACACACATATATATATATATATATCATCATCATCGTTTAACGTCCATCTTCCACGCTAGCATGGGTTAGATGGTATATATATATATATATATATATATTTATTAAAATAACAGATTAAAGTTTAAGCAAAGAATCGCTGCTTTCACCTTTAATCTGTTATTTTAATAAATATTTGCTCTACGGTTCTTATATATTTGATATATATTTATCCTTATCGAGCCCTCTTTGGATTTTAGTCTTCAAATTTATTATTATTACTGCTGGAAGCAGCAACAATTTATTCATTTGGAAATCAACAAAAAAATTACACAATGAGGTGCTTCAAGATTGGCAGATTTTCATTTCTAAATTCTATCATTACAATTTTGATATTTAAAAAAATAAAATATAGATATTTTCAAATGATTATGAGAAAAAAATATATCTTTATATTTATTGTTTATTAATCTGAATAAGAACAGAAGTAACCTGGGAAATGTCGGGTCATTCAGCTAGTTTTATTGTATTTTTATACACCTTGATAAAACTAACTCTATAAAAACTCTTCTTTCACTAAAAATATTTTTAATTGCTTTAGAAATGGTAGACAATAACAACGCAATTGATATGGCATTCCTTGTAGTTAAAGAGCTCAAATAAATCTTTGACAATTCTCTTTTTGGTTTTTCTATATCATGGTTATATAAGTTGTTAAATATAGGAAGAAATAGGATAAAAGCTCCATCAGTTTTTGTTGTCTTGGAATTTTATGTCATTTATAGATGGTTGTGTTGATGATACGGATAACAACCAGTCCACCCTATAAGATGGTTGTGTTGGTGACACAAGAAAAAACACATAGTCCACCCTGTAAGATGGTTGTGTTGGTGACACAAGAAAAAACACCCAGTCCACCCTGTAAGATGGTTGTGTTGGTGACACAAGAAAAAACACATAGTCCACCCTGTAAGATGGGTGTGCTGGTGACACAAGAAAAAACACATAGTCCACCCTGTAAGATGGGTGTGCTGGTGACACAAGAAAAAACACCCAGTCCACCCTGTAAGATGGTTGTGCTGTTGACGCAAGAAAAAACACCCAGTCCACCCTGTAAGATGGTTGTGCTGTTGACGCAAGAAAAAACACCCAGTCCACCCTGTAAGATGGTTGTGTTGGTGACACAAGAAAAAATACCCAGTCCACCCTGTAAGATGGATGTGCTGGTGACACGAGAAAAAACACCCAGTCCACCCTGTAAGATGGATGTGCTGTTGACACGAGAAAAAACACCCAGTCCACCCTGTAAGATGGGTGTGCTGGTGACACAAGAAAAAACACCCAGTCCACCCTGTAAGATGGATGTGCTGGTGACATGAGAAAAAACACCCAGTCCACCCTGTAAGATGGATGTGTTGGTGACATGAGAAAAAACACCCAGTCCACCCTGTAAGATGGATACGTTGGTGACACGACAAAAAATACCCAGTCTACCCTGTAAGATGGATATGTTGGTGACACGAGAAAAAACACCCAGTCCACCCTGTAACATGGTTGTGTTGGTGACACGACAAAAAACACCCAGTCCACACTGTAACATGGTTGGTGTTAGGAAGGGCATCCAGCTGTAGAAACCAAGCCAAAATCAGTTCTGTATGAGCAAGACATGGTCAGCTGACCTGAATTGTCCCATAATATGACAACCCGTCTAACCCATGCTAGTGTGGAAAAATAGACGTTAAACGATGATGTAAATGATGATGATGATGGTGATGGTGATGACCATGGGATTTGCTGCTAGAAGTTCTCCTCTGAAGCATGTACAGGCATGGTTGTTTGTGGAAGACCGGCAGTCACCCATCTATACCAGTCTACCCTCTCCACGTCACTGGTGTTGTCCAAGGGAAAGGTAATGGCACCAGTGAACTGGAATAACGTGAAAAAAGGTATCTTGCTCAAGGATACAACACAAAGCCTGGTTCGAGAATCGAACTCACAACCTTGCAATTGCAAGCCCGACGCTCTAACCACTAAGCCATGCGCTTCCACGATGGCGCTATACATTTTGTCTTATACGAAAGATTTTGACTCTGATCAAACAACGTGATGAGTAAAAAATGACAAAAGTAAATAAATAAATATAAAATATACAATCATAAGTCAAATCATTATTATTTATTGATTTATTGAAGGGCGGTGGATTGGCAGTATCGGTAGAGGGTCGGACGCCATGCTTTGACGCATAGAGTTACGGCCCTTGCTATTCTGAGTTTAAATCCCGCCGAGGTTAACTTTGCCTTTCATCCTCATGGGGTCGATAAAATAAAGAACCAGTAATGCACTGAGTAATTGCTGGCCTTGTGCCAAAAGTAGAAACAATTATTATTTATTGATCGGCGGTAGAGGGTCGGATGACATGCTTTGCAGCAAAGAGTTACGTCCCTTTATGGTCTGAGTTCAAATCCCGCCGAGGTTAACTTTGCCTTTCATCCTTACGGGGTCGATAAAATAAAGTACCAGTAATACACTGGGATAATTGCTGGCCTTGTGCCAAATATAGAAACAATTATTATTTATTGATTGGTTTCTTTTACATAAATAGAGACCTGAAGTTTTAGATGGAGAGAAGAAAGATTCTTTGGGGTGGGGTGCGTTACTTACTGAACAGGAAAAAGGGACCAATTTAGTGTTGTTAAGAAGCATAATATTTGCTGGAATTTATTAAAGAGAAGAAAGTCTACTGGAAGACATGAAAAATATTCTGGTATGGAAGTGACAGCTAAATAATAATCATTGAACTTTGATCAGTAACATCTTTGCAATGAAGTGTACTAGAAAAACAAAAATTATATTTCGTCAGAAGAGCTTGAAGTTGTCATATGAAAAGTCTTTTCTCATCATATGTCTGCAGTCATAATAGATCTTTTAGTACAGTTATGACTAGTATTGTATGAGATAATTAGACCATTAATAATAGCTTTTCTTTCTACATCACAGATTGGACAGCATAAATTCCAATTGTTTTCATACAACATATTCCAGTGCTCGTATTCATTACATGAACATCTGAGACTCAAACACACCACATTAAATACATAGATAACACACACACACGATTGCAATTTTATTTGTTTCTTTGTTATTCTTGCTGAGCCCCAGGTCTGTCGTTATTGATTCTTAAAATCCTCTACCAAACCGCATTCGCAAGGCATTCTTGAAAAGCATAAAATATCACTATGATTGCATCATATTAAAACAATTGAAGTCTTTATTCTAACACTGCAACTTTTCAAAACAATCTGTCCACTAGAAAAGACACTATAAACATTTGAATTAACAAACCTATTTTTAAAGATATTTCCTAATAAACCATTAAAATTTTTTTTGGAAAAGTCGATTAAATCGATCCCAGTGGTACTTTATTTTATTGACCCCGTAAGGATGAAAGGCAAAGCTAACCACGGCGGGATTTGAACTCAGAACGTAAAGAGCCATAACTCTAAGCAACAAAGCATGGTGTCCGACCCTCTACCGATTCTGCCATGATCAATAATTGTTTCTACTTTTGGCACAAGGCCAGCAATTATCTCAGTGTATTTTATTTTATCTCAGGTACTTTATTTTATCGACCCCGTAAGGATGAAAGGCAAAGTTAACCGCGGCGGGATTTGAACTCAGACCATAAAGGGCCGTAACTCTTTGCTGCAAATCAAGGTGTCAGACCCTCTACCGATACTGCCAATCCACCAATAATGACATTCAAATATATACCATATTATCCAATGTAGATCTTTTTAGAAGATGGTAGGGTGTGATTTGAAAGATATTTGGCTGTTATTTCTCTAGCAAGTCGAACAACTATATAGAAACTCCTTTGGTGTTTTTATTTGGGGGGGGGGGGATTTATAGAAAAGCACCCGCTAGGGTTTGCTTAGAACATTTTTTTCTAGTCTTTTTTTCCCCCGTGTTTTCAATTAATCTAATCTTCGCCGCAATCAACTTTTTTTCCCCGAAAACGGAATTTCGGGTCCCCGGATTTCCCTAGCCTCGGAGTTTTCTTGGTGGGAATTTTATTCTTTTCTTACTATTTCTTTTTTTTTTGTTTTTGTTTTCAACCGATCTGACATCCAACTCACTCGACAACGACTCCGTTTTCAACTCCAAACCCGAGAAGTCCGAGAGTGCCCCTTCTACAAACCATTAGATAAAAAATAAATAATCTCCGGCGGTTTTAAAGGCCATATTCGTTCAAAACCCATTAAAACCCTTTCAAAAATCACTAATTTAACCTCCAAAGTGAGATAAGTGTCATTGTAAATGCATTTCCGAGGATGTCCCTTTCCTCCAAACGTTAACCCAATAATTAACGATAGATTTGAAGATAAGATTGGTTCTAAACAACAAAAACCATCGGCAAAACAAACAAGACGAGACGGGTGTAGTTGTGAAAATTTACTGTTTTTTCTGTTCATACAACAATTTTTTTACCGCAAGTAGTAGTTGAGAATTAAATCATTTGTTTTTAAAAGATGAATGAAAGTGACATCCGAACGAGTACCCTCCACCTCTGGATCCTGGCGGTCGATATTATCGAGAACTGTAATAATATCTTTTATTCACAGTTGTATAAAAAATATAATATAATGGTTACAGAACGAAAACACAAACACATAATATATACAAAGCAGGTAATACATACATCTAGGACCACATTCAATACACTAGCAGGTAATACACACATACAACACAGAAGCCGGTAATACATACATCTAGGACCACATACAACACAGAAGCCGGTAATACATACATCTAGGACCACATACAACACAGAAGCAGGTAATACATACATCTAGGACCACATACAACACAGAAGCAGGTAATATACACATCTAGGATTACAAACAACAAAAGGGAGGCGAAAGGGGTGGAAAACGAACCGCTACCAGAACAAAAGGTAACAATATAGCGAGGAGCACTGGGAAACCTCTCTAATAATTTTTGTGGCAAGCCAGCATGCTCGCTGCGATACCTCGGGTAATAGCAAGCCTGATGTGCTGGAACAACAAAGCGCTCTCACGAGCATCACCAATTACCTCTGTTAGGCGAGCCGCCAGTTAAGATAAGAACCTCGCAGTCAGAGGCCCGACTCCCACAAAGGTCTCGAACGTCACAGGTAGGGGAGACGTGTTGGAACAGTCACACCACCCCGTGGAGCTCGCACCTGCGGCCGGCCAACTCCGCTCCGATAGTATATGTAGTAAACACCATGAGAAAAGTATGAACATCTCCCGAGACCGCCTACATACTATATAAGAAATCGAGTTGGTAAAAACACTTAAGTGTCAGAGTAAAAACAAAAATACTGCAATATTTCTGAGTTGAAATATCGATCTGTCTTTTATCGTTTCTGTATCATAAAATATAATACCAGTGGTATATTCTGTTTCATTCAGTCACACAACATCAACTTGTCTAACATTGTCAGACTTAGCGAGGAATTGATGGTCATTTTTGTTTTTGTTTCCCCCCTTTTTCTTTCTTTCTCTCGCTCTGAACGTATATTTTGGTGTTATATTTGTGTAGTTCCTAGCAAGTGTGGGGTTCGTAGCAATAGTTAGTTGTATTTATTATATATGTTTATATTTTCATTCTAAAATCTGAGCAATTTGTAATGTTATTTACTGTATTCAAAACAAATAAATTTAAAGAATCTATTATAACGGTTTCGTTATATTTCTAACGAAAGACAAACTGTATTGAGAGTTCTTTGAATGATAGTCAGTTAATCAAGGGCGATAATTATATAGTTTATGATAGAAAGTTTATAGAAGCTTGATTACAGGTGGCGCTGTAATCTGGGTGAAAGGACCAATAAGATATTTAACAGTTTTTCAGCGTCATATTTGAATGTTTTCCTCCTTCATTTATTTAATGGTAAGTTTCTTCTCTTTATAGTAAATATATTATTTTAATACAACTCATATATAAATGGCAAGTTTTTACATAAAGCAATATCTTTCATTTATATTTGATTCTATAAATAATTACCTCTTGTTTGTGTTTGAGTATTTTGTAGTAATTTAATTTGAAATCTCCATTAAGACGTTAATGAGTAATAAGTTATAAACAGTTAATTGTGTTTATTACTGGAAATATTTAATTAACTTGGCAATATTACTTTTATATATTAAAATATAAACCCCTAGCGTAATATAATTCTGAAATAATATTGGATTGTTTATATCGTCTTATTCCAAACGTATTTTCAGAATCTTAGTCTTTTTAAATAAATATTTATTATAAACAGTTTAAACTTTATGGACATCTGTTTGTTAAAAGTAAATAATTATTTAACATCTAATATTGACTAAGAAATTCTCACCGATATATTGACTAAGAAATTCTCACCGATATATTGACTTTCATGTTTTCACATATCCACGAATTCTTCATTAACTTTAAAAATAAGATTTGAATCGTGTAGAACGAAAAGACAAGCACATAATATATACACACATAAAAATATAAACACATAATATATACACATAATATATACAAATATAAACACATAATATATATAAATATAAACACATAATATATATAAATATAAACACATAATATATACAAATATAAACACATATAATATATATAAATATAAACACATAATATATACAAATATAAACACATATAATATATATAAATATAAACACATATAATATATATAAATATAAACAAAGAGAGAAAAAATATATATATATTTGTTCTTCATTAACTTCCAGTCTAAAACTGTCTTGAGACAAATGTCGGTTATATTAAGAATATATATAGTTTTTTCCTGCATTCAAAGCAGTTCATTTAACAACATATAGTGCTTTCGAAGCTAATAAAATCAATATATAATCCACAAATCAACGATAATTGCAAATAATTTAAACAAGTAATATAGAGATGTGTGTCTTAATTGAGAATTAAGAACATCAAAAGAGTTTGGTTTGTATAACGATAGTTATAAACATGTAGAATTTGTCAAAGACATTTCACTCTTCAGCCTCCAATAATCCTCCCTCGTCACTTTTATTCATTTTCAAAATTTTCCAACCCATCTCCATTTACTAAATTTTTCTAAATCTATCTCCTGTGAAATTTTATTTTAAGTGGTAACATTCCTGTGATAATTAATTTTCTTTATACATTAAATGACATTCATGACAAAAAAGTACATTACTACAAATCTCATACATTATAAAATAAATAGGATGGGTTGGGATCTCAATATGTAAACTAAACGACTAATTCTGGTTGTTAAAAATACCCAAGAGTAGGTGGTCGTGTTGGTATCATTTCAAAAAAACACTCGGTCCACTCTGTAAAGATAAAAAAGTATGCAGTCTAACCTGTCAGTTGGTTGTTTTGGTGCTACGATAAAAAACACCCAGTCAACACTGTAAATGTGGTTGGTGTTAGGAAGGGGCATTCAATCGTAGAAACCAAGTCAGAAACAGTTCTGTATGAGCAAGACATGGTAACCTGATTTGACTTGTCTCACAACGGGACAGCTCGTCTAACCCATGCTAGCGTGGTAAATGGACGTTTGATGATGATGACAGCTCACCTTCATAAAATAGAGACTAGCATGAACCACTATGTGGTTTTCTGACAAGCCAGAAACTGTACCCAAATCTTCTCCAAACCACCACCATCTTATAATTTAAATACACAGCCCTAAAGAATGATGGAATGGTCCTTGTATAACGTCTTTGATCATAGAATCAATTATAACCTGATGAAATAAGTATATGATCTAATTTCCATTACTAACTGGTGGTTACCTCAACTCATTTATAACACTAGGGGAAAGTTTGAACATCACAACTTCAATTTTTTTCATCAAAACAAATTTAATTATCCACTGTAAGATAATATTGACAATATTTATCAGATAAATAGGATAATTTCTTTATGACGAGACACAGTACCATATGATAGAAGAAATATTAGTCTTAGTCCATTTTATTAACAATCCTGTCTTACTAATATTAGTTCCTTTTTGCTTGGTATAAAATCACATAAACAAGAAATGGGAAGTATGGAATTTGAAATGTTAGCAATAATGTTAGGAATCAAAAACAGTTAACAGATTATGATTTCCAGAAGCTTATATCTCTTACTGTAAGGCAGTCTTATTCAAGATACATCTGGTATGGTGATGCCCTTACACATACGAATAACCTACATCTGGTGATGCTCTTTCACATACAGATAACCTACATCTGGTGATGATCTTACACATACAAATAACCTAGATTTCATAAAAAGTGGAAAGAAAAAAGGCTACTGATTGAGTGATAAGAATTTGTCAATCCACACAACACAAAATGTAAAGAGCCTACTTGTATAAGGTGGCCAAAGTCGAAGCTTTGGTCATGGTCTAAGGACTTAGGCCCCTTTCTACTCTATTACTAATGGAAGCTCTAGATACAGAACAAAATTAAAACTTATCCTTGCTGAATTACGTTTCTACTACTGAAAGAATGACCAGTGCTAATGAAACCAAAATACCTCAGTACCACTTGGTGTTGATCAAACCATTGGGCTCAGTACCACTTGGTGCTGATCAAACCATTGGGCTCAGTACCACGGGGTGCTGATCAAACCATTGGGCTCAGTACCACGGGGTGCTGATCAAACCATTGGGCTCAGTACCACTTGGTGCTGATCAAACCATTGGGCTCAGTACCACTTGGTGCTGATCAAACCATTGGGCTCAGTACCACGGGGTGCTGATCAAACCATTGGGCTCAGTACCACGAGGTGTTGATCAAACCATTGGGCTCAGTACCACTTGGTGCTGATCAAACCATTGGGCTCAGTACCACTTGGTGCTGATCAAACCATTGGGCTCAGTACCACGGGGTGCTGATCAAACCATTGGGCTCAGTACCACTTGGTGCTGATCAAACCATTGGGCTCAGTACCACAAGGTGCTGATCAAACCATTGGGCTCAGTACCACTTGGTGCTGATCAAACCATTGGGCTCAGTACCACGAGGTGCTGATCAAACCATTGGACTCAGGACCACGAGGTGCTGATCAAACCATTGGGCTCAGTACCACTTGGTGCTGATCAAACCATTGGGCTCAGTACCACAAGGTGCTGATCAAACCATTGGGCTCAGTACCACTTGGTGCTGATCAAACCATTGGGCTCAGTACCACGGGGTGCTGATCAAACCATTGGGCTCAGTACCACTTGGTGCTGATCAAACCATTGGGCTCAGTACCACAAGGTGCTGATCAAACCATTGGGCTCAGTACCACTTGGTGCTGATCAAACCATTGGGCTCAGTACCACGAGGTGCTGATCAAACCATTGGACTCAGGACCACGAGGTGCTGATCAAACCATTGGGCTCAGTACCACTTGGTGCTGATCAAACCATTGGGCTCAGTACCACAAGGTGCTGATCAAACCATTGGGCTCAGTACCACTTGGTGCTGATCAAACCATTGGGCTCAGTACCACGGGGTGCTGATCAAACCATTGGGCTCAGTACCACTTGGTGCTGATCAAACCATTGGGCTCAGTACCACTTGGTGCTGATCAAACCATTGGGCTCAGTACCACAAGGTGCTGATCAAACCATTGGGCTCAGTACCACTTGGTGCTGATCAAACCATTGGGCTCAGTACCACGAGGTGCTGATCAAACCATTGGACTCAGGACCACGAGGTGCTGATCAAACCATTGGGCTCAGTACCATGCTGAATAACGGAGAGATAAAATGAAAGTAAAGCAGTTATCTGTAGTAGTGTGAAATACACTCTATTTTAATTAGTTAAGGAAGAATTTTGCGGGATTTACTAAAATTATCACTTATTTCATTACTAAGACAGTAACTTAATGTAAGGTTCTTATATAAAATTATGTTGCAAAATTTTGATTTAATTTGGAAACCTTTAAAATGGGTGGTTTTATTTCATAGAACCAGAGCCTGTTTTGGCTGGGTTGATTACTAAAAGATTAATATATATATTTTTTCTTTTCTTTAGATTCTTTACACACTGATAATTGCCCATTAGCTAGAAAGTGAATCTCCAATCAAGGTGACAACCATGTCAAATAATACAGGTGTTAAAGTGGTCATTCGTATTCGACCATTATCTTCAGATGAAACTGACAAAGCATCTACAACAGTAGTTGAACCGATAAATGACCATTTGCTAGTATTTGATCCTGCCGATGACAAATGTGAGATAAATGGGATGCGAACTTCAAAATTTGTGCGAGGGGATATTACACGGCGACGGCGCAAAAATTTAAGTTTTGCATTTGATCATGTGTTTGGTCCAAATTCTTTGAATGTTGATATATATGAACACACAAGTAAAGTAATACTCGATGGATTGCTTAATGGTTACAATTGTTCAGGTATGTTGGCTTTTATTTTTGTCTCATTTTATTTTTCTGAAGGTAAGAATCAGTATTTAGAGTTTGAGTTGTATGATAGAATGGTTTTAGGTTTTTAAAATGGAAGATTAAGAGATAAACTTAAAAAATTTCCCATTATCTAAGGATATCAATGTTTTGAGGTGGACTCAACAGAAGGGCCAGCTGTACAAGTCAACAGCGGCGTAATAAGGCAATTTAGGATATGAAGACAGGTGAAGCAGCTGGGACAACGGGGATAGTTGCTGAGTTGCTTAACAAACCGTATTGTAAACTAAAACAAAATGGTGTCATACCCAATGACAGGTGTAGCAGCATCATTATCTACTGCTACAAGGGAAAAAGTGGTGCACTAGACAGGAAACTCTCGAGGCTTCAAGTTGATGGACCAGATCATGAAAGTTACAGAAAGTGTCATTGTACAACTGATTAGGGATTGAATTAACCTAGATTAGGTGAATTTTGGATTTGTACCAGGTAAACATATCAGGGGTGCCCTCTTCCTTATGAGGAAACTGCAGAAGTACCTAGCTAAAAGTAAACCCTTCTACTTGGCATTTGTTGACTTAGAGAAAGCTTTTGACAGGGTCCTCCATTCTGTAATCTAGCGGGTACCTAGAAAACTAGAGGTAGACAAGTGGTTTGTGAGGGCACTATAAGCCATGGACATAGGTCCAGTCAGCAAGGTTAAAATTAATAATGACTATAGTGAGGAGTTTAGCCCTCTCCTGTTTATTATCCTCCTCCAGGCTATAACAGAAGAGTTTAAAACAGGATACCCTTGGAAACTCCTGTATGCTTATGATCTAGCTCTCATAGCTGAATCTATGGCAGGGCTATAAAAAAAAATTCCTGACCAGCATATCACGTCCAATGCGGTGGCAGTAAAAGTATTATAAGACTTTAGGACATTTTACATGATTTATTTACAATCGAAATAGAATTACAAAGTTGTGTTGGCATGCCAAATCAAGAGAACAAACAAATTAGAATTACAAAGTTGTTATATGCAAATGAAGCGGTTGCTAGCTGACATGTCGCCAACTAAGCAAAGTTGTAATATACCGTTACATTTTGCTTGGTGTGGATACAGCAAGGAAAAATGGATGTTTGTCTTGATATCAAAGCAGCAACTGGTTTTTAGTGAAACAAAAGAAGCGCAAAAATCTTTGGGCAGAAGTTGATATTTATGCGCGACTCACGATTGATCAACCAGTGACCAAATCATGCATGAATAGATTATTGTTACACGCCATGAAAATAACTCCACTACAAACTCTTTACCATTTACATTACTCTATATATAATATTATGTTTTCATGGTAAAGTCTTTACCTCATATAATTATCTCACATAATATTGAATCTATGAGATTTTGATATTATTTATTTTGAGAACAATACCGTAATATCAGTGTGAGTGACCAGTCACAACCGGTTTGAAGAGAAAGAGGTGAGAATTCTGGCTGGATATGGCTGGTTTAAATGCTAAAGGGTTAACTTTTGGAGAAAAGGCATAAGTGAATACCTTGTTCCCTCCCTCATATCACTATTTCTTTAATTCTCAATAATCACACATGAATTCCACTGATCTTTATTGATAACTTGCTGTAATTTGAGATAAATAAATTTACTCCTCAGAACTGCTTAGAACTGCCTTTCGTTCTATGAAACAAAACAATCCATTTTAAAGGGTTCCTGTTTAATATCTTCAAACATAATTTAATATAAGAACCTTTTTGTTACATTATATTACAAATACCATCTTGGCAATAAAATATTTTAGTAAATCTCTCCAATTTTTAAACTAGGCTTTTTTTCAATGTGCTGACACGTATGTGTATATGTATGTGCATATGCATAAATTTATATGTATGAGTATATAAATATAAACGTGCAAACACAGACACACTTAGAAAAATACACACCCACGGACATACATTCACACAAACACACAGCGTAGCAAATGGAACGCCAGTCAGTTTTGTTATAGTTTTTTCACCATCCCCTTCCTTCCTTTTACACACACACGTACATACACACATTGTGTGACAGACAGACGGAAGTCCCTCAAATTTATATATAGATTAAATTAATTCAAATACAGTGCATTTCATTATAAATATGGTAATGACTGTCCAACCTTTGCTAGCAGGGAAAGTGGACATTAAAATGATGACGATGACAATGATGTAATGAAAGGGATAAGTGATTTTAAGGTGTTGCTATAAATGTGTGCATTGAATTCCCAGTTATGTTATATTTATCAATATCGATTGGATTGATATTTTCTCAATTTAACTATAATAAACACATATTTTTCCTGAATCATGGTGCATGGTCATAACCAGAAAAGTTACCAGAATACTATATACAACAAAAAATGTGTCACAAATATACTGAAATTTAGCAATTAGAACTCTCTAATATCAAGTTTTAGTGTAGGATTTGAATTATTTGGCATCAGGAAGGGTTCATAGTCTTAGAAAACCTATGTCAATGTATGCAAGCATAGAAAACATAGATGTAAAAAGCAATGAGGATTGGTTAACACAGGTTCTATTAAAATCTTTTGATATGAAACCATCCTTAATTCTACAAACAAAACTGCTAGTTTTAAAGTGTTTATATTTATCCCCAATCCTTCCATCATGATATGCAAGGGCTCTGTTTAATAATGAGAAAATTGGTTTTATTACTAAATCCTTCTTAATTCTTGATTATTTTCAAAATAATTTAAAATTATAAGTAATGTCTTTCATTAGAAATATAGCAACAAAAGGGTTAAACTGTTTTCTCAAATTTTGGTTACCAAAGATCAAAATTATCTTCATTTATGTCTTAACATCTACTTTTCTATGTTTGCATGGGTTGGCTATGTCTGCAATCTAGCATATTAATACTTGTGTCAGTCATGTGTTATCTCATCAATCTCAGAAAGTTTGTCATCTCACCTCCCTTCTTACCATGTCTTAGTCTTTCTTCCTCTCTTAACAATTATCTCACTTGAGTGGTGCTCACTTTCCGTTTTAACATAGTTGCTTAGCCAGTTTGACTGACTAAGAAAAACAAGTTATTAACAAGTTATTAACAAGTGGTTAACGCTAGTTAGGATATATGACTACAAAGTTGGTCAAATGCAAAATAAAACTATGCTCCTCATCATCATTTAACATCCGTTTTCCCTGCTAGTAACTCTTGTATAAGAAAAATTAAAACAGGAAAAAGAAATTTAAGCTGGATATGAGAGGAGTGTGACTCTTCTATATTAATTTTGGAATTATGTCTCTGATGGCTAAGGAAACTTATAAAGATTGAAATACAGACACAATTAGAACCACAGTAACCATTGCTGTTCAATAAATTGAAATAGTGGCAACTACTGTATATGCTTGAATATAAGGCACATGGCTTAGTGGTTAGAGCATTGGCTTTGCAATCGAAACGTGAGTTCAATTCTCAGACCGGGTGATGTGTTGTTTTCTTGAGCAAGACACTTTATTTTACATTGTTCCAGTTTACTCAGCTGTAGAAATGAGATGATAGGGACTGGGCTCCATATCATTCCACTGCAAAGTGGTCGTGGAGGTGCCACAGCAAAAAAGCACCCAGCACTCACTGTAAATGAGGTTGGTGTTAGGGAGGGCATCCAGCTGTAGAAATCAAGCCAGAATCAGTTCCCATCCCACCCTTGCAAGCAGGGAAAAAGTGGACGTAAAATGAAATGATGATGATAAGCTGAGGAATATGTGACTAAAATGAAGTGAGAGGATCAGCTTATATTTGGGGCCAATATTTAGAAAATTTTTATCAACTTCAAATTCTATATATGATGCTAAAATATCTGGAGTAATTATTTTACAATGAAAAACTGTTTTTCTACATTTACTACATCATTATTGGTGTTATACATTGCCTTGAGAACATCCCAACAAATTTTTATTATTGATTGGCAGTATCGGTAGAGGGTCGGACGCCATGCTATGCACCATAGAGTCACGGCCCTTTACAGTCTGTGTTCAAATTCCGCCGAGGTTAACTTTGCCTTACGGGGTCGATAAAATAAAATACCAGTAATGTACTGAGATAATAGCTGGCCTTGTGCTAAAAGTAGAAACAATTATTTCAACTTTTTAATAAATATTCTCTACATATATGTACACACACAAAGTACACCAGCTGTTTTTGTTTGTGACTTTTCTTTCAATCTTGTTTTATTTCTCTCTCTCTCTCCCTTCTCTTGCTCTTTTTCTCACTGTCCCCCCGCCCCCTCTCACTCTCACTTGCTGTCTCTCCCTCTTCTACTCTAGAAATCCCTATACAAAATTCTCTTATTCAATCTTTTACTACTCTCAGCATGTCAGTGGCTGGAAGTAAATACAAATTTGAGAAACTTGTTGAAACTCATTATGTAATGGAAACTCATTACACAATGGAGTTGTGAAACAAAAACTATATTCTTAAAGACAATTAACATTTTTAAACATCAAAATATTATAACTTCATAAATATATTTTATACTCATGAGAATTTCAAAACCTCACCTTCTAAACATATTGTGTTGATTAGCTGCCTCAGCTTATAAATGAGGTTTAGATTTTTGCTGATTTCTTGGACAGAAAATAAGGGGTCAGCTTATATTTGAGTATATTCAGTAGTTTGTAGAAACCATGTCAAAAAGGGTTGAGAGAACTTTTCAGCTATGTCACAGAAACAACAACCTCTCCAGTTCTGACACCATGTTAAAGTACACCCAGTACACTCTGTAAAGTCGTTGATGTTTTGGAGGATTCTTCAGTTAGGTGAAAGACACAATAACCTCCCTAGTGCTGGTTCCACAATAAAGTACACCCAGTACACTCTGTAAAATTGGTGTTATACATAGGAGAGGCATCTAGCTGTAGAAATCGTACCAAAACTAGGATGTATGTGAAATGTTCTCTCTAGCCTGTCATCATCATTATCATTTTACGTCTGCTTTTCCCTGCTTGCAAGGGTGGGACATGGAAAAAGCTGACACTAAACAATGACGTTTGTTCAATATGAAGAAGGTTTAAATACCTGCTTATGTTCGAAGTGAGTTAATAAACTCTGTTTTTATATCTTTATTTCAGTGTTTGCTTATGGTGCTACTGGTGCTGGGAAGACATTTACCATGCTTGGCTCCAATGAATTTCCTGGAATTACATTCCTTACACTTATGGACCTTTACCAGAGAATAGAAGCGATTAAAAGTGACAAATGCTGTGATGTTGCTGTTTCTTATCTAGAGGTGAGTACTACATTTTGTAATATAATTGTATTTCATAGTATAGTGGTGTTGGGCTCTACCAGGTATAAAAATACCCCCCAGAAACACTGTCAATATGGTACCCCTACGACTCCCTCAGAAATTATGGGTTCATATATATATATCATCATCATCTTCGTTTAACGTCCATCTTCCATGCTAGCATGGGTTAGACGGGAGTTCTCCCACTTGAAGCAAGGTTGGTCGGGTGACCGTGTCTCGCTCATATAGGACTATCTGGCAGGTTTTCTATGGCTGGATGCCCTTCCTAACACCAACCACATAGTGTGGACTGGGAACTTTTTACCATGTTACTTACATGGCCACATTACAGCGTGGACTGTGTGTTTTTTTTTTTTTGTCGTGACACCTACACGATCTCGATCTCATTATCTCATTTATTTGGACTGGATGTTGTGGTACCAACTTTACAGAGAGAGGGTGGTGTTGGTGGGAGGATAGAGTAGGGGTAGTGGATTGGGGTGTATATTTGGTTAAGAGGTGCCTACGGACTAGGTTTCGCTTTGTACATAGGGAAGGCGGGTCTTCAGTATTACTGCGTAGCGCCAAAGATCTCAGTCCAGTGGCATTGTCTTAGAGAGGAGCAAGTGTGTAAGGTCGGAATTTATCAAATCGTCCCAGGTTTTTCTGGGTTTACCTACTCCGTAACTTCCATCAATTTTGATCGCCCTGCACTTTTTTATACAGCTGTTGTCTTTCATGCGCATCACGTGACCATACCAACATAGTCTTGTCTTCTCTCAAGTATATATATATTCCATAACAGCACTATTAGAGAGGAAAACAAAATATTACAGTTCATCATCGTTTAACGTACATCTTCCACGCTAGCATGGGTTAGACGGTTTTGTTCCACTTGATGTGGGATTGGTTGGGAGACCATATCTTGCTCGTACAGAACTGTCTCTGTCAGGTTTTCTATGGCTGGATGCCCTTCCTAACACCAACCACATTTACAGTGTGGACTAGGTTCTTGAGTATTTTAATGCTAGGGTCCCCAGTCCTATCATGAAAAGCAATGTGAAATGAAGCATCTTGTTAAAGAACTTATTGTACCACTTAGTCCTTGTGTAAGTCTAACAACACCGTAGCCACTTGGCCACACCTTCAATGTGGTTTTATATCATAGAAAGAGGTGTGGTGTTGGACAAGTTGCTAATAAAACAATAAATGTTACATTATTGAAGTATAATATTGTTTCTACTTTTGGCACAAGGCCAGCAATTATCTCAGTGTATTACTGGTACTTTATTTTATCGACCCCATAAGGATGAAAGGCAAAGTTAACCTCGGCGGGATTTGAACTCAGACCATAAAAGGCCGTAACTCTATGCTACAAAGCATGGTGTCAGACCCTCTACCGATACTGCCAATCCACCACCCTTTATAATACTATTCAGAAATTTGTGAACATGTTTGTTTATTTTCTTTTAAATTTATATTCTGAAGTAGCAGGGCAAATGCCATGGCCAAACTGATGTTGATATTTAGCTTCAGTCTCTTTATGTTCATCATCATCATCGATGCTGGCATGGGTTGGATAGGTTGTCCTAATTTGAGATTACATTGGTCACTAGACCACATCTTGCTCATACATTTCATTCTGGCATGGTTTCCCTGTCCTGATGCCCTTCCTAATGCTAACCACTTTACAACATATTCTGGGTGCATTTTATCATGGCACCACCACTACCAGTTTACTGGGTGCATTTAATTGTAGAAAAAGTAGCCCTGTGGGAGGGCAACAACATTGCTTGCTGATTAGGTCGGTGCCTATAGGAAAAACTTGGACCTTGCGTGGTTCCTAAAGGGCTATTCTGCTTGAAAAGAATGGTTTAGCAAAGTGTTTAGTTTGCAGTTTTGGAGGTTAGTTACAGTAGAGATAACAAGAAAAGGAGAAGCAGTGTATCTAGTGTTGGTGATGAATGAGTCTTTGCCAATATCCATTTTTATATGCTTCGTTGGATGTGAAATGTAAATGTGAGAGAAAGGCAAAGTTTGGACGAGCTGAGAGAAAAAAAAGCTGGGTTGAACCCTTTAGCATTTAAACTGACTTTATCTGGCCAGAATTCTTTCACCTCTTTCTGTTCAAACCAACTATAACTGGCCACTCATACTGATATTAAAGTATGGTTCTCAATATAAATAATATCAAAATCTCATAGATTCTATATTATGTGAGATAATTATGTAAGATTGAGCCTTTACCATGAAAATATACTAGTATATATAGAGTAATGTAAATGGTAAAGGTTTAAGAGGAATCCGAGGTGGTGTGTAAGAGAGAAGGCTGCATTAGCACAGATGTGATGTGCATGCTGGGTGATCAGCTGCCTATTTCTGCCTCATGGGTATTATTTTGTCTTTGTCTACAGATCTATAATGAACAAATCAAAGATTTATTGAATTTAAAATCTTCTTTACCAATCCGAGAAGATCCCAAAGCTGGTGTCATTATACCTGGTCTTACATTGCACAAAGTGAGTATTACTTTAATATCTACTTCTATATGTCTACAAATATTAAGTGCTTCTCATAGGATCATTATTTTACTCATCACTTCATTGTTGGTAGCATATACTGTGAATTGCAGCATATTAATTGTCTTTATGTGTAAAAACATTTCTGCAAAACTTAAGTCTGACATATAGAGCTGGGATATAATGGCAATCTTTATTGTCACGTGTAAAACAGTTACTGTTTATCTTGTAGTAACTTTAAACTGTTACCATACATGTAAAACAGTTACTGTTTATCTTGTAGTAACTTTAAACTGTTACCATACATGTAAAACAGTTACTGTTTATCTTGTAGTAACTTTAAACTGTTACCATACATGTAAAACAGTTACTGTTTATCTTGTAACTTTAAACTGTTACCATACATGTAAAACTAACTCTATACCGAACTCATCCTTTGGACTGAGTGCTCTACCAACTACAGATATAAACTTCCAGTTTTTTACCTATATATATATATATATAAATAAATTAATAAAAATAATGAATAAAAACAAAGAAACAGTTCCTTATATTAAAAAATTCATCATTTTACGATCGTTTCTAGGATATATATGTGTGTGTTGGTATGTATATCATATAGATCTATGTAAAAGTTTTACAAACTATCAGAGGGAATATACATACCTACACATATATATGCTGTCTTCAGAAATAATATATTATCTACATATATATATATATATTCATTTTGCTAAATAAGGTATTAAAAAATAAAATTTAATTTCTTTTCCTATTTCTAGCCTCAAAATGAACAGGATTTATTGAGAATGTTATATTTTGGAAATCAGAACCGTTCACAACATCCAACAGATGCAAATGCAGAATCATCTAGATCCCATGCTGTTTTTCAGGTATTTCTCTTATTTGATCTGAGGTGTGGTGAAGATACTGAGAGAGGGTGAAAGTGATAGAACGGGAGGAAAAAATCAGTCTCTGATATTGTTAGACTTCTGTTGGTTGTGATAAGTGTTCCAGTTCTCTAGCCAACAGCCAGCTGTGCAAGTGGCTGAGCATTCTACAGACACATGTACTCATTACATAGTTCTCAGGGAGAGTCAGTATGATTCAGTTAGTGATAAAGCAGAACCTTTAAATTACAGGTACAACTCATCAGCTGAACTGGAACAATGTGAAGTATAGTATCTTCCTCAAGGACACAATGTGTCACCAACAATTGCTACCTTACAGTTGTGAGCTGAACATCGTTTTCATTAAACCTTGCTTTGATGTATATTTAATACATACAGATGTAAAATATACATATCTTCCTTTACTGCTTCTTCGCCCACTTATTCCTGATAGGGTTGTGGGGGCAGAGTCCTCAAAAACTCCTTCCAGTTGGTTCTATCTAATGCAACTGTCTCCAATTGATCCAGATGGATCCCCAAGTGAGACCAGCCAAGCTCATGGATGTTATCCAACCATCTTGCTCGGGGTCTACCCCTGGGTCTCCTACCTGTTGGCTTTGTCCGTAAAATCTGTCCAGCAATTTTTTTTTATCTTCCTCAGCAATTGATAAAATAAATACCAGCCATATATTGAAATTGATTCAATTAATTCTACACATTTACCTAGAACGTATGTATGGCCTTGAATCTAACTCCTGGTGAATTGTGGGGATGCTGTCATGACATACGACGTGTTTGGGCACTTAAGCCTAGCAGAGCCCATCTTTAGGATAGAGAGTGAAGTGAGAAGGTGGTATAAAGGAATAACTAAACCCAGTATTTGATGGGGGGGTTATTGACCTCAAAAAGATGAGAAGCAAAGTTGACTTTGGTAGGATTTGAACTCAGATTTGGGCACAGTTGGAATGGATACTGTAAAATATTCTGCCAATCCACTGCCTACTTAGAACGTCAAATAATATCTTTTATAGTATCTGTTCTCTGCGACTGCCTACATGTCTTGTAAATTGTCCAAAGAAATCATTTGTGAAACAATTCCTATTTTCTGTTATTTGTAATTATTTACAGTACTTTGATATTTGAAAATAAGACAATATGAGAAAGCTCTGTATCATCATCATCATTGTTTTCATGTCCATTTTTCCATGCTTCCATGGGTTGGACGGGTTCTTCTCAGTACAGCATCACTCCACACATTGCATTTCTTTATCATCTTCTCTGCTAGTCTCAGTGATTTGAGGTCAGTTCTCACAACTTTTGCCCAGGTGCTTTTTGGTCTACATCTACTGTGTCATTTCCTGACACTTCTTCACCCAGCAGTCATTGTCCATACTCTTCACATGTCCAAACCAATGCAGTCTTCTCTCCTGCACACTACCTCGAATTCCTCTTAAACCCAGCTTCTTTAACTCATCCACGCTCTGCCATTCTCTCACATTTACATCGCACATCCAACAGAACATGGTTGCTTCATTTCTCTTCAGTTTCCGCAGTCACAGCCCATGTTTCACTACCATGCAGTATTGCACTTCACATACAGGCATCATAGTCAACCTTTTGTATGTAGGGAGAAACCTTTTGTGGTCAACAGTGGGAGTAGCTCCCTAAACTTTTTCCATCCTATCCTTATTCTAGGTAATATGCTCTCAGGGCACCCAGCTGACTTATTGTATCCCATACCAATATTGAAATTTTTTTTGTTAGATATAATAGGGTGTTATTGTTTAGCCTTGTTTTAGACCTGATTTAACATGCCTGGGTTCACTGGTTTTTAAGCTTTTCATTACCATACTTCTAATGAAAGCCTACTGTATTAAATTTGGAGGGCTTCAGTAGTGTAACTTTCTCATTATTAAGCTGATGTTTGGAGTATAACTTAACAAATATTACTTTAAATTATGATAGAACGTTTTTAGATTAATATAAACACTATGAAATAAACAGCGTAATATGATAGAAACCAGGGCTGTTTGCTATGAAAAGGGTCAAGCTGTTACTATCCCAACATTTTTGTTCCATGAATAGTGTACTCTAGACAATATTATCTGGATTATTTAAACAATATATATTTTGTTTCCTATAGGTGTTTGTAAAACAATCTGACCGTACAGCAAATTTAGTTAAGTCTGTCCATATGGCCAAGATGTGTTTGGTTGATCTTGCTGGTTCTGAGCGCGGTACTGCTACCAGTAACAGAGGTCCAAGAATGCGAGAAGGAGCCAATATAAATCGGTCTTTGTTGGCTTTGGGAAATGTTATTAATGCTTTGGCTGATGAAAAGGTAAGTTGTCAATACTTAATCATGCAGAACATTCACCTCTATATCAGGTGTAAACATTTAATAACATCATTTGTGTTATTTAAATACTGGCTGGCCCCTGTGCCAAAAAAATGGCTAATTGTAGTATTTCATATATAAAAAGGGTACAAAACGAAGTTTTTGGTTTATTCATTCTTTTATTACAAACTTTTTCATGGCTAAACTATCTGCAACTAACATAGATAACCAAGATAGTATGTTGATGTGTATATGTGTACATTAATATGTATGAGTGTATAAATATAAACATATACTCACACAAGTGATATAAACACACAAACAATAATAATAGCCAATGTGTGTAGCCAATTTGTTACATATACTCATACAACCGTAGTGAATCTTAGAATGCTGGTTGCTGTTTTCTATAGTTTGTCACCACCCACTTCCTTCTTTTTCAGTGAATATATATAAATAAATATACACAGATTTGCTATTATAGTGTTTAAAAGTCCGAGAATTTGGCTTATGTACCTTGTTTAGATATGGATATCTGTCTGTTGACATCAGAAAGCTGTTGTCCAGTTATCTAGTTAACCCTTTAGCATTCACATTACTCTATATATATACTATTATATTTTCACAGTGAAGGCTTTATCTCATATAATATCAAATCTGAGATTTTGAAAATATTCATTTTGAGAACAATACCTTAACATCAGTTTGAGTGACCAGTTACAGTCAGTTTCAACAGAAAAAGGTAGAGAATTCTGGCCGGTTTGAACATTAAAGGGTTAAAAAGATGATAAAAGTGATGTCACTGTTCAAGTGTCTAGACAGTATCTGGGAGGTGTGGGTTTTAACCTCCTCATAGCAACCGATGGCAACTTCTTTTAACGGTTTTCACCCTATTTTATAGTATGTGTATATATATATATATATATATATTCTCAGCGCTTAAAAGTCTAAGAATCCGGCTTACATACATTGTTAATTATTGAATACGTTATAATTGTCTTCTTACAGAATAAAGCACACATTCCCTACCGGGACAGTAAGCTGACACGTTTGCTTAAAGACTCTATTGGAGGCAACTGCAGGACAGTTATGATAGCTGCAGTAAGGTAGGTGTTGAAGTTAGTGACTTATATAAACCCCTTATTATTCAGTTCTGTTATTAAACCACAGCTAATTAAAGGAAAAGATCGCCAAGGTTTACTTTAAATTGTAAATATTCACATTTAACTGGGGGTTCCCCCCCCCCCCCAGATATAAATTATTGATGTACTTGTTATGTAATAATTGTTTCTACTTTAGGCACAAGGCCAGCAATTTGAGGGGGAGGCGAAAGTTGATCAAATCAACTCCAGTACATTACTGGTGAATGTCATGTAATACATTTTATCAAATATTTTTATTATTTCAACATTTTCCTTTTGTTTTTATCACCAAAATGAATTTTTTTCCAGTCCGTCCCATTTATCATATGAGGATACCTACAATACTTTAAAATATGCTGACAGAGCCAAACATATTCGAGCTAATGTAAGTTGTTACACTTCTTTTATACTACTACAGCACTTGTAATTCTGAGAACATAGTTCAAAGTGAGAATAACGATTTCAAAATGAGGACATCAAAGTGGGAATAGCTATTTCATAGTGAGCTGATGTCATTTAAACAAAACATAAAGTTGATTTAATTGGTGAAGAATATATAATGTATTTTCTCAAAGAGGAAATATTACAGGGAAGACTTTCAGTTGGAGAATATAAACAAAACAAAATGGTTGCAGTAAGCTTGTTTTCTATGGAATTCAGCACCACCTTTTTATGTCCATGTATGAGTTGGATGGGTCTTTCCCCCACCTCCCCAACTGTCACAGTCCTTCATTGTTTTCCACCGCACCACCTCCCCACCTGTCACAGTCCTTCATTGTTTTCCACCACATCGCCTCCCCACACCACCTCACCACACCACACCACCTCCCCACTTGTCACAG
Source organism: Eledone cirrhosa (assembly GCA_964016885.1). Taxonomy (NCBI): domain Eukaryota; kingdom Metazoa; phylum Mollusca; class Cephalopoda; order Octopoda; family Eledonidae; genus Eledone; species Eledone cirrhosa. The sequence continues at coordinate 92,251,481 of OZ024746.1, read as the reverse complement.
TCCTTCATTTTCCACCACATCACCTCCCCACTTGTCAGTCCTTCATTTTCCACCACATCACCTTTCCACTTGTCACAGTCTTTTACCGTGCATCTAAAATCACAAACATCTTTTAAATATAGTGCTCTTATCATTTGAAAAGTTATTTATTTTATAATGTTTAGGTAACATCAACTGAACATTGAACAAAGAAGACACAAGTATTTAACATTCTTTTGATTGGAGATTGGTGCTATTACACCTGAAAACAAAGTGGAAGATATTAAATCATAAGATTTTGCCTCAACCAGACTAGTTCACATTAATGATATTACAACTGATGTTACAATATTATTTTATGTTCTCTGTTCAGCTCTCAAAATATCAGTCAAATCTTGTGAAAATTTCATTTTGAAATCATAAAATCTCATTCTGAAATCATTATTCTCTCTTTCAAGTCATAAAATCTCATTTTGAAATCCTTAATCTCATTTAGAATTAGCAATGCCTCACTTTAAAATACAAACACTCTACAGTGTTCATGAGTTTGGTCAAACTGGTTTTATTGTTTATAGTTCTACCATTTTGTTTCACTATTATATTGTATCCCTTTACTGGACATTTTTCAATCTGATCTGATACAACTCCAAACAATTATCACTGATATTTGAAACCTACTTGAAATGTATCCCCAACTTGTTCAATACTTAATCTATTGCTAGCATCATAGTTTGGTTTAGTATTTTCATTCTCTTCTCGATTTTGAGTTTGTTTTTGAAATGCAATACAGGCCATGAGCCATGTTATCTTGATAAGCTATCATTTGGATTCTAATGGTACACACACACACTTTCAGAATATGACTTTACAGTACTTTTGAAGAGTTAATCAATAAAATTGGTTTCCCTGTGTGTCTCAGTTACTGCCAGTCATTAAGCAGCCGAAAAGTGAAAATAAAACCAGATATTCTTTTTGTCTGTGTTTTACTGTCGTGTGCAGTAAACATTTCTGTTATTAAACCTATACAGCGGCTTCCATGTCAGCCATATCTCTCAAATAAATCTTTATTAATTCTATTTCAAGATTACACTAGCAAATTCTAGGTTTTTCCCAACAGAAACAAATGGTGCCTGTAGCTAGAAAGCCACCTAAAAGATGAAATTTCAGCCTAAAGTGTTGCTTCAATGCTTTAGTACTGATCTAAATTAGATAGTTTGATTACTGGTATGGTGCAAAGTCTGCATCACATTTAAAATACCATTAACACATTCAAACAGACTGGTTGGGATTATCTTAGAATCTTTTGTTAACGAGTTGGTGGATTGGCAGAATTGTTAGAGCTTTGAAGAATTGGTTCCAGCTCAATATGTTCCGATTTCAGATCCTGCCAAGGTCAACTTTGACTTTTATTCTCTCGAGGTCACTAATGTACTAGTGTAGTATTAGTTTAGTATAATGTACTAGTGTAGTATTGATTTAGTGTAATTGACTTCCTTACCCAGATTTACTGGCCTTCTACCAAAATTAGAAGGCTGGATTGGAAGTAATTGGTAGAGCGTCAGACACTATACTTCACAGCATAGAGTTACGACCCTTTATCTTGAGTTCAAACCCCACTGAAGTTAGCTTTGTCTTTCATCCTTACAGGATCAATAAAATAAAGTACCAGTAATGCACTGGGGTCAATTTAATCGACTTTCGCCTCCCCTTCAAATTCCTTGAGCCTATAGTAGAAACAATTATTAAAGAGTGGTGGATTGACAGCATTGGTAGGACATGAGACAAAAGGCTTTGACAGCATTGGTAGGACATGAGACAAAAGCTTTGACAGCATTGGTAGGACATTAGACAAAAGGTTTTGACAGCATTAGTAGGACATTAGACAAAAGGTTTTGACAGCATTAGTAGGACATGAGACAAAAGACTTTGACAGCATTGGTAGGACATGAGACAAAAGGTTTTGACAGCATTGGTAGGACATCAGACAAAAGGCTTTGACAGCATTGGTAGGACATGAGACAAAAGGCTTTGACAACATTGGTAGGACATGAGACAAAAGACTTTGACAGCATTGGTAGGACATCAGACAAAAGGTTTTGACAGCATTGGTAGGACATCAGACAAAAGGCTTTGACAGCATTGGTAGGACATCAGACAAAAGACTTTGACAGCATTGGTAGGACATCAAACAAAAGACTTTGACAGCATTGGTAGGACATCAGACAAAAGACTTTGACAGCATTGGTAGGACATCAGACAAAAGGCTTTGACAGCATTGGTAGGACATCAGACAAAAGACTTTGACAGCATTGGTAGGACATCAGACAAAAGACTTTGACAGCATTGGTAGCACATCAGACAAAAGACTTTGACAGCATTAGTAGGACATGAGACAAAAGACTTTGACAGCATTGGTAGGACATCAGACAAAAGGCTTTGACAGCATTAGTAGGACATCAGACAAAAGGCTTTGACAGCATTGGTAGGACATCAGACAAAAGGCTTTAACAGTATTGGTAGTATATCAGACCAAAGGCTTTAACAGCATTGCTAGGACATCAGACAAAAGGTTTTGACAGCATTGGTAGGACATCAGACAAAAGGCTTTACAATATTTAGCTACAAATCTCTCTATTCTGAGCTCAACAAAATACCAGTTAGGTACTAGGGTTGATTTGATTTTTCTTCCCCCAAATGGCTGGCCATGTGCCAATGTTAGACAGAATTATACTAGTTGAGGTACATAGTGTTACTTGGAATGCCAAATATGTTGGCAAAATATTTTTTTTTGTTAAACTGAAATGGCTTATGAAATTCTTTATAGACACTGATTAACAACTACACGTTTAGTCTTAGTGACCTGGAGAGACACACTGACTCACAATTACTAATATATATACACACACACACACACACACACAGAGAAAGAGATGCATTTATATGAATTGACAAATCTACATGCACATATTTCCATGGATACACACATGATAATGCATAGTATATGTCTGTAAATTTATGCATATATCCATATAGAAACATGTTATGCATATATATAAATCTATATAGATGTGTGTAAGTTAGAGAGAGAAATAGTAAGACAGAGAGGGATGAAATGAGAAAGATTAAAGTGACAGAAGGTGAAAGGTGACTGTTTTATCATAGAACAAAACAAACCACAACCTTCTATTTTATCATTTTTTATAGAATGGATATTTTCCACCTCAATTATCCCACTCCCGTTGTATTAGAACTGATGGTCTTTCCCCATCGTTTTTATTTAATTCACTCTTTTTGCCTAAAGGAAGCCAAGATTTTTACTAAGGCAGATATGGATATCTGACATTTTTTCTGAAAATTCATTGAGAAATAGCAATGTTGTTTTAACCCTTTACCATTTACATTGCTCTATATTTTCTATTGTATTTTCACAGTAAACATTATTTCACATAATATCAAATCTATGAGATTTTGATGTTATTTATTTTTAGAACAATACCTTAACATAAGTATCAGCAGCCAGTTTGAACAGAAAGAGTTGAGAGAATTCTGGCCAGATATGACCAGTTTAAATGCTAAAGGGCAAATTTTTATGTTTATTATAAGATTTAGTATTAAAGTTGCACCATTCTTTAATCTATGTTGTTATCAAACATCAAATAGTGAATTGTTGTATTTATATCTTTTTACATGTTTTGACTTCACCTTTCAGTATTCAGGGATAAAATATCAGTTGGATACAATTATTTCTACTTTTTGTCACAAGGCCAGCAATTACCCAGTACATTACTGGTACTTTATTTTATCGACCCCATAAGAATGAAAGGCAAAGTTAACCTCGGCGGGATTTGAACTCAGAATGGCAAGGGCGGTAACTCTATGCTAGAAAGCATGGCATCCGACCCTCTACCAATACTGCCAATCCACTGCCATCAGTTGGATACAATGATGGCTGTATAGTTAAGAGGATTACACCACAACTATGTAGTTTTGGTTTCAAACTGTGTGATGCTTTGGACAATTATCTTGTACGATACCTCCGGGTCGACCAAAACCAGGGAAATTGACTGGAACTGAGGGGTAGACTTAATTTATTGCCTGATTCAGTAGTCAGCCTGCTAAACTAGATAGTTATTTCAACAAACCAATGGATGTTTCATCATCATCATAGTTTAATGTCTCGGTGGATTAGCAGTATCGGTAGAGGGTTGGACGCCATGCTGTGACGCAAAGAGTTACGTCCCTTTACGATCTGAGTTCAAATCCCGCCAAGGTTAACTTTGCCTTTCATCCTTATGGGGTCGATAAAATAAAGTACCAGTAATGTACTGGGTAATTGCTGGCCTTGTGCCAATAGTAGAAACAATCATAGTTTAATGTCTCAAGAAAGGATATTAAGTTGTAGAACCCATACTGATTCTGGAGTTCTTGACATTGGGAATTATAGTCAAATAAAAATAATGTGAAGAATATCTTTATTAAGTTATATGCTAAACTACAGCTTAATAAGGTGGTTAGTAATTTGACTTATTTACAAAATTAATTGAAAAATATAGGTGTTGTATTTCATTAGAAATATGGTAAAGTGGTAGTGTTGGTGTCAATAAAATACACCCGGTACACTCTGTAAAGTGTTTGGCATTAGGAATGGCATCTAGTTGAAAAACCATGCAAAATACAAAATGTATGAACAAGATAATCTCTCTAACCTGTCTTTTGTGAAACTATGACAACCCATCCATGCCAGTATGGAAAGTTGATATAAAATAATGAAATTATCCAAGATTAGTTCATCGTATATATGAGCTACTTTCAACAGTTGGCACCCTTATCCTGCTCACTATGCCACTGATTTAGTAGCAGTTTAGTTCAGAACTTAACTATCCATTGATCCTAGACCTAGAGTCGCCATCTTTCTTGTGTAATCCATGGGTTCAAAGATTCAATAGTTTTCATCTCTTTTCTGTACTGAACCACTAGAAACAGCCCTTCAATATATAATACAAAACTGTTTATTTTACCCATATTTTAAAACCTTCCATCGTAATTTTATTTTTAAAATGTTTGTTAAGTAATGTTCTAAATATCAACTTACTAATGAAAAACTTAACATATATACTCGAATATAAGCCAACACTCCTTATTTTATGTCTGAAAAATAGACGAAAGTCCAAACTCTGTTTATAAACTGAGGCAGCTAATCAACACATTGTTAGATTAGTCATGGAGAAACTGTAGCCTGTGAGCCACATGTGGCTCGTTTGGCTTTCTAAATGGCACACCTAATTTCAAAATTGTATTGAATTTCTTAGTAGTGTGGCCCGCTTTATGAAGAGCCACATCCTATGTAGCTCACTACTTGAAAAAGGTTGTCCATGCCTGGTTTAGATGGCATATATAAGCCAACCTCCCATCTTTCCATCAATTGTTTTACTACATATTTCTTGCGTAATATTCGAGAATCTACAGTAAACATTTAAAATTTAGTTATTTTCAAAATTAATTGAACCACCTAGGCTGTGGTATTAGAAATAAACTACCTCTGTGTACAATGAGAAGGTCAATTCCAGTTTTGCAGCACTGTTGACATGTTTCTGTTTATTATTGTTGTTCATTGTTTGTTGTTTTTGTCAACAGTTGAAGAAGAATATCATGAGTGTGAAATCTAACATCAGCAAATATGGAAAAATTGTGGAAGATCTTCGAGATGAGGTGGGTTGCTCTTTTTTGGTATCTCATGCTGCTACAAGTGACAAGATTATTGGGATCAAATTCTTCGTGTTACATAACAATGATTTCTAATATTGTTACATAATATGTGCAGGCAAAGTGGTGAAGGAGTTTGCTTTGGAACCACATAGAAATCTACTCTGACCTCGGTGACCAATGTCACATGAGTGGAATTTGGAATACAGAAAGCTTGGAGAAGCCCATTATATATCTATGTGCGGTGGATTGGCAGTATCGGTAGAGGGTCGGACGTATAGAGTTACGGCCCTTGCCATTCTGAGTTCAAATCCCGCCAAGGTTAACTTTGCCTTTCATCCTTACGGGGGTCGATAAAATAAAGTACCAGTAATACACTGGGTAATTGCTGGCCTTGTGCCAAAAGTAGAAACAATTATATATCTATGTGTATGTGTAAATATATCATCATTATCATCATCGTTTAATGTCCACTTTCCACACTACCATGTGTTAGACGGGTTGTCCCATTTGAGGCAAGCTAGGTCACATGACCATGTCTTGCTCATATGGAACTGTTTCTGGCTGGATTTCTACAGCTGGATGCCCTTTCCTAACGCTAAGCACGTTTACTGAGTGTGCTGGGTGCTTTTTGTTGTGACACCTACATAGCCAGTTAGCAGTGTGTGCTGGATATATTTTGTTCAGTGTAAGGGTGGTATGGACAGCAGTGGGTGGGTGTATAGTGGTTAAGAGGTGCCTTCACAACCACTTTACAGTGTGTACATGGTGCATTTTGTCACGACACCTACATGACCACTTTACAGTGTGAACTGGGTGCCTTTGTTCGATTCCTCAACTGGGTGATGCGTTATGTTACATAATTTCATGTTGCTTCTTCTGCTAGGAGTTGCAATTGGTAGATAGTCTCAGTGATGGAAAGACCAATGGAAACAGTGTTTCCTTGGTTCGATTGGACGAGTTCCATCCTACTCATTAAGTGAATGAGGTTTAGGATATATCAATCAATTCCTCTGTGGAAGCTCCAGAGAAAGCTTGCCAAAAAAAGGGTTGGGGGGTGGGGACCCTTCAGCTATGTCATCACTGTCTCTCTGGTGTTGGGGTTCATGATAAATGCATACAGTACACGCTGTAAAGTGGTTGGTGATAGGAAGGGCATCCAGCTGTAGAAAGCTTGCCAAACAAATGGTTGCGAGGACCCTTCAGTTATGTCAAAGACATGACAACTTCCCCTGTGCACTCAGTAGAACATGAGACTGCACGTAAGCAAGATGCAGATCAGTAGCCTCGCTTCAGTATTGACTTGGTCTATGTAGACACATCCAAGCCTTGCTACAAGGAAAAGTGGATGTTAAAATGATAATGATGATGATGTTTTTAGTACAGCAGTAACATTTTTGTGAATGGGTTCTACAGAGTGTTGAGCCTGTCGTTTCTCACAACAGATGTCACTGTTGTGTGGTTATGTTGTTCAACATCTGTCATTTCTCACAACAGATGTCACTGTTGTGTGGTCATGTTCAACAGATGTCACTGTTTGATCCTCCTCATGATATTCAAGAGTAAGTGGCTGATCATTTCACTGACATGTAATTATGACATAATTCTCAGGGAGATGCAGTGTGAGAAGGCTAGTCCTTTTAATCACAGGTACAACTAATTCTTTCCAGGTGAGTTGGCTTACTCAAAGACACAATATTCCTCTATCAAACACCCTATCCACAAAGTCTTTGCCATTTCATTAGTATGAAGATGTTCAAAGCAACATTTGAACCCTCCCTTTAATCTTGAAATTTTGTTCCCTGATTAAGGGGTCATTCTTTTTGATATTATTTATTTGTTGATATATTCTAGGTTCAGCAACTTAAAAATAAATTGAAGGAATTTGAAGGTATTGATTTGAAACAAAGTATCCCCAAATTACAAGAATGTGAAGAAGAAAAAAGGTTTGTGTTGAACATTTAATTATGTTTCATTTGAATGCCACTAGCTAATGTTCTTTAAATTAATTTATGAATTAACATTTACTATATATGCAGCGTATGTTTGAGTATATATGGTAAGTATTGTGTATTATTTAAAAAATCTTTTAATTATCAAACAATGATGTGATTGTAATAGTTTTATGTTCTTTTAACTCTCTTTAAGGTTGCAAGAAATACTTTATAATTTATTCACTGAAAGAAAGTCTATTCGTAAAGAGATCCTTTTGCAGGAGAGTGAAAGACGTGCCAACCGCTGGAAAATACACTGTAAACAGCGTATTTTGACTCAAATGGAAGCTGGTGATGAAAGTGTAACTGATAAACATCTAAAAGTAAGCTGGGCTAAGGAAACATTTGTTTGCTTCATCCTTTTGAAATGTTAGTTTATTTAATCAGGGGAAAATATCTGTATATCATATGCTGGCTGTTTGGGCTTCCCATTGTAGCTTGAATCAGTGAAGTTAGACACCAAAAGGCCAGGTGGCATCACAATCTTCTCATTCAACAGTGGTAAGCCCCCTCGCCTGGGATGTGACACCGTCTCTAGCAGTAACCTGGTGAATTCAGTGATAGATCCAGGTTTTATTGCTTGACAACCTGAAAATATCAAGCTGTTGAAGTAGCAGTGGAAACTTCAGGTATTCAGGGTCCCTAAACCACCACCCTACTCTCAACTATCAGAATATCTCAACACATCTCCCTTGCTATCTTCAGGGTCCCTAAACCACCACCACCCAACTCTCAGCTATCAGAATATCTTAACACATCTCCCTTGCTATCCTGAATAACACCTTTTCAATTTGATCTGCAGGGACCATGAAGCAACATCCATCTGAGGTCCTGCATGACAGTGGCAGAACGGGCAAATGAAAGAATGTGACAACCTTTCATTGGCTTGTGTTATTCTCCAAACAACAACTTAATGTGAAAGTTAGTTACATCTCTTGTGTTCTAAGATGTTCTTACTCCCAACATCTTTGATCCATTTTTTGGCTGTTACAGCTCATACCTATGTAGGCTTACTTGGCTTCCTACAAGGTTGCATTTCATCTATTGTTTTAACGATAGGGGCCCCAGTCTTACGAAAGAAAAAGACTTTCCTTTGGACCAGATGCTAAGCTGTTCTGGAGGTTAATTCAACCCACATGGAGGTCAGTGGCTCTGCTTGAACACTGACCAGTCTGTGGTGACAATATCAAGCCATGCCAGCAAGGTAAACAATAGTGGGGAGGACTTTTAATGTAAATAACAAGTTAAAGTGCCATTTGTAGAATGAAGTGTTTTTTAAGTGTGAGTACATATCAAAGAAAATGTGTCTCATCCTTATTTTTAGATCCATTTTGTCTTACTTGCATAGGTTAGATGAATCCTCTCGTATAGTTCCATTTGTCTCCTGTATCATCTCCTTTGTGAGGTTCATCTCCCAAGTTTCTGACTTCTTTCCGCAATTTCTGTCACTTCTTCACCCATCAAACAAATTGTAGTTCACGATTTTCCATTTATTATTATTATTATGACAGTGGATTGGTAGAATTGGTAGAGCATCGGACGCCTTGCTTTGTGGCATATAGTTACGTCCTTTTACATTCCGAGTTCAAATCTCGTCGAGGTTGGCTTTGCCTTTCATCATTAGGGGGTTGATAAAATAAGGCACCAGTTATGCACTGGAGGGTGGGGTGGGAGTCAATTTAATTGACTTTCCCCTCCCCCAAAATTACTGGTCTTGTGCCTTAATCAGAAACCAATATTATTATTTTCTTTTTTTTTTTCTTTACAGAAAATTAAGAAAGATATTGATTTATCTAACAGAAGACTAAAAAGTATTGATTCTAATATTGCCAATTTGAAAAATAAATTTTTGGAGAATGAAAAACATTTGGAACGAATTCATGGAGAGATGGCACTAAATGGAGAGAAGATTTCACCGGTAATTATTGATTTGTTGCTAATAACCTTATTGATTGAAAGGAAGATTTCACCTGTAATTATTGATTTGTTGCTAATAACTTTATTGATTGGAAGGAAGATTTCACCTGTAATTATTGATCTCTGTTGCTAATAACGTTATTGAATGAATTTCAATTAAATTATTTAATGTTTGCAATAAAAAAAATTAAATAATGAAAGTAGGTGGAAGAGAGGTGGCAGAGAACGGCAGACTGTACACCTCAGTGTAGGTTGTATATCTCAGCTGTGTGTACCAGACTGTACACCCCAGTGTAGGTGGTATATCTCAGCTGTGTGTATCAGACTGTACACCCCAGTGTAGGTGGTTCAGCTGTGTGTACCAGACTGTACACCCCAGTGTAGGTGGTTCAGCTGTGTGTACCAGACTACACCCCAGTCTGGGTGGTATATCTCAGCTGCGTACCAGACTACACCCCAGTGTAGGTGGTTCAGCTGTGTACCAGACTGTACACCCCAGTGTAGGTGGTATATCACAGCTGTATACAAAACTCTACACCCTAGTCTAGGTGGTACAGCTGTGTACCAGACTTACACCCCAGTCTAGGTGGTACAGCTGTGTACCAGACTTACACCCCAGTCTAGGTGGTACAGCTGTGCCCTGCAAACAATATGGGGAATGTATTGTTGCTGAGAACAGCCAGCAAAGCTTTCTGCCTGAGTTACTTCACTTTCTGGGGCTCACTTCTCAGGTGGAATGCACTGTTTCCAGTTTTACAGAGGGAAAGGTCAGCTTGGAGACTGAGGACACCAAAGGTCCTTCAGAAATCTGGCGTTTAGAAGTCTCCTTTCAACCTGTATTTATTTTCGTACTGCTCTTTTAGAGTTGCTTCCCTTAGAAAGCTATATGCGTGTGTTGCTTTCTTTTTTGATGGATGTGAGAGAATAAATATTTTCTCTCTCTACTTAAAATATCTACAATTTTCTTCTTCTTCAGCTACTTGATGAGAAACTACGATCTCACCATCTGGAGGTAGAACTCAGTGATTCTCTAACTTATATCACTCATCTAAAGAAAATAGCCAACTTTCAAGAGGTAGAGAGTAACAGTAAAGAAAGGTTTGTTTAAATTCTAATCATAGAATTTTGGGTTATATGCTTCAGAGTTGGGAGCTTCAGTTTCTTCGAATCCTTATTAACCTGTATTACTGGATTTAAACCAATCCCTGTTGAAATGAGTGTTATGTCAGTGATTCATGAGTGATGGAAAGCAAGATGCTGAATTAAGTGCAAGAATTGCAGGAGCTGGTGCAGTAATGCGCCAGCTTCAGCATTCAGAAGAAGGGAGGTCGGTGTAAAAGCCAAACTTGCTATCTTCCATTTGGTATTCGTGCCAAATACCATAAAGCATTCTGTTTGATGTTTTAATGACACTGCCAATTCGCCACCATACCGTGTATACTCATGTGTAAGGTGAGAAATACGTGTTAAAAAAATTGATGAGACTTAAAAACATGAAAATATTAAAACTTCCTAACAATATTCTCCACTCATTAGAATTTCAAGACTGTGTCATCCAAACATGTGTTGATTAGTTGCCCCATCTTATACACAAGGTTTGGGTGTTTGCCTATTTCTCAAGCATAAAATGTGTGTCCGTGGTGATGCGGGGGGATTGGTTTATACATGAGTATATACACTAAGTATTTTATCTTGTTACTAAGCTGGTGTTTGGAGCATAACTTAACAAAGTTTCTTATATAAAATTCTGATGGAAGGGTTTTAGATAAATATAAACACTGTAAAACAAACAGTTTTGTATTGTAGAATATGAGGCAGTTGTAGGTAGTTTGGTATTGGTATTGAACGTGTTAAATATAAGTTATCCTGTTTACACTATTAACACATACTTAAATAGATATGTCTTTCTAACTGAGAATCAACATAAACAACCTTCAGAAATTAATGTTTTAATGTTCTGAATAATAGATTTATAATCAGTTTGAATTGTAAGCTTAACTCAGAAGAAAGTAACCAGGTATCCAGTTGTATAAGACTCCACCAAACTAAAAAATGCCTGAAGTTCAACTGTTATGGAATCAATGTTGACTTGAAATGGGACAATAAATATTGAGACTTAAAAGAGAGACAAATCTTGCCTTTATTTAATCCTTTTAATACCAAACCGCATGAAACCACCCCTCGTTCTATGAGAGAGAGTTTTTTTATTATTTATCTAAAAAACTTCCACCATAATTTTATGTAAGAACCTTTGTTATGTTCCAAACACCAGTTAAACAATTTGTATTTTCAAAAGGATTTGGAAATTATAGGCAGTATCTTTAATTTGAAATACATTAATAAAAGAGTTAATGTGTTTTGAATTTTGGTTTTGCTTTTCTTTTCCAGGTTGATAAAAAATATGCACCAGACTATGACAAATCTGTATAGTACAGTTCACGAACATAATCTGGTTTCCTCTGAACTTCAGTTGGATTATAACCAAACTATGAGGCAAAGATATGGAGAAAAAGAAGTAGTATGGGCTGATGAAACTACACTAAAGGAACATAACAAAAGTCCAAATGCTGTGTCATTTGAAAGTACTTTGGACCTTCCAATTCTCAGTCGTATTATTTTGTCACGTAAGTTCAATTTTGTGTTACATCTTGTACAAATGTCATAACTGTTACATCTTGTACAAATGTCATAACTTTTACATCTTGTGCAGGTGTCATAACTGTTCTTATATTTTGTACAGATGTCATAACTGTTACATCTGGTGCAGGTGTCATCACTGTTATATCTTGTACAGATGTCATAACTGTTACATCTTGTACAGATGTCATAACTGTTACATCTTGTACAGATGTCAACTGTTACATCTTGTACAGATATCAACTGTTACATCTTGTACAGATATCATAACTGTTATATCTTGTGTAGATGTCATAACTGTTTCCTTGAAGTTGTGGTTGATGGTTTATTTTTTGTTTCATTTATTTGTGTTTTTATTTAATCATTTTTTGTCTTTTTCTTACAGCCACTTTAGATAAAAGTGTGAAGCAAAGGAGAGAATCTTTAACACCAATTTTGAAAAAGACTAAAACCTTCCTCGGTAAGTTCTCATGATTTGGGTCAAATACAGACATTTTAGTTATTTATTATGGTATAGAGAGGTGTTTCACAACAGGGTTTGTGGTTCCATTGGTGGGTTAGAGTTTTGAGGCAAGGTGTGTGAGAAAATTTGTCATTATCAGTGAAGTAAAGATAAGAGGAAAAAAACAAACCACACTGGAAAATATGATTATATTTAATAGATTGTAAAATAATTTTTATTTCAAAGATGGATGCCCCAGTGTGTTATTAATAACACTTTTTATTCCATACATTAAAATCTAAAGATCTTTAGCATGGTAAGAATTATATTGTTTAATTCGAGGGAGCAATTTTGTCATTTTTCACAGACTCATCTTGTAAGTTGGATAAGTTGTGTTGGTATTGCAGTGGTAGATAAATCCACCAAGAATGGTTGAGTCAACCAAGAGAGTCATACAGTCTCATTGAGTTTATAAATCAACATTTTAAAGTGATCAACATTGACATTCATTGTTGTTACTTTTTCAACCAAGAGAACTGGCTAAGATTTCTTGTATGTTGTATTGGCACAAATCAGAAAATGTTACAGGTCCAAATACTATAAATTGTATGGCACAAAAATTACGAAATTAAAAAAAAAAAATAAAACAGCTTTTAAATTCTATGAAAAATAGCTCTCACCATTCTGAAATCCCAGACCCAACTTTAAGAAACACTGGTGTATTGTCTCCCTCTGGATGATGTAATAATTGGAGACCCTTTTAAAGTGACATACCAGACATGGGAAAACTGTTATCACTCCATCAAAACTGCCTTCATTTTGTAATGGTGCGCTTGACACATGGAAGTGAATGGAGATGTCTCACTTGGAGTCATAACCCCAGACTCATCAAATATTCTGCTGTTGTGCAGGAGTTTAGTCACCTACACTGTTGAGTGGACCTGAGTAGCTCTGGTGTTTACCACAGTGGAAGGAACTGAAACACCTACAGAGTTACCCGACTGATAAGACAAAGGCTCCTGCATTGAGTACAGACAGATCTCTGTTTACCAAGTATTGAATAAATATTGAAGCAAAAGTACTCTGGTATTTCAGACAGATTTTAAATGTCATTTACACTTTGGAAAGATGAAATCACTTGATCAAATTCAACCCTTTAGCATTTAAGCCAGCCATATGCAGCCAGAATTCTCTTACCTCCTTCTGTTCAAATTGGTTGTAACCATCTGTTCATACTTATGTTAAGGTATTGTTCTCAAAATGAATAATATCAAAATCTCGTAGATTCGATATTATTTGAGATAAAGCCTTTACCGTGAAAATACAATAGTAAATATAGAGTAATGTAAATGTTAAAGGGTTAATATTGGTTATTGAAGGACTAAGGAGTTGTTAGAGTGAAAGTAGTTTAGGCAAACTGATGATAGGTCTGGGCAGTCACTGGTTTAACCAAAGAAATTGCCATTTGTCTAGTTGCAATTTTATTTGAAGTATGCTTTGAATTTATATTAAAATAGAATTTTTAATTGAAATAATTTTGCTTTTTTAAATCCTACAGATTCAACATGCAAAATTTCTTTAAATGAAATTGAGTTAACTCCTGAACTGCCAATGAAACAAGATTACACTTTAAGAGAAGTTTCTGCTGCAAGTCCTGCAAGCAATTTAATTAAGTCAACGCTATCTGTAACGGACGAATCTTTAAAAGAGAAAAAACCTGAAGAAAGCAAAGAAGTAGTGAAAGCCCCTAAAAGAAAGGCACTTTTTAACAGTTTTGCTGGATTCACAAGTCCCAGTATAGGAAATCAAAGTGGTGTTATTAGTTCTAGTATTAATGGAGATACTAACGTAGAGGAGACAGTCTGTGCTGGTGTTGTATCCCTTAATAATACAGTTTCTGAAGAATCTGAAGTAGAAAGCCCCACCAAAGATGGTTCAGAACCTAAGAAATGTAAGTCTTTCTTATTTATAGGTTGTTTTTGTTTTAATTATATCAGTGAAGGTGACTTGTCCCAGTTATTGTTGTTGTTGCCTAACAAGCCACTACCCAGCCCCACCATCTAGTCTCTGCCTAACAAGCCACTACCTATCCCTACCACCCAGTCCCTGCCTAACAAGCCACTACCTATCCCTACCACCCAGTCCCTGCCTAACAAGCCACTACCCAGTCCCTGCCTAACAAGCCACTACCCATCCCCACCATCTAGTCCCTGCCTAACAAGCCACTACCCATCCCCACCATCTAGTCCCTGCCTAACAAGCCACTACCCATCCCCACCATCTAGTCCCTGCCTAACAAGCCACTACCCATCCCCACCATCTAGTCCCTGCCTAACAAGCCACTACCCATCCCCACCATCTAGTCCCTGCCTAACAAGCCACTACCCATCCCCACCATCTAGTCCCTGCCTAACAAGCCACTACCCATCCCCACCATCTAGTCCCTGCCTAACAAGCCACTACCCATCCCCACCATCTAGTCCCTGCCTAACAAGCCACTACCCATCCCCACCATCTAGTCCCTGCCTAACAAGCCACTACCCATCCCCACTACCCAGTCCCTGCCTAACAAGCCACTACCCATCCCCACCATCTAGTCCCTGCCTAACAAGCCACTACCCATCCCCACCATCTAGTCCCTGCCTAACAAGCCACTACCCATCCCCACCATCTAGTCCCTGCCTAACAAGCCACTACCCATCCCCACCATCTAGTCCCTGCCTAACAAGCCACTACCCATCCCCACCATCTAGTCCCTGCCTAACAAGCCACTATCCAGCCCCACCATCGTCCCTGCCTAACAAGACACTATCCAGCCCCATCATCTAGTTCCTGCCTAACAAGCCACTACCCATCCCCACCATCTAGTCCCTGCCTAACAAGCCACTACCCATCCCCACCATCTAGTCCCTGCCTAACAAGCCACTACCCATCCCCACCATCTAGTCCCTGCCTAACAAGCCACTACCCATCCCCACCATCTAGTCCCTGCCTAACAAGCCACTACCCATCCCCACCATCTAGTCCCTGCCTAACAAGCCACTACTCATCCCCACCATCTAGTCCCTGCCTAACAAGCCACTATCCAGCCCCACCATCGTCCATGCCTAACAAGCCACTATCCAGCCCCATCATCTAGCCTCTGGTCACCTCTACTTCAATAAACCAATACTACACCAATAGACACTTGAACAACATACTCCACATTTCTTGTCCTCGTTCTATGATACAATGATGTTTCTTTTAAAGTGTTTATATTTATCTAAACCCTTTCCATCATGATTTTATCTTACAACCTTTGTTTTGAGCTCCAGTTTATTTATTAGAAAGTTATATTACTAAATCCTTCCAAACTCTTGATTATTTGAAAGTCATAGGCAATGTTTTCCATTGGTTAAACACTATGCTTGTATTCATTAACTTCATATATATATCATCATCATCATCATCATTGTTTTTATGTCTGTTTTTCCATGTTTGCGTGGGCTGGACAGGTCCTTCTCAGCACGGCATCTCTCCACATGTCGTGATCCTTTGTCATTGCTTCTGTGAGTCTCAGTGATTTGAGGTCAGCTCTCACAACCTCTGGCTTCTACTGCAACTTCCTTCCACTGGCATTTGCTGGCACTTCTTTACCCAACAATCATTGTTCATGCGTATCACATGTCCAAACCAATGCAGTCTTCTCTCCTGCACACCACCTTGAATTGCTCCTTAAAACAGCTTCTCCCTCAACTCATCCAAGCTCTGCCTCTCTCTCTTACATTGCACATCCAACAGCTGTCGTTTACCCAAGGTTTACATTGTGTGGAGTTTATACCTATATTTATATTTAGTTTTCATATTTAAATTAAAATCTCAGGGAAAAAATATTAGGTGCCAGGTTATTTTGGTGCCACAATAAAAAAGCACCCAGTCCACTCTGTAATGTAGTTGGTGTTAGGAAGGGCATCTAGCCATAGAAACTAAACCAAGATACAGGTTCATATGAGCAAGACACAGTCTCCTGACCTGACTTGTCTCATAATGTGATGACCTAACACATGTGGAAACTGGACATCAAACGATGAGGATATGATATTCTGGTGTTGACTGAACTTTGTGTTATGATATTTTTTTAATAGAATTTTAATTTTAATATGAAAGCAGAGCTAATCGCTGTTTCAAGTCTGTGAGTTAAGCGTAGGAATTACTTACATTTACATGTATGTATTCTAAGAAGGATCTTTATAAGTTAAAACAAATGAGAGTGTAGTGTTGTTTCCTTTAAATAATTAGGTTTTATGAAGGTATGTGGCCTAGCTGTTAGAATGTTGGACTTATAATCATAACATCGTTGGTTTGCTTCCTAGATCGTCTGCTGCATTGTGTTCTTGAGCACTTCATTGCTTTTTGTGGTCGGACTGGGATCTCTGTCTATAAAACACTTGAGATACCACCTATGAGGGGCAGCATTGTAGGAGGCCAGCTAAACTTACATAGGCATGAGCTGTAAATTTCATTATCTATTTCTTTTGTGTTTTGGTATTATATGCTATGAGATTGTCAATCACAACTATAACTTATAACAATAGAACTTGTTTAGAATGTTTTGCCTGCTACTCCATAAAATCATTGTCAATATATGTATTAACTAAAATTCTCTTGTACTTTGAACCTCTTCATATGATTTCATACTTCTGTTGTACAGGGTGCACGATGGAATTCATGAAAAGTCCTTCGTTGAATGTTATAACTGTTGCTCCCCAAAGGATTCCACTAGTCAGCACTTCGAGCAACACACCAAGTCCTTTGGCACACCCATTATCTCCAGAGTGTCGAGCTTCTACTAGGTAAACTTTTCTTTCTATTCTTGAAGCTCACAAGTCCTCTAACTTATTTAGATTTCTAAGTGAGGTAATGCTGGGACCTCCATAAAAAGCATACAGTTTACGCTGATGCAAAGA
This sequence comes from Eledone cirrhosa, assembly GCA_964016885.1. Classification (NCBI taxonomy): domain Eukaryota; kingdom Metazoa; phylum Mollusca; class Cephalopoda; order Octopoda; family Eledonidae; genus Eledone; species Eledone cirrhosa. The sequence continues at coordinate 92,233,863 of OZ024746.1, read as the reverse complement.
GTGCTCAGTTCACCCTATAAGGTTGTCATACTAATGCTATGACAAAAAGAGCCAGTCCACCCTGTAAGATGGCAGCGCTGGTGCAATAAGGTCCCAGTCCGTGTTTGAAATGGCATTCAGGTGTAGAAAACCAATCCTAAAAGATGTGGCCACCTGACTTACCTATCCTCTTAGTATGACAACTTGTGTTAGCCATGCAAGTATGGAAAATAGATGTAAAATAGTGATAATGATATACATTGGGAGCAATTGTGCAGCAAATAGTTTGTCATAGCTATATACTCTGTTGTATATCACACACTATATACACTAGCTTGTCATAGCTATATACTCTGTTGTATATCACACACTATATACACTAGCTTGTCATAGCTATATACTCTGTTGTATATCACACACTATATACACTAGCTTGTCATAGCTATATACTCTGTTGTATATCACACACTATATACACTAGATTGTCATAGCTATATACTCTGTTGTATATCAGAGACACTATATACACTAGCTTGTCATAGCTATATACTCTGTTGTATATCAGACACTATATACACTAGCTTGTCATAACTATATACTCTGTTGTATATCACACACTATATACACTAGCTTGTCATAGCTATATACTCTGTTGTATATCACACACTATATACACTAGCTTGTCATAGCTATATACTCTGTTGTACATCAGACACTATATACACTAGCTTGTCATAGCTATATACTCTGTTGTACATCAGACACTATATACACTAGCTTGTCATAGCTATATACTCTGTTGTATATCAGACACTATATACACTAGCTTGTCATAGCTATATACTCTGTTGTATATCAGAGACACTATATACACTAGCTTGTCATAGCTATATACTCTGTTGTATATCAGACACTATATACACTAGCTTGTCATAGCTATATACTCTGTTGTATATCACACACTATATACACTAGCTTGTCATAGCTATATACTCTGTTGTACATCAGACACTATATACACTAGCTTGTCATAGCTATATACTCTGTTGTATATCAGACACTATATACACTAGCTTGTCATAACTATATACTCTGTTGTATATCAGAGACACTATATACACTAGCTTGTCATAGCTATATACTCTGTTGTATATCAGACACTATATACACTAGCTTGTCATAACTATATACTCTGTTGTATATCACACACTATATACACTAGCTTGTCATAGCTATATACTCTGTTGTACATCAGACACTATATACACTAGCTTGTCATAGCTATATACTCTGTTGTATATCAGACACTATATACACTAGCTTGTCATAACTATATACTCTGTTGTATATCAGAGACACTATATACACTAGCTTGTCATAGCTATATACTCTGTTGTATATCAGACACTATATACACTAGCTTGTCATAACTATATACTCTGTTGTATATCACACACTATATACACTAGCTTGTCATAGCTATATACTCTGTTGTATATCACACACTATATACACTAGCTTGTCATAGCTATATACTCTGTTGTACATCAGACACTATATACACTAGCTTGTCATAGCTATATACTCTGTTGTACATCAGACACTATATACACTAGCTTGTCATAGCTATATACTCTGTTGTATATCAGACACTATATACACTAGCTTGTCATAGCTATATACTCTGTTGTATATCAGAGACACTATATACACTAGCTTGTCATAGCTATATACTCTGTTGTATATCAGACACTATATACACTAGCTTGTCATAGCTATATACTCTGTTGTATATCAGACACTATATACACTAGCTTGTCATAACTATATACTTTGTTGTATATCACACACTATATACACTAGCTTGTCATAGCTATATACTCTGTTGTATATCAGACACTATATACACTAGCTTGTCATAACTATATACTTTGTTGTATATCACACACTATATACACTAGCTTGTCATAACTATATACTTTGTTGTATATCACACACTATATACACTAGCTTGTCATAGCTATATACTCTGTTGTACATCAGAGACACTATATACACTAGCTTGTCATAGCTATATACTCTGTTGTATATCAGAGACACTATATACACTAGCTTGTCATAGCTATATACTCTGTTGTATATCAGAGACACTATATACACTAGCTTGTCATAGCTATATACTCTGTTGTATATCAGAGACACTATATACACTAGTTTGTCATAGCTATATACTCTGTTGTATATCAGACACTATATACACTAGCTTGTCATAGCTATATACTCTGTTGTATATCAGAGACACTATATACACTAGCTTGTCATAGCTATATACTCTGTTGTATATCACACACTATATACACTAGCTTGTCATAGCTATATACTCTGTTGTATATCAGAGACACTATATACACTAGCTTGTCATAGCTATATACTCTGTTGTATATCAGAGACACTATATACACTAGCTTGTCATAGCTATATACTCTGTTGTATATCAGAGACACTATATACAGTAGTTAGTAGAATGGTAGTTGGTGATTGATATATTGAGTGATGTTTGCAGTTATTTAATAAATTGAAATTTGCCTCTTGGTTGGAGAAAGTAAACAATAACATTAAAACACCCATGAAGGCACCTCTGAGATGCAACCATATTGAGGACCAACCAGGTCTACATAAGTGTGAGGTGTAAATTCGTTTTCATTTCAATAATGTTTTTGAATGCAGTTTACTGTTTCAGATATAAGCTCTTGTGAATCAGTTATAACAGAACTGTATAGTTCTGGACAAAATGCAATCTACTATCTTGGCTATGACCTCTAATTTAATTAATTATTTTTTAGACAACTGTATTACTGACCTACAGAATGTCTACCACTACCTTCAGTAGATGAGATCATAAAGCAGCTCTACGTTTCATTTCAGAGACAGCAATCGTTTAAATTTAGCAGGTGGCGCTACAGTAACAAAATCAAAGCCTACGTTACCATTGAGAATATTAACAATGAACAAGCCAAAGGATATTGTTGGTAATTTGACGCCATCAGCTAAAGAAAATATCAGGAATCTACATCGTTATGGCTTATCGTCAATGTTTGAAAGAACAAAATCAGCTGGTAAGAAATAGATTTCCTTATTTTTCTCTTATGATGATGATGATGATGTGTGTGTGCGCTTTCCTTATATCTGCTTATGGGTTCTCTCTTTTTATTTTGTTGATCCTTTTCATATCTAATGCTTTTTCTTCCATATATATATATACACACACACACACACACTCATATATATCATCATCGATTAACATCTATCTTCCACTCTAGCATGTGTTAGACAGGTTTGTCCCATTTAAAGGCAAGTTGGGTTGGGTGAACGTATCTCACTCATATAGGAGAGTTTCTGGCTGGATGCCCTTCCTAACGCCAACCACATCGACAGTGGGTGCTTTTTGCCGTGTCTGTTACATGTCCACTTTACAGTGTGGACAGATGTTTTGTGGTACCAGCATATATATTTTTGCGTGTATATACATATGCCATATATGTATAATATGCATATACATACACACTTCATATATATGTATATATACACATAAATGTATCATCAACTGCGTCGATTAGCATCCATCATTCATGGGTTGGGCTGACCTTTGTTTAGTTCACCTGGGTCAGATTTTGGCTTGGTTTCAACAGCCAAGTGTCCTTCCTACATCCAACCACATTTACAGTGTGTGCTGGGTGCTTTCTGAAGTTGGGGGAAAATGTGGACAGCCTAGTATGGGAGGTATGGTTACCGCTAAGGGAGGTGAATGAGAGGGGATAGAAGGTTGAGGAAGGTGTTGCCTACTAGGTATAAGCCTCATCCCGGGAATAATAGAGGGCAGGTCTTTCGTAAAACTGCATAACACGAGAGGTTCATTGCCTTAGTGAGGTGTAATTGTGCAAGGTCAGCTTTTATTACCTCATCCCAAGCCTTCTTAGGCCTGCCCACACCACAGCTACCTCTACTTTGAGTGCTCTGTACCTTATTATACAGCTGTCATCCTTCATACGCATCACATGTCCATACCAACGCAATCTCCTCTCCTGTATACAACATCTGATCCCTCTTAAGCCTAATTTCTCACGCAATGTAATTATACTTGGCTGTTCACGTATATTGGTATTGCACATCCAGTGAAGCATGGCGGCTTCATTTCTTTCCAATCTTTGCAGGTCCTCAGCTCAGGTCTCGCTACTGTGTAACATGCATCAGACAGTCTGCCTTTCATTTTGAGAGAAAAAACCTTTTGTAGTTAGTAACGGTAGTAGCTCCCTGAATTTTCTCCAACCTGATCTCACTCTGGTTACTGTGCTTTCGGAACACCCTCCCCCACTACTGATTTGGTCACGGAAACTATCTACCACTTCAACCGTGCCCTCTGAGCATTTGAAGGGGGTTGTATCCTCAGAGTTCTTTGTCAGTTTGCCTAAGATCCCACTACATCTCTTGTGTACCCATTGTTTGCATTTGGTACATAGAATGGAATTTCTACCTCCTCCTTTTCTGCACACTGAGCAGGGCCATTTCCCAGAGGAGATCTGGGCCCTGTTATCCCTTCTACTTACTAGAACTTTAGTCTTTGCCAGGTTGATTTTAAGACCTTTAGATTCTAGGCCTTGCTCCCAGGTTTGGAATTTCATCTCTAGTTCAGCTATAAGGGTTAGGTCATCAGCATACAGAAGTTCCCATAAACTCCTCCGTTATTGCCTGCAGAATGATAATAAACAGAAGAGGGCTAATAACAGAGCCCTGATGGACACCAACCTGCATGCTAAATTCTTCACTATAGTCATTGTTAACTCTAACCTTACTGGCTGTTCTTCTAGACATTGCTTGAATTTCCCTCACAAGCCATTCATCAACTTTTAGTTTCCTAAGAGCCCACCAGATAATGGAACGGAGGACTCTGTCAAAAGTTTTCTCAAGGTCGATAAAAGCCAGGTAGAGGGGCTTACTTTTAGCTAGGAACTTCTGCAGTTGTCTTACAAGGAAGAGGGCATCTGTAGTACTCTTACCTGAGAAAATCCAAACTGCATCTCATCTATGTTAATACGTTCTCTAATCAGCTGAGCTAAAACTCATTTAGTGACCTTCATAACCTGGTCGACCAACTTAATGCCTCTATAGTTTTCTCTATCTAGCGAATCTCCTTTGCCCTCGTAGCAGTTTACGATGATGCTGCTAGACCTGTCATTGGGTATGACACCATTTTGTATAACTTGGTTTACAATGTGGGAGACTATGGTGTGGCCCACCATACCTGAAGTTTTCAGCGTCTCAGCAACTATCCCTGAGGGGCCAGCTGCCCTGCCTGACTTCATATCTTGATTGGCTTACTATACTACCACTAACTTGTACAGCCGCTCCCTCTGTTGGGTCGATATGTGTCAGACTGTCATTATCCCATGCATTCTCCTTATTCAGTAATCTTTCATAGTGGCACTTCCATGCTACCTTCTTTTCAGCATCAGTGAGGGCAAGTTTACCAAAGTCATTTCTGATACACTTCTCTCCAGCGACATCACAATTATCCCTGACGCACTGTCTAGAGATCCTGAACACCTCACACTACAAAACATGCTTAAATTTTTTGTTTTCTGCTTCCCTTCTAGCGAGATAAACTTGTCGCCTAGCTTCTCCCCTAACCTTCTGGTAAACTTCCCTGCTACCCCCATTACACCAATCTATCCAAGCCTGTCTTTTGGCCTTAATTTTCTTGTCTACTTTACTATTCTACTACCAAGTCACTCTCTGTCTCCCAAGGGACCTACTCCAACCACAGATTTCATCTGTCGTCTTCAGTAGGTTATCTTTCAGGAACTCCCACTGCTCCTCTATATCGTATGTCTCTATTTGCTCTTCTTTGTTGTCGAAGGCGTCAGTCAACATACTTCTAAATTTGTCACTGTTTGATGGGTCTTTTAACTTCCATACTCATCTCCTCCAGGTTGGCTTCTGTTGAGTTCTTCTAACCCTGACTATAAGGTCACTAACTACTAAGTTATGTTAGGAGGTGCATTCTTTACTGGGGAGGGGCTTTGTGTTCCTAATAGTCACTCTGTCTCGTCTTCTAGTAACAATGAAATCAATTTGGCTGGCGAGGTCACTTGATCTATCTGTGATTAGGTGGCGGTCTCATTTTCTGAAGTTTGTTACAAATATATGTCATTGACATCACAGAATTCCAGTAGTCTGAAGCCTTCTTCATTTCTAGGACCATACTCCTGACCCCCGTGGATGCCATCAAAGCCCTCGCAGAGTTGTCCCCACATGTCCGTTGAAGTCACCTGCAATGTGTAGGAAGTGGTTGTCATTAATTTGGGAGGTGTGCATTAGGGACTCATAGAACCTGTCTTTTTGTATGTCTGGAAGTCCAGATTGAAGAGCTTAAGCAGATATAATTGTTATGGTTGTTCTGTTTAGTACAGGTCTAAGTTTAATTATTCTGTCACCTATATTACTAAAACAGAGAATGTCTGTTAGTCTGTCTGTACAATCACTAAACTCGAGAACCACCCAACCGATTGTTTTCAAACTTTACGCATGTAATACTTATAGTCTTATTGAGTGTTGTGATCAAAAAAAAATTTCAAATTTTTAAGGCCCTAAAGACCGCATTAGGCGATTTAGCGATCTCTTTCTCTCTCTCTTAGTCTTTCTCTTTTTAGATAGATACATAGATATTACGCCTTTATAATATAGATAGATACATAGATATCACGCCTTTATAATATCTGTATGCCTGACTGTCTGCATTGTCATGACGTGATCAGTGTGTGTGTGTATAGATTAAACTTTAATCTGTTATTTTAATATATATATATATATATTCGTGTACAGATATTTTTGCATACACAATAACAAAATATAAACAAAAGTATTTATTTCACGATAAAGTATTGATTTATTTCGTACGGAAAAAATGCCTGGTAATCTATGATAAATTTTTCTTATAAGCACAAAATATAGACACCATCCCGAGGCCGAGGTATTCCGTACTTCTCTGTACTGTTATGTTATATATATATATATATATATAACAAAGGAATTGTGGTAAGGAACCAGATGGACCATAATGCACCAGAGTACTCAATACTTAGGGTAGTAAAGTGGAAATAGGAAAAAAGTATGACCCCGATGGTAGAGCACTAGCCGTTTCGACAGCTATTTCTGGACAGAAATAGCCGTCAAAATGGCTTGAGCTCTGCCGTCGGGGTCATACTTTTTTCCTATATATATATATATATGTATCCGTACATACATAGATGCACACACATATATATATGTACGTATGGGTTTCCCGAACATTTATTATAATGTTCGGTTTGTTTGTAAACAAACAGCCCGAATATGCATAAGGAAAGTATATACTTTCAAACATTCAATCGATTGACAGGAAGGTATACGGTGCTGATGACAGCTAAGAAGCTAGAAACTAGTTCATCGTTCCTTTGTCAGTGTTGAGCAAAAGGGCAACGATGGTTGACGAACACTGTACGGCATAGATGGGGATGGTGGTGCTTATTATTTTAAAGCTTCACACTTTCTATTCTCTTCATTGCCACTCTCTTATATTTTTTAATTCAGGAAATATAAAGCTTCATAGAAGTGAGTCTCTAAAGATGAAACCTCTCCAGAAATTGCCAACACGACAGAAGTTTCCAATGCGGTTTGGGACACGAAATATTGGGTAAGTATTTGACAACACTTCTAGAGAGATGGTGGGAGGTTATACAGGATAACTGCAGACTTTTTATTATTATACCTACAGCCATAGTACGTCACAGTCATAGTATATGTCACAGTACAACATGTTACAATACATGTCACAGTACAGGTTACAGTACATGTCACAATACATGTTAGAGTTAGTGTAAAAAGTACCCAGTTCACACTGTAATGTAGTTAGTGGTTAGAGCATTGGCCTTGCAATCGAAAGGTTGTGAGTTCAATTCTCAGACTGGGTGATGTTGTTTCCTTGAGCAAGACACTTTATTTCACATTGCTCCAGTTTACTCAGCTGTAGAAATGAGATGATAGGGACTGGGGTCCCTATCATTCCGCTGCAAAGTGGTCGTGGAGGTGCCACGGCAAAAAAGCACCCAGCCCACACTGTAAAGTGGATGTGTAGGCGCCATGGAAAAAAAAGCACCCAGCACTCACTGTAAATGAGGTTGGTGTTAGGAAGGGCATCCAGCTGTAGGAATCAAGCTAGAATGAGTTCCCGTCCCACCCTTGCAAGCAGGGAAAAAGGGACGTAAAATGAATGATGATCTCATCATCATCATCATTCATCATCATTTCATTTTACGTCTGCTTTTTCCCTGCTTGCAAGGGTGGGACGGGAACTCATTCTAGCTTGATTTCTACAGCTGGATGCCCTTCCTAACACCAACCTCATTTACAGTGAGTGCTGGGTGCTTTTTTTGCCGTGGCACCTCCACGACCACTTTGCAGTGGAATGATATGGACCCCAGTCCCTATCATCTCATTTCTACAGCTGAGTAAACTGGAGCAAATGTGAAATAAAGTGTCTTGCTCAAGGAAACAGCACATCACCCTTGAGCAAGACAAGGCTGATGTGTTGTTTCCTTGAGCAAGACACTTTATTTCACATTTGCTCCAGTTTATTGTGAAATAATATATATATATATATATATATATATATATATATATATATATATATATATATAGTGTGTATATTGTATGTATTTGTGTCCTTTCCAACACTGATTTCTCTGTTTCCTCTCAGGCCACAGATGACGTCCTCTGCAAAGAAAAATTCCACCACCACAAAATTCACCGGTGGGACAAAAAAGTAAGTTCTAGACAATATACATATTTTTAGTTATTAACTAGCAGAATGGCTCAGCATTGCTCGGGATTCTAAACATAGATTGGCATGTTTATCCCTTCTTTCTGAAACAATTTCGTTGTATGTTCACCAATTGATGCAGAAGTACTAATAAAAAGTGACGTCGCCTTGGGTGAATAGGCAAATAATTTCCCATTAAGATTTTTCAAAAGCATGTAATTGCGTTCCCTCTTTTTTTTGTTGTTTTTGCTGCTGTCGAGCCTCGTGAAATAAATACGTTTCTTTATATTTTGTTATTGTGTATGCAAAAATATCTGTACACGAATATATAATTTTCATCATTTCATTTTACGTTCGCTTTTCCCTGCTTGCAAGGGTGGGATGGGAACCGATTCTGGCTTGATTTCTACAGCTGGATGCCCTTCCTAACACCAACCTCATTTACAGTGTGGGCTGGGTGCTTTTTTGCCATGGAATGATAGGGACCCCAGTCCCTATCATCTCATTTCTACAATTATATATAATAAAGGATCGATCGACTTCCGTCAAATCGGACCGAGGAAACAATGTTTCCGTTGGTCTTTCCAGTTGCTAGTACTATCTACCGGTCGCAACTCCAGGTAGAATTATATATATATAATATATATATATATATTAAAATAACAGATTAAAGTTTAAGCAAAGAATCACTGCTTTCACCCTTAACGGGATCTTCTGAAACTAAAAAAATCAATCTGTGAACGCAGAAGTAAATATTTCGAAAAACGTTACACACTGCAGGGTGTGGACGATATTTGTTCGCAAAATTTACTGTCTAGGAAAAAATAACACAGTAGTTTTATTTTTTAAGATATATTTATCAAACTTGGGTCAGTTTGTCTTCATGACTTGTTCTTTCGATCTCACTCGATAAACCCGCCATTGGCTTTGATGACGGCCTCAAGGCGGCCTCGGAACCGGCTAAAAACCTTTGTCACTGTCCCCCGACTTAGGCCCCTAAAGGCACTTGTGATCCTGGCCTTCAGATCGTCTTTCGTATTGCAGCTAGATCTGTTGGTGTCTCGTTCCACTGCGCCCCACACAAAGAAGTCGAGGGGGTTGCAGTCAGGCGAGCTGGGAGGCCAGATGTCAGGTGAAGTGTGGTCGACGAAGTTCTCTGACAGCCAGGCTTGGGTCTTTCGGCTGGTATGGCAGGGCGCTGAGTCTTGCTGCCACACGTACGGCCTACCTGCAGCTACGTGGTCGATCCAAAGCTTTACTACCTCGCTCAGAACGCGGATGTAGCCATTGGTGTTCAGCTTTAGACCGTCAGGGAAGAAGTGAGATGGCATGACGTCACCTTGATGCCTAAGACCAATGTTGTCGCTGGAAACTTTGTCTGCATGACTCTAGGCACGTCTTTGGATGAGACAGCGAGCCACCTGTTGTTCTGGGAGTTGATCTTCTGGTCTTATTTGTCCTCCGGCGCGGATTCCAAGAACTCCGTGTCTCTTCCACAAATTTGGAGGTTCAAAATTATTCATAATCAATTATTCTGAAAATAAATAATGGAAATATAGTCACTGTTTTTATGAAGACAAGAGTGACAATGGAATTTAAAAAAAATTTGCATGAAATTAGCAGTTGAAAATAGCGAACAAATATCGTCCACACCCTGTATATATATATATACACACACACTATATATACATATATAGTGTGTAACATTTTTCAAAATATTTACTTTGCGTTCACAGATTGATTTTTTTTTTTTTTAGTTTCAGAAGATCCCGTTAAGGGTGAAAGCAGTGATTCTTCGCTTAAACTTTAATCTGTTATTTTAATTATAATTGTAGAAATGAGATGATAGGGACTGGGGTCTCTATCATTCCACTGTAAAGTGATCGTGGAGGTGCCACAGCAAAAAAGCACCCAGCCCACACTGTAAAGTGGACGTGTAGGCGCCATGGCAAAAAAGCACCCAGCATGCACTGTAAATGAGGGTGTTAGGAAGGGCATCTAGCTGTAGAAATCAAGCCAGAATCAATTCCCGCCCTACCCTTGCAGCGAAGTCAATGTTGTAATGCAGACAGGCAGATATTATAAGGGCGCGACGTTATAGCTATGTATCTATCTAAAAAGACAGACTAAAAAAGATAGAGATCGCTAACCGGCGCCTAATGTTGTCCCTAGGGCATCGAAAATTTGAAATATTTTTTGCTCAAAACACTCACACGACCATAAGTATTACATGTGTAAAGTTTGAAAAAAATCGGTTGGGTGGTTCTCGAGTTTTAGGGAGTCAGACAGACAGACATTCTCTATTTTAGATATATAGATAATTGTTTCTACTATTGGCACAAGGCCAGCAAATTATCCAGTACATTACTGGTACTTTATTTTATCGACCCCGTAAGGATGAAAGGCAAAGTTAACCTCGGCGGGATTTGAACTCAGAATGGCAAGGGCCGTAACTCTATGCGTCAAAGCATGGCGTCCGACCCTCTACCGATACTGCCAATTCACCGCCCATTATATAGATATATAGATAATGTTGCAACATCATCAACATTATCATAATGTCCATATGGTCATTTCTTTTTCATGCTTGGATGGTTTAGAGTCTAAACTTTAGACAGTAACACTTTGACCAGCTCTAGCGTCATCTTATCATAACACCCAGACAAGGCTCTGTGTACAACACTGGATGGCTGTGGTGTAGTGATTCAACATATTAGACTCATCGAACATAATATTGTGTATAGAAATATATAATTGAGGTTAATTACTCAGGGATGTTATCCTCATTAAAAATAGCAATAGTTAAGTTACTTTAACTTACATGTCTAGTAAACATCAAATCTAATTAGAAATACATGTGTGGTGAGGAAATGATTACAATAATGTTATCACCTATTTTCTATCCTAGACATGGTATGATCAAGCAATAATTGTTACCTAAATAGTATTTCTCTGCTGTCACCAGTCAGTTGGACTTGTTGCATGGTTGGTTGAACTGCTGTTTTCAGTATCAACACAGTGCTGGTGCAGGCCTCTCTCCTTAAAATTTATCACAACTCAGGTGTTTTGTTAGATTCCTGGGAGGATCATGATGGTGTCAGCTAAAACCCTTAACCAAAGTATACGAGGAGGCTTCAAAAGGTTTGTGTAAAAAGTACATAGCTAAAGTTCATGTGCAGGGATTTTGATCTCGATCCACCTGTACATTCTCGTACTAATGTGTCATAACATGTTCTAACATGAACCCTTAAATGTATGTTGCAACGTGGCGCCACCAGTCAGAAGTCATCACCTGCTTGAGCAACATGGCCTCCATCAAATTCATGATGAAGGTAAGGTGGAAGAGCAGCCTAGTCATTGATGCTCTGGACCAAGTTTATGGGGATAACACCCCAAAGAAATCAACAACCTACAAATGGATGTAGCTTTAGAAGTGGAAGAGATGAGGTTGAAGATGTAAAAAAAAGCTGCTTTGACATGGTTTAAATCTCATGGCCCTCAGTTTTAGAGATGGACTTAAAGGCTGTTATCAACACTTGGAGAAGTGTATTGACCTTGATGGAGCATACGTTGTAAAATAAACATAACTTAAACTGTTTTTTCCAACTGTCCTTTTTCCACAAAATTTTTGAAGATCCCTCGTATACTAGCAAGTCATCCATTATTACAAGTGGTAGTTGTAATAGTTGTTGTGCTGCTAGTAAGCTATACTGCTATCTACTCCTCTACTATAGACTGAACATCATTCCTCATCTTATCAACTTGTTGTTAATACTGTAGCAAGCTACTTTCCTTTGGTGCATTGATACCCTTTTCCGTACGTTGTTTGGCTGAGTTAAGCCAATTGCTAGCAGCTTAGGGAAATGTATCTCAACTTCCGCCCAAATGGAGAAATTCCTATTTCTTATGATAAATTAATTCTCTCGCAGCTCGACCTCATTAAGGTAACAACTATTTGTTTTTGCTCAACAAACATCATTCCAAAATGTAACTACCAAACTTTACCACGGCCTGGCATTTCACTTCAGCCACTGGACCGTGTCTTCTCTTACAGAATCATAAAATGTTTGTTTCAGTTCTTTTGGCATGCCAGCCCAGCTAACGCAACTCTTCTCATCTTTGTTAATAAATCATATAAAAACATTGTAAAGTCTTATCTGATATGGAAATATTCTTTCCAAAGTTATATTCACAGCAGAGCAACAGATTATGAGACTTACAGAAGAACCTCAATTCAACTTACATTTATTGATATTACGAACCACACCTTTCCAATTACAAACAAACAAATACATTATTATTACATATTCTGGTTATACATTAGACGCTGCTAAAAGTTATACTATACTATTAAAACGGTGAATATTACGTGCTGCTATACTGATAACATAATACATACATCCTCTTATGTTATAAACTGCTTCACTGGTGACTTCTATTGATACACAAATACAAATATTATCATTCACACATATATCTTATTAAATACTATCTTCATTGGTGACCTAACACGCGAACATTTTCGAACTAAATGTTACCCTAAAAAAAAAAAATAAGTATTATTTAAAAATAAGAAAACAACACGCAAACTTTTCTTGTATTGTATTGTATTGTATTGTATCAACACGCCATGTAAAAACTTTCTTGTTGATAACATGACATCACATTGTTTACCTTCAATGAACCTGCATAAGAAAACATCCTTGGAAGAAAAATTAGCTGTATTTTAAAAAATTACAGCGCGAGAAAAAATCTTTTTTCAACATGGCTTCCATTAACAACTTTGACAGTAGAAGCAGCAGTGACAACATTGGTTAACCACTAGCCATAAAGCATGGGGGAAAATGCTTTTAAAATAACAACTTCGTCACATTCAGCAGCTTAAGCATCAACAATGTGGGAGCTTTGCAACCCACCACACCTTGGAATCACGGAAAACTGTTACAATGACATCAACTACGACCCACCAACAGATCAACTTTTTGCTTTCTTTTCAAAGCAACTTTATCCATTTTTTTCTGTCAAACAATTTCGGCATTCACTGGGAAGCTGACAATTTCTCGCCTACCCATCAACTCCTTGCCAGCACTCACATTTTATGGCTGCAGAACAGCCACTCTAGAGTTGTTGGATCTCTCTTCACTGGAATTAGCAATCGGTAAATGCAAATACCCATCCGTACACAGCTACTGGTAAACTACCATCACAGCTTCATCCACACAGCTCTGGTACAATATTTACCATAACAGTTTCATCTACAGAGCTCTGGTACTACATTTGCCATAACAGCTACACAGCTCTGGTAAAACATGAACAGCATCATCATTGACAACAACTTCTGGTAAAACGATTACCATAACAGCTCTGTTACAACACTTACCATAACAGCTACACAGCTCTGGTACAACACTTACCATAACAACTAACATTTAATGCAAGAACAGCAACTTTGCACATGTCAGACTTTATCCGTTTCTGTTAGACCCCGGGTGGTCATGTATAAATAGCAAGACAGCTAGTCATTTGACACAGTGGCTTAACAAGGCCCTTAGCGCCTCACTTATAATTTTCTTCGTGCATGCATTCTTTTATTCAATATTTTCATTGATGTGCTCTCTTTCAGCATTTTCCTGCTGGTAATCAATGCAAATTCAATCTTATTTATCGCCCCTTTGTAGCAAGCTACTATACTAATATCTTGTCTATATTTACCATGAGACACACACACACATCTATGTTAAATATTAGGGATAGGGGTAAGGATGATTGTGATGATGGTGGTGGTGGAGGTGGTGTTGTTGATGGTGGTGGAGGTGGTGCTGATGATGATGGAGGTGGTGCTGATGATGGTGGTGGAAGGTAGATATAAAATGATGAGATATTCCAGTTTTCTCTAACCAATCTTATTCCTGGTTATCCTTTATTGTCCATTGTTGTTTTCTATAGTAAACATTTTATCTTTTAAAAAGTATTTTCACTTGTTCTATCTTTCATCTTTACTGTGTTTATTTATTCTTTTATTTATTTTTCAGGTCATTATTTCGGAGTAAATCAGCTAGTGACTTGCATTAACGACTAAAATTAGATGTCATAAGGACAAACTCATTTTGCAACCTTGCTCCTTGGTTACAATATTTCAAGCTTTTTACTCAAAACACAAACTAATATTTTTTGAGTTTCGGCATTTTATTACTTCAAAACTTTCTCCTTTCCATTTTCTTTCCAAGTAAAAACCAGTTAGTTTTGATGTATATTGATATATAGATGTTGTCTTAAGAGGAAGATTTTACAATAGAGAATTCCAATTAAATGTTAGGGAACTTTAAGAAGTATATTTTAAAACATTTTATAATCCTAAGAGTTAAAATGTCTTTCTCTTAACTATTATTCTTTTGTGTGTGTGTGTATATATGTACATATGGAATTATGGAATAAAAGACAGCCTTTTCTATGAAAGGGCTTATATCTTGCCACAGTGTAACTTACTATAGCAACTTAATGCAATTAGCTTTTTTCTGTACACACACACATGCTGATCCAACAATTAATCGATTTATCTAACTATATAAATATGTTTTGGAACCGTGCAGTGAAGCAGTTATTGCTTCGTTGAAAATGATTTTCATAAATCTTATGAACAGAATATACATACAAATGTGTATGTGTCCCACATACGCACACACACAAACACGCTCATCCTATACAGTTGAAAATACTAGTAATTTGAGATAGCAAAATTTTGTGAGTAAATCTCTGCATTTCCCCCCAATAAGTAAGAATTTCTTCATTTCCATTCAGGGTGTTCTGTTTGGTTCAGTCAGTTTAATTCGGTCTGTTTGGTTGTGTTTAACAGTTGATGTATATACTTGTCGGAAGAGCCTCTCAATTACAAAATCAAACCACATTGTTACATTATCCTTATATAATTATATATATATATATATATATATATACATACATATGTACACAGACATAAATAAAAAGATAAAATTAAAAAATAACAAAAAAATAAACTAAACACAAATACTCCAGTAAACACAATTTATATAAATAAAAGCATTCGAGCATCTAACATGTATTAGTGTTTGTTTTTAACACACACACACACACATATATATATATATATATATATATATATATATATACACACACATAGATGTATATGGATATATATATATATGTGTATGTATTTATTTATATATATGTATGCGTATGTATGTATGTATATATATATGTTTATGCATAATGTGTATGTATGTGTGTGTGTGTATATATATATATATATATCATCATCACCGTTTTACGTCAATGTTTCCACACTAGCATGGAGTAGGCAGGTGACCATATCTTGCTCATACAGAACTGATTTTGGCTTGGTTTCTACAGCTGGATGCCCTTCCTAACACTAACTTCATTTACAGTGAGTGCTGGGTACCTACATGACCATTTTGCAGTGTGGGCTGGGTGCTTTTTGTCGTGACACCTCCACAACCACTTTACAGTGGGAGGGGTGGGGGCATATTGTCTATATGCTTCAGCTTCGGCTTGTACCCGTAGGAACTCTGGTCTTCTGTATTACTGCGTAACGCCAGAGGTCTCGGTCCTTTGAGAGGTGCAATTGGGCAAGGTCAGTTTTTATCACCTCATTCCAGGTCTTCTTGGGTCTCCCCAATCCAAGGCTTCCATCGATTTCTAGTTCTCTGCCCCTTTTTATGTAGCTGTCATCTTTCATACGCATCACATGTCCATACCAACTCAACCTCCTCCTCTCCTGCACACAGCATCTGATGCCTCTTATGCTTAGTCTCTCTCTCAGTTCGTTTATGCTGTAAATGAGGTTGGTGTTAGGAAGGGCATCCAGCTGTAGAAATCAAGCCAAATCAGTTCCTGTATGAGCAAGGCATGGTCAGCCAACCAGACACTGCCCACAACAGGACAACCCGTCTAACCCATGCTAGCGTGGAAGAACGGACATAAAACTGTGATGATGATGATTCACGTATATTACTATTACACATCCATCGGAGCATGCAAGCTTCCTTCCTTTCTAATCTACGCAAGTCTTCTACACACAACACCCAGATCTCACTACCATGTAACATTGCTGTTCGTATGCATGCATCATACAGGCTGCCTTTTGTAGCTAGCAGTGGCACTAGCTCCCTGAACTTCTTCCATCCCGTTCTTACCCTGGTTACTGTACTTTCAGAACACCCCCTCCGCTGCTAATTCGGTCACCTAGGTAGCAGAAGCTGTCTACTGTTTCTACTGAACCCTCTGAGTTTGGCAGTGCTTGTTTCCTGTGACCATTTGCTGCTTACTGTCCCGGTGCAGCTGCTACATGTGAAGCCTACATTCTTAGTTAAATTTCCTGAGATCCCACTACATCTCTTGTGAACCCATAGTTTACATTTGAGGCAGAGGATGGAATTTCTACCTGCACCTTTCCTGCATACAGAGCAAGGTCATTTCCCTGAGGGGATCTGGGTTCTGTTTTTCCATCTACTTATGAGGACTTTAGTCTTTGTCAGGTTGACTTTAAGACCCCTTCTTTCTAGTCCCTGCTTCCATGTTTGGAATATATATACACACACATATATATGTATATGTATATATATATATGTGTTGTTTCCTTGAGCAAGACACTTTATTTCACATTGCTCCAGTTTACT
Organism: Eledone cirrhosa; assembly: GCA_964016885.1. Taxonomy (NCBI): domain Eukaryota; kingdom Metazoa; phylum Mollusca; class Cephalopoda; order Octopoda; family Eledonidae; genus Eledone; species Eledone cirrhosa. Next base: position 92,216,358 of record OZ024746.1, on the reverse strand, counting down.
CAGCTGTAGAAATGAGATGATAGGACTGGGGTTCATATCATTCCACTGCAAAGTGGTCGTGGAGGTGCCACGGCAAAAAAACACCCAGCCCACATTGTAAAGTGGACGTGTAGGTGCCATGGCAAAAAAGCACCCAGTACTCGCTGTAAATGAGGTTGGTGTTAGGAAGGGCATCCAGCTGTAGAAACCAAGCCAGAATCAGTTCCCGTCCCACCCTTGCAAGCAGGGAAAAGCGGACGTAAAATGATGATGATGAGATGTATATATATATCTACTTCTGGCATCCATCTGTCTCGGGAGACAATCGAGATTGCACCACGGATGTCAGTCTGTGGTGGAACTGCAGCGCCGTCTGTGGCTGTAGAGCCCGATCTTTGAATGGCAGGTCCTGTTGCAGTTGCTAAGTGTGAAAACGATGTCGTCCGAAGGCGCTGACTCTGCTGTCTACGTGCTCTTCTTTCCTCCCACTTCTCTCTCCTCTGCTCTGATGTCTTGATAGCAAGTTGCCAGCTGCTGGTGCAATACCACCTGCCTTGAAGTCCACTTGCACACATCTTTATAGCGGAGTGTGGGCCTTCCTATGAGTCTGGAACCAGTGGTAAGCTCACCATATAAAATGTCTTTGGATATTCTGCCATCCTGCATGCGGCAAACATGCTGGGGGTTCCTGCCCACGCTAAGACATCCTTGTTAGAGACGTGGTCCTGTCATCAAATGCCGAGGATCGTCCTGAGGCAGCGTAGGTGAAAGGTGTTGAGCCTGCATTTTTGGCAGGAGTATGTAGTCCAGGCCTCACTTCCATACAGCAGTGTACTCAGCACGCAGGCTTTGTCTTGATGGTTAGCATGGAGTTTTCCCACACTCTCTTTGACAGACAAGCCATTGCTGCTGTAGTTTTGCCAATCCTTGAGTTCAGCTCGATGTCCAGGCTGAGCCTGCTGGAGATGGAGCCAAGGTATGTGAAACTTCCACCACATCTAGGGTACAGTATAACCCTGACATACACATACATGTCACATAATGACAGTACACTCCTGATACATCTCTTGTGACGCTAAACTCAACCAGTTGCAGACTGCACATCAACATGAGATATTTGTCTCCACAAAGTTCGATCACCAGCAGCAGAGTTCAAAGATCAAGTCCAGTCCATAAGTTGACGTCAAGCCATTGTTTTGGCTACCAGCCTCAGCTTCTCTTGCCAGCCAACCTTCCTTCCAGGCATAACCTATTCACAGCACGAGTTGATCTTTTTATATGGCCGTATAGTTTGAGTACACTTGACTTGACAATTGATGTAATTGGTCTAAGTTTGGTAATGTTGAGCAGCTCACTGATACAGATATGATCGCTGAGCCACTTGCTAGTCATAAGTCTCATAATGTGGTTCTGGAATGTAGAGAGCTTCTGAAGTTACCTTGTCGTCCAATTAACACAGTGAAGGCCATATAACACAACTGGTAGGATGTAAGTATCAAAGATCTTAGCCTTCAAATGATAGGAAACTCGTTTTGATGTTAGTACTTCCTTGTTCTTGTTGAAAGCTGCCCAACCTAGAGAGATGCGATATTGGAGAGCAACCATTCCATTGTTTGATGATAGACTGAGATATACAAACTCTGTGAGTTGGAGATCATACATAGCACATAATGACAGTACACCCTTGACACATACATGCCACAAAACTGAAGCTGAATTACATAATCAGCCAAGGATTTACAACCAATTTATCCAACATCAACCCTCACAACACAAACATAATACATACACACTCTCTCATCATCTCATCTGTCTGGTGGACCATTGTGGCACCACAGATGACCTGGTAACCAGCTCCTTCCATTCCTTTCACCTTTCCGCCCTCCTCATGGTTGCATCCAGGATATTGTCCTCCCATCACCGTTTTGCACCTCATTGGAGTTGTGGTCTCTGTAGGTGATACCAAGGAGATTTCTGAAACATCTCCAGAGAGCGCATAAGTCTGATCTTTGAGCTGAGGGCTATGTTCTTGTCATTCCAGATTATCTTGAGTTTTGTAAGTGCGCTGTGGTCTGGGCAGATCTGCATGCCATAGGAAGTAGAAGTCTTGTCAAGACATTCCACTAGGTTGGCTAACTCCTCTTCCTACCATCTATATCGTCGGCAAAACCTAAGTTCACAACAGTCCTGCCACCAATGCTGACTGTCCCTTCATGGTTGTCCAATGTGCCTGTCATAATTTTCTCTTAAAAGATGGAGAGAGAAAACAGCCTTGTCTTACTCCAGCTGTGGTTCTGAACCAGTCCCCAATGTAGTTTAAGTAGACTGCACTGGTGGCTCTGTCATACAGGCTCTGTATCACCCTGATCAAGCTGCCATTGATGTTGTGCAGCTTCATTGTTGCCCACATCGCTGCGTGCCAAACCCTGTTAAACGCCTTCTTGAAGTCCACAAAGACATGGTAGGGTCCTGTTGGTGTTGGAGGTACCTTTTGCATATTATTCTAAGTTTGAAGATCTGTCCTGGTTGGAAGCCTGCTTGTTCTTCAGTGATAATCTTTTCTTGTGTGTTCATTCGGTTTAGCAAGATCTTCAACATGACTTTTCTTGGGTGGCTGATGAGGCTAATGGTACGAGAGTTTTTGCATAGCTGTAAGTTGCCTTTCTTGGAGAGGGCGATGATGAGTGACTGGGTCTATGTTGCGGGCCATTCTCCTGTCTGCCAGATCTTGTTACAGATGGTCATTAGGGCACTTATCATGGGTTCTGCACCAGCTCTGCTGGAATGTTGTCCCCTCCTGCAGACTTCACAGCTGCTTCCATCTCTTCACGAAGGATGGGATGTCATTGTTGGTTGCCAGAGGGGCTTTCAGTACTTCTGGATCACCTGTGGCTCTGAGGTTGTACAGCTCTGAGCAGTACTCAGTCCATCTGTTTAGGATGTCCTACCTTTATCAAGCAGTGAGCCACATCCATGGTGGTTCATCATAAGCTGGGCCACATAGGATGTGGCCCATCATAAGTCGAGCCAAATTACTAAAAATGTCAAGGCAATTTTGAAATTAAATGTGCTATTCAGAAAGCCAAACATGACTCACATGCCTCAGTTTGCCCATGACTGATCTACACATTCACTTGTACTGCTAGAAATAGTAGCCAAATCTCCCTCGACTCACAACCCCTACTGTCTTAACCCATTGAATACTGTAAGGTCATTAGATCCCTAAATAAAGTTTATTTAGATGGGACCGAATGATATTTTGACAATGCTAGTTTCTTTGTTGTACAAGTATTCAAAGTTGTCTTTAGTTGCTGATCATATTGAACAAAGTGGATATTACTGAGATTAAGTTGTCCCTATTTATAATACTGATCAAACAAAAGAGGTCCCATGTGGATATTAAAGAATACACATAAAAATACATGTTACTAGTTTAATTTGATCAAAATCAAATATTTCCAATCAAAAACAAACTTATGTTTTTGAAAATCAGTATTGAAGGGGTTAAAGAAGGATATAATCAATAATAGGGAAAAAAGATGATATTCAAATCTGGAATGTTTTCAATGATAGGTCTTCTTGATAATTTCTGAACTGTAACAATTATAACCAGACAATAACTAAAATATTATAACGAGCCAATTAAATTTATTAAGTTTTATTTGAATTTTTTTTTTTTTTCACATTAAATTTTGGCACCTCCTTATGTATTTTTTATTTTAACCCTTAATACCAAACTGTCTGAAACTGCCCTGATTTTTATGATAGAAAACTGTTTTAAAGTGATTATATTTACCTTAAACGCCTTCCATCGTAATTTTATGTAAGAGCCTTTAAGTCATGCTCAAAACAACAACCTAATTAGGTAAAAGTTATTTTATCAAATCTCTCCAAATTCTTGATTATTTAAAACATTATTTGAAATTCATATGCAGTGTGTTTTATTAGAAATACAACAATGAAAGAGTTAAGTATTTTTATTTCATTCAAAATTAAAGGGAAAATCAAATAATTATGGACAAAAGAATTCTAAATTAAAAACAAAATTTAATTATTTTTTCAGACACTGCTACAGAAAATATATTGATTCAAAATAAGAGATTTACTTTTTATGTGATTGTTTTTTTTTGTTTTGTTTTTTATTTGTATTTTAAATAAAGAAAAATTGCTAAACTTTCAACTGTTGTTGATGTTGTTGTTATTATACATGAGTAAACCTTAGACACAGCAGTAACCAGTGGGTGTTGTTATACATCAGTAAACCTCAGACACAGCAGTAACCAATAGGTGTTATTATACATGAGTAAACCTTAGACACAGCAGTAACCAGTGGGTGTTGTTATACATCAGTAAACCTCAGACACAGCAGTAACCAATAGGTGTTGTTATACATGAGTAAACCTTAGACACAGCAGTAACCAGTGGGTGTTGTTATACATCAGTAAACCTCAGACACAGCAGTAACCAGTGGGTGTTGTTATACATCAGTAAACCTCAGACACAGCAGTAACCAATAGGTGTTGTTATACATGAGTAAACCTTAGACAGCAGTAACCAGTGGGTGTTGTTATACATGAGTAAACCTTCAGACACAGCAGTAACCAGTGGGTGTTGTTATACATGAGTAAACCTCAGACACAGCAGTAACCAATAGGTGTTATTATACATGAGTAAACCTTAGACACAGCAGTAACCAGTGGGTGTTGTTATACATGAGTAAACCTTCAGACACAGCAGTAACCAGTGGGTGTTATACATCAGTAAACCTCAGACACAGCAGTAACCAATAGGTGTTATTATACATGAGTAAACCTTAGACACAGCAGTAACCAGTGGGTGTTATTATACATGAGTAAACCTTAGACACAGCAGTAACCAGTGGGTATTGTTATACATGAGTAAACCTTCAGACACAGCAGTAACCAGTGGGTGTTGTTATACATGAGTAAACCTTCAGATACAGCAGTAACCAGTGGGTGTTGTTATACATCAGTAAACCTCAGACACAGCAGTAACCAATAGGTGTTATTATACATGAGTAAACCTTAGACACAGCAGTAACCAGTGGGTGTTGTTATACATGAGTAAACCTTCAGACACAGCAGTAACCAGTGGGTGTTGTTATACATGAGTAAACCTTCAGACACAGCAGTAATCAGTGGGTGTTGTTATACATCAGTAAACCTCAGACACAGCAGTAACCAATAGGTGTTATTATACATGAGTAAACCTTAGACACAGCAGTAACCAAGTTGTCCTGTTATGGGCAATGCCTAGGTCGGGTGACCATGTCTTGCACCTACAGAACTGATTTCAGCTTGGTTTCTATAGCTGGATGCCCTTCTTAACGCCAACCTCATTTACTGTGAGTACTGGGTCCTTTTTGTTATGACACCTACACTGCCACTTTACAGTGTGAACTGGGTGCTTTTTGCTATGACACCTACATGACCACTTTACATGTATGTGTGTATGTAGTGCCCAATGGTAACAGCATGAAGCAGCCATGGAAAGCTTGTAACATTCTTTTCCCTCTCTGATGTACAGAACTTTAAGTGGATGTTACCCAATGGTCCCAGTAGACAAAAAGTATGTTACTTTAGAATATAGCAAAGGAGATGTGCTGATATCTAGCATGACAATCACCAAGCTGCCTTCCTAGGACTGCAGCTATCTCCCATTTCCTGTCAGATAATGACAGCTTTCTCAGATCTACACTTGATTAACCCATTAGCATTTAAATGAGCCATATCTGGCCAGAATTCTCTCACCTCTTTCTGTTCAAACCAGCTGTAACCGGTTACTCATACTGATGTTAAGGTATTGTTCTCAAAATAAATATCAAAATCTCATAGATTCGATATTATGTGAGATAATTATATAAAATAAAGTGTTTACCATGAAAATACTGTAGCAAATATAGAGTAATGTAAATACTAACCAGTTAAATACCTGCTGTGCTCTAAATTTCTGTTATGTTCTGTATATTAACAATATACTTGTTATCACTTCTATATAAACAATGTTACTCTTTACTCTAGCCTTCCACATATGAACTTCATTCCCACGTTACCTAGACATATCTAGTTTGCTCTACCTCCTTAAACAAAGGCCCTACAGACATGACAATCATGTCTCTTTCAAAATCACAGGTTCCTGGTCATATAAAGGAAACCCTGTACCTCATCCTTTGTTGTCAGGGACAACATACAACTAAAACCCTTAAAGTTGTCTAAAATACATCTTTATCGACTGCAGCTGCCAGTGGAAAGAAGCTGCAGTAGAGGAAAACCTGTGAAGAGATGGTTAGAGCTGATCTTAAAAATGCGGAACTTTACAGAAGAGATGAGGAAGGAATGCTATGAGCGGAGGGAGATTGTGTTAGAAAGGACCTGTCCAACCCATGCTATGAGTGGAGGGAGACTGTTGGAAAGGATCTGTCTAACCCATGAAAGCATGGACAAGACATAAAATGACAATTGTGGTGTGGCCACCTCAGACAACGAAGCTAAAACTACATTGCAACAACTTCCTTTTCAGCAGCAGGAAATATTTCAACTCAGTTGCTGACCCTCTACAAGATGATAGACTACAGTTTTTCTCTTACACCTGACACACTGCTTCTAACTACACACAACTGATATCTAGAAGGAAGCCATCTTACTGACCAGCAAAAGCCCATTCCTGAATATAGTACAACTTCTGACCACAGTCACAACTCTCTTGACCTATTCTATAGCTATTACTATGGTCTCTGAATATAGTACAATTACTGACCCCAGTCACAACTCTCTTGACCTATTCTATAGCTATTACTATGGTCTCTGAATATAGTACAACTTCTGACCACAGTCATAACTCTCTTGACCTATTCTATAGCTATTACTATGGTCTCTGAATATAGTACAACTTCTGACCACAGTCATAACTCTCTTGACCTATTCTATAGCTATTACTATGGTCTCTGAATATAGTACAACTTCTGACCACAGTCACAACTCTCTTGACCTATTCTATAGCTATACTATGGTCTCTGAATATAGTAATATGTTGTGAAGACACGTCAACTAGCCAGGGATAGAGATAAACCTTGCCAGGACATGTCAACTAGCCAGGGATAGAGTTAAACATTGTGAGGACGTGTCAAATAGAGTTAAACCTTGTCAGGAGATGTCAACTTACTAGGGATAGAGTTAAACCTTGTGAGGACATGTCAACTAGCCAGGGATAGAGTTAAACCTTGTTAGGACATGTCAACTAGCCATGGATAGATTTAAACCTTGTGAGGACATGTCAACTAGCCAGAGATAGAGTTAAGCCTTGTCAGGACATGTCAACTAACGAGGGCTAGAGTTAAACCTTGCCATGATATGTCAAATAAGCCAGGGATAGAGTTAAACTATGCCAGGACATGTCAACTAGACAGGGATAGAGTTAAACCTTGGCAGGTCATGTCAACTAACCAAGGATAGAGTTAAACCTTGCGAGGACATGTCAACTAGCTAGGGATACAGTTAAACCTTGTGAGGACATGTCAACTAGCCAGGGATAGAGTTAAACCTGGTGGGGACACGGCAACTAGCAAGCAATAGATTTAAACCTTGTCAGGATATGTCAACTAGCCAGAGATACAGTTAAAGCTTGTGAGGACATGTCAACAAGCCAGGGATAGAGTTAAAACATGCCAGGACATGTTACTTAACTAGGGATAGAGTTAAAACTTGTCAGGACATGTCAACTAGCCAGGGATAGAGTTAAACATTGTCAGGACATGTCAACTAGCCAAGGATAGAGTTAAACCTTGTGAGGACATGTCAACTAGCCAGAGATAAAGTTAAACCTTGTGAGGACATGTCAACTAGCCAGGGATAAAGTTAAACCTTGCAAGGACATGTCAAAAAAGCCAGGGATAAAGTTAAACCTGGTGAGGATATGTCAACTAGCCAGCGATAATGTTAAACCTTGTCACGACATGTCAACTAGCCAGGGTTACAGTTAAACCATGCCAGAACATGTCAACTAACTACAGAGAGATTAAACCTTGTCAGGACATGTCAACTAGCCAGCTTTATAGTTAAACCATGTCAGGACATGTCAACTAGCCAGGGATAGAGTTAAACCTTGTCAGGACATGTCAACTAGCCAAAGCTAGAGTTAAAACTTGTGCGGACATGTCAACTAGCCAGGAATAGAGTTAAACCTTGTGAGGACATGTCAACTAACCAGGGATCGAGTTAAGCCTTGTGAGGACATGTCAACTAGCCAGCGATAGAGTTAAACATTGTGAGGATATGTGAACTAGCCAGGGATAGAGTTAAACCTTGTCAGGACATGTCAACTAGCCAGGGATAGAATTAAACATCGTGACGACATGTCAACTAACTAGGGATAGAGTTAAACCTTGTCAGGACATGTCAACTAACTCGGAATATAGTTAAAACATGCCAGGGCATGTCAACTAACCAGGGATAGAGTAAAACCTTGTGAAGACATGTCAACTAGCCAGGGATAGAGTAAAACCTTGTGAGGACATGTCAACTAGCCAGGGATGGTGTTAAACCTTGTCAGGACATGTCAACTAGCCAGGGATAGAGTTAAACCTTGTAAGGTTATGTCAACAAGCCAGGGATTGAGTTAAACCTTTTGAGGATATGTCAACTAGCCAGGGATAGAGTTAAACCTGGTGAGGAGATGTCAACTAGCCCGACATAGAGTTAAACCTTTCAGGACATGTCAACTAACTAGGGATAGAGTAATACGTTGTGAAGACATGTCAACTAGCCAGGGATAGAGTTAAACCATGGCAGGTCATATCAACTAACCAAGGATAGAGTTAAACCTTGCGAGGACATGTCAACTAGCCAAGGATAGAGTTAAACCTTGCGAGGACATGTCAACTAGCCAGGGATAGTGTTAAACCTTGTAAGGATATGTCAACTAGCCAGGGATAGAGTTAAACCTTGCGAGGACATGTCAACTAACCAAGGATTGAGTTAAACTATGCCAGTACATGTCAACTAGTCAGGGATAGAGTTAAACCTTATCAGGACATGTCAACTAGCCAGGTATAGAGTTAAACCATGCCAGCACATGTCAACTAACTACGGATAGAGTTAAACCTTGTCAGGACATGTCAACTAGCCAGCGTTATAGTTAAACCATGCCAGGACATGTCAACTAGCCAGGGATAGTGTTAAACCTTGTCAGGACACGTCAACTAGCCAGGGATAGAGTTAAACCTTGTAAGGATATGTCAACTAGCCAGGGATAGAGTTAAACCTTGCGAGGACATGTCAACGTGCCAGTGATAGAGGTAAACCTTGTGAAGACATGTCAACTAGCCAGGGATTGTGTTAAACCATGCCAGGACATGTCAACACTGCCAGGGATAGAGTTAAACCTTGTGAGGACATGTCAACGTGCCAGTGATAGAGGTAAACCTTGTGAGGACATGTCAACTAGCCAGGGATTGTGTTAAACCATGCCAGGACATGTCAACTAGCCAGGTATAGAGTTAAACCATTCCAGGACATGTCAACTAGCCGGGGATAGAGTTATACCTTGTGAGGACATGGCAACTTGCCAAGGATAGAGTTAAACCTTGTGAGGACATGTCAAGTAGCCAGGGATTCAGTTAAACCTTGTCAGGACATGTCAACTAGCCAGTGATGGAATTAAACCGTTCCAGGACATGTCAACGAGCCAGGGATAGCGTTAAACCTTGTCAGGAGATGTCAACTTGCCAGGGATAGAGTTAAACCTTGTCAGGACATGTCAAGTAGCCAGGGATTCAGTTAAACCTTGTCAGGACATGTCAACTAGCCAGTGATGGAATTAAACCGTTCCAGGACATGTCAACGAGCCAGGGATAGCGTTAAACCTTGTCAGGACATGTCAACTAACCGGGGATATAAATAAAACTTGTCAGGTTGTGTCACCTAGCCAGGTATAGATTTAACCCATGCCAGGTATATGTCAACTAACTAGGGATAGAGTTAAACCTTCTGAGGACATCTTATCCAGCCAGGGTTATAGTTAAATCATGCCAGAACATATCAACTAGCGAAGGATAGAGTAAAACCTTGTGAGGACATGTTAACTAGCTAGGGATATAGTTAAGCCTTGTAGGGATATGTCAACTGGCCAGGGATAGAGTTAAGCCATGTCAAGACATGTCAACTAGCCAGGGATAGAGTTAAATCTTGCCAGGACATGTCAACAAGCCAGCGATATAGTTAAACCTTGTGAGGACATGTCAACTAGCCAGGGTTAGAGTTAAACGTTGTAAGGACATGTCAACTAACCAGGGATAGAGTTAAACCTTGAGACGATGTGTCAACTAGCCAGGGATTGAGTTAAACTATGCCAGGACATGTCAACTAGCCAGGGATAGAGTTAAACCTTATCAGGACATTTCAACTAGCCAAGTATAGAGTTAAACCATGCCAGGACATGTCAACTAACTACGGATAGAGTTAAACCTTTTCAGGACATGTCAACTAGCCAGCGTTATAGTTAAACCAAGCCAGGACATGTCAACTAGCCAGGGATAGAGTTAAACCTTGTCAGGACATGTCAACTTGCCAGGGATAGAGTTAAACCTTGTCAGGACATGTCAACTAGCCAAGGATAGAGTTAAACCTTGTGAGGACATGTCAACTAGCCAGTGATTCAGTTAAACCTTGTCAGGACATGTCAACTAGCCAGTGATAGAGTTAAACCTTCCGAGGACATCTTATCCAGCCAGGGTTATATTTAAACCATGCCACAACATGTCAACTAACGAAGGATAGAGTAAAACATTGCGAGGACATGTCAACTAGCCAGGGATTGAGTTAAACCTTGCGAGGACATGTCAACGTGCCAGGGATAGAGGTAAACCTTGTGAGGACATGTCAACTAGCCAGGGATTGAGTTAAACCATGCCAGGACATGTCAACACTGCCAGGGATAGAGTTAAACATTGTCAGGACATGTCAACTAGCCAGGTATAGAGTTAAACCATTCCAGGACATGTCAACTAACTACAGATAGAGTTAAACCTTGTCAGGACATGTCAACTAGCCAGCGTTATAGTTAAACCTTGTCAGGACATGTCAACTAGCCAGCGATAGAGTTAACCCATGCCAGGACATGTCAACTAGCCGGGCATAGAGTTAAACCTTGTGGGAACATGTCAACTAGCCAGCGATAGAGTTAAACCCTGCCAAGACATGTCAAGTAGCCAGGGATAGAATACGAAAAGGGAATATTTAGGGGCAGTCACCTTTGTTGGCAGCAAAAATGTTATTTTTGTCAGCGATGTTGCAAACTTTATCGTGTCATGTACAGGGTACAATATTATTATGATTGCAAATATTATTGGATTGGCTGTATCGGTAGAGGGTCGGACACCATGCTTTGCAGCAAAGAGTTACGGCCCTTTATGGTCCGAGTCAAATCCCGCCGATGTTAACTTTGCCTTTCATCCTTATAGGGTCGATAAAATAAAGTACCAGTAATACACTGGGATAATTGCTGGCCTTGTGCCAAAAGTAGAAACAATTATTATTGCAAAACATAGGTCTTGAATGCATAGGATGTGCAAACACTGGGGAAAATGAAGTGAGCCTGCTTTTCTGGATATATAATCTTAGTGTAATACATGTATATATATACATATATATATATATATATATATATATATATATATATATATATATATATATATATATATATATGTATATATACATATACATATATATATATATACATATATATATATACATGTACATATATATGTATATATATATATATATATACATATATATATATACATATAGGGGCTAAAAGTTGGTTTAACCCCTATAGGGGCTAAACCACCCTATAGGGGTTAAACCATAACTAATTTGAACACCATCTACCTGAAGCAGTGTACTTCTCTGATACCTATAGCTGAGTGGATTCTATTAGTTATAGAAGTCTTGCAAATGGCCTTGCGGCAAAAATAACAACATTTCACCTCTTCAGGACGGATAGGAAGAATAAAGTAAAACTTTTATTTGAAAATCCTTGCTGATTAATTGTCTAAAGTCATTAGCTGACATACTTAATTAAATGTATAATCTCATTAGGTAAAATAATTAACCTTAAGAACTGAGCTGAGTTCTCTCGTTTCAATTCTGTGGTTTATAGAACAACTGATATTACATGTTTGTCATTCTCTAACTCTAAAAAATAATATTTTAATATTTCTCTCTGGAATTCTCTAGAAATAATCTAACACGTTGTTTATAGCGAACCTCTATGGTGTGTTGTTTGAGAAACTATTAATATACACATATTATTCAATATGACTATTCTAGGCACATCATATTCTTCTTCCGGATATAACGTTTGAGAAAACAAATAGGAAATGATAAGTTTCTATATTTCCTTACATATATAATATTACAAACCAGATATAAAATAAATATATAATATATTTGATGTAAGGGAGAGAACTGTGCTTTGACTAATTTGTTAGGTTTTCAAATTATTTCCTCTAGTCACCATCGCAGCCAAGTATTACTTATTTTCTTTTTTTCGATAAAGACGGTTTTTATAAAGAAGCGCTACAGTTGAAATTATACCGGCCGTTTGCGTTATGTGTTCGATACATTACACTTGGTAAACAAACATTTCGCTAACTGCATCACTTACCGCTAGTCAAAGTGTGTCCACTGGATTCTTTCTTCTATAGTGTTGTTGTTACACCAGATGAAATATTACTAAAATGTATTGCTTGTATTAACGGAATTGCTACATTCTATTTATAATATCTGTTTTGATACAGGAGCTTTTCTTTTCTAACCTTATTGCAATAACAGCGAGGAAGATGAAACCAGTACATACGTTACCTGGAGGTGTGAGAGATGGAATATTGCATACAATACTGGACAGATTTGTTAGTCATTTTCATATAAGAGCAACATGTCAGTACAAGCATTCAGAGGAATAAAGAATGATTTTTAAATCATGTAATCTATTTTTTTCTTTCTTTTCAGACGATTCTGTGATCTTTTAGAAATTGGTATTTTGGTGACTGTTGTTGAAAAGTAGAAGCAGTCAATTGCTGAACTATAAAGAACTTTACAAATATACACTTTTATCTTAGATTATTCTGAGTTCAAAGTATCCTGGGGTCACGTTGGTCTTTCACAATACCAGCCTCTGTAAACCAGTTGAGACAACCAAGGGACTTTACATGGTAATTCCATCTACTAATAATAGCAGCTTAAACTCTCAAACACATAGTCATTGGATAATGTAGTTTGTAATACCCAGAAAGGCAATTATGGCTGGAATTACTTTCATCACAGGTCTGCCCTACCAGGATTTATATTGTACTTCACCACAGGTCTGCCCTAGCAGCGTTTACATTGTACTTCGCCACAGGTTTGCCCTAGGTCTGCCCTACCAGGGTTTATATTGTACTTCACCACAGGTCAACCCTATCGTGGTTTACATTGTAATTCCATTAACATCTAGGATGTATTCTAGAAATATAAACTATTCTCAATACTTGGTTGGTACTTTAGTTCATTCATGCTAGTAGGATGAAAGACAAACTCAGCAGGACTAACAATGTAACCACTATTAACCAGGGCTACATTAACCAGGACTACATTAACCATTGCTACCTTAACCAGGACTACATTAACCATTAAGAGAAATAAACACATGCTTATGGCCTCAAGGGTAAAGGTGCAACACAGATATTTTCCATTATCAGATTTATTATGGAGTATATAATGCTGTTGAACCAATGTCCATAAAAAGGGGCTGATAACAAATGAAAGAAAATTATATCCTATATATATATATATATATATATATATATATATATATATATATATATATATTTCGTTTCTGAATTTGTTTAGCAAGATTCTTTATCTGAAATCGTGTGTTGAAACCGATATTGTTATACTTTGGGAGGGTCATGTTGCCAATAAGAAACACACGAACCACTGGTGCGTGTGTTTCTTATTGGCAACATGACCCTCCCAAAGTATAACAATATATATATATATATATATATATATCATCATTTTCATCATTTTACGTCCACTTTTCCCTGCTTGCAAGGGTGGGACAGGTCCTATTCAGCACGGCATCTCTCCACTTGTCATGGTCTCTTCGCCATCTCCTCTGTGAGCTTCAGCGATCTAATGTCAGCTCTCACCACCTCCGCCCATGTTTTTTGTGGTCTTCCTCGACTGCGTTTTCCTTCCACCAGGATTACTTAGGACTTCTTTACCCAGCGGTCATCCTCCATGCACATCACATGTCCATACCAACGCAGTCTTCTCTCCAGCACACTACAGTTTATTCCTCTTATACACAGTTTCCTACTCAACTCGTTTATATTTGGTCGCTCACTCACATTGACATTGCACAACCATCAGAGCATGCTTGCTTCATTTCTCTCCAGCCATCGCATATCCTCCGCAGTTGCTGCCCATGTATCACTATCTTGTAGCATCTCACATCTCACACAGGCATTATATAACTGGCCTTTCGTTTGTAGGGAGAAACCCTTTTTTGTCAACAGAGGAAGCAGCTCCCTAAAGTTCTTCCAACCCATCCTTATTCTAGATACTATGGCCTTGGAGCACCCTCCTCCTTTGCTAATCTGATCACCTAGGTATCGGATGCTATCAACCACCTCTATAGATACTACCTGCATTTGAAAAATGTGTCTATCACTGCCACTTCTACTATCAAATTTCCCTAAACATCTACTGTATATGTAGTTTCCTTAACTGCTAGTTTGCCTGCATCGTGTACATTCTATAGAGTTTATGGCAACTACTTTTCTACATATCGTGCATGGCCATTTCCTTGATGGAATCAGAGTTTTGTCCTCTTTCCTACTTATCAACACTTTAGTCTTAGCTAGGTTCACTCTCAGTCCTCTTGATTCCAAGTGCTGTTTTCATAGCCAGAATTTATTCTCTATCTAAGAACCTCTCTTGTAGTTGTCTCACTAAGAAGAGGGCGTCTGTTGTACTTTTCCCAGGCACAAAACCAAACTGCATCTTATCTAATTTGACCCTTTCTATAATTAGTTGTGTTAGCAGTCTTTCTGCCACTTTCATAATTTGATCCATCAGCTTTATGCCCCTATAATTGCTCCTCTCCAGAACATCCGCTTTACCTTTGTAGCAATTTACAAGAATACTGCTGCACAAGTCTTTGGGTATGACTCCGCTATATATAGCTTGATTGACGATGTGTGCAACCAGTTTAGTGCCTTCTTCTCCTGATGCCTTCAGCATCTCAGCAACTATCACTCACGGTCCAGCAGCCTTACCACTTTTCATTTTCTTAATTGCCTCTTTGACCCTATAGTCGTCAATCTCAGTAGCTGGTCCCTCTGTTGGGTCTGTTGTGGGTAATTTCGCTCTCTCAACATTCATCAGTCTCTCATAATGACATTTCCAGGCCCCCTTTTTCTGAGTATCAGTGATACTAATTGCACCAGCATCATTTCGGACACACTTATTTCCAACAACATCCTGATTTACACTGACACACTGCCTTGCAATGTGGAACACCGCACATCTCTGATCTTCTCTTCGCAGAACATTAGCAAACCTCCTACTTTCAGCTTCCCTGCGTGCTAAGTACACCTGACGTCTAGCCTCTCTTTTAGCGACTGAGTATTGGTCTCTACTCCCACCATTTTCCCAAGCGTTTCATACTAGTCTTTTGTCTTTAATGGCCCTATCTACTGTGCTGTTCCACCACCAGGTCACCCTTTTCCTGGCTGGAGCAAAGCTCCAGCCACAAGTTTCTTCAGTAGTCTGTAGTAAGTTGTCACGTAAGAACTTCCAGTTATCATCTATGTCATACAATTCCAAATCGTCTTCTTTCTCATCATACACATCTTGAAGGGCTTTCCTAAATTTATATTTTAGTGAAAGTTCTTTTAGCTTCCAGACTTTCCTTTTCCACACCTTCCTGTATGTCTCATTTTGTCTCTTGCTTATTGAGATATCACTAACGACTAACCTATGTTGGGAGATACATTCTTCCCCGGGGTATGCCTTAGTATTTGCAACTATCTGTCTGTCTCGTTGCCTAACTAGCAAGAGGTCAATCTGGCTTTTGTGCTCACCTGATTGGTAGGTTATTAGGTGGTTGGTTTGGGTTCTTGAAGTTAGTGTTGCATCACAAAATTCAAGAAGCCTCACTCCTTCATTTCTTAAGCCATAACCATAATGTATAAATATATATATATATATAAGTGGTAACACAACAGTTAGTTCACCATACCGAGAACAATTGTTTCACCTTAGCGGATCCTCAGCTCGTAATGGTCATGGTTATACGGAATAGGAAGAACAACCGTATGAACGTTCATGCGCAGAACGGTCACTTCACCCAAGCGATACAATGCCACAGGCGAAAGGTGTAAGGGAGATAACTGCAAAATCCGAAAAGTAGTTCGCGTTGATAAAAAAATTAGGATGTTGTTGTTATTCAATCCAGAGCTTTGTAGTTATGTAAGAGGTGTTTCCAGACATGTGGACAAGTTTAGGCAATCGCTATTGCGTAATCTCCTTAGAATACGTATCTGTTCATCAATACACAGTCCACAAGACAGATTTCCCCTTGCGTATGGCTTGGACTTAGTGATGGGTTTCCCTTGAATGGAGTAGTCTATACTTGAGCCCTTGAGGGACCATACGTGGCTCACGAGTTTCGTAGATGATCGTTTGTCCAGGAACCTAAAGGTTGACTGATGGTTCAGGAAGCGTTCCTTAAATCGGCCGTCCGCCATACCCACATAGGATTTCACCTCCTGTGGTTGATTTATATATATATATATATATATATATATATATATATATATATATATATATATATATATATATATATATATATAATTGGTGTGGGATGCTTAAAGCGTCCGTAAACGGTAGGCCGTTTGAGCACTCGATGCTCTTATAGAGCAGAGTATAATATCAGGCCAGTCACCAATCTGTTACTTTGTCAAACGTGCGAAGACTAGACTTATTTAGAGGCGGCCTTTACTCACCTCATTGTAGCTACATTACTGAGTTGTGAGAGTTTTATTGGGAGCTACAGGTTTTTAGAACCTTGTGTTTACAATTAAATATCCTATCATGCCAGGAATTTAGAAGGTCCTTTTTTGGTCGTTATTTCAGTTACCTCTGCCAAATATATTAATATCTCTTCTGGACCTATATCCCATATTCCCCTGCTTGAATATTTAGGCTATACGATTCAAAGGATACCATCGAGTCAAAATCTCTGGTAAGCAGCTTTCTTGTTTAAATATTCATTCCTGATATACATAAACAAAACCTTATTTACCTTCACATTTCCCATGGTTGAGCCAAACCTGCTACTTACCCACACACCATGGAAAAACACTATCTAGGCATTTCTCTAAAACATATACCATATCCTCACAATAATACAACTAATGAATTCATCCGCCGGGTTCGGTGGAAGGTATTCCACTTCAAAAACAAGATCAATAACCCAAATGTTAATTCAATAGACAGGGATTGTGATAATTACAGCTTTATTTCATATAAAAACCCTCCTAACAACATACTTCTGGGACTTTTAAGACCAGTCTACTAGATATGTTCAGTAATATCAAGTTAAAAAACATCGATACCCAGCAAATTCCAATGAACTCTAAAAATAACTGTGGATGACTAGCAAAAATGGAAGGAATACTCATCCGTGCTGATTTAAACAGGCAATATATAGACATTGATACTTATAGAAACTTTATAGTTAAGGAACTGAACAAGAAATGTAGAAAAATGGATAAGTCTACCATTGATAACATTAATAGGGAAGGCCTTAAGATAGTGAATTAGGCATAGCCGACAGAACAGAATCAATTGTACCCCAACTTTCAAATTTTAACTTGAAAGACCACAAAGAGAACTTTGAATCTAACTCCTCCATTAGACTAAAATGTCCCTCTACATCTGACATAGGACACACAAGTAAGCACATTCTAGATAGGGTCCTAATCCAAATAAAAACAGACTGTCTTTAAAACTATGGGGCACCGGAGACACAATCAACTGGTTCACAGAATTAGATGATAAATCTATTTATAATTTCATCCAGTTTGACATAGATGACTACTATTCCTCTATTCCTCAATTCCTTCTCAATAATCCCTTATATTCGCGATGCGCAACTCCAAATTAACTAGAAATGAAGTCGATGTTATTTTAACTGCTAGATCATAATGTTTGATAATGAATACTGGACACGTAAGGAAAGGCGTAACGAAGTCGATATAACTATGGGTTCGACTGATTCAGCCCAAGTTACGGATCTTGTAGGAACATATCTCATGCACAAATTACATCTAGAATTCCTTCCTGACCCCAAAGGGGGTATATATAGAGATGATGCTCTCCTACTCATTAAGAATTTCAATGGTCAGCAGTTGGAAAGAAGAAGGAAAGCTCTTAGATCTTTCTTTCAATGCTTGGGACTTAAAATATCTTTTGACCATAACCTTAAATGTATAAATTTTTTAGATGTGCCTCTCAACCTTAACTCCGGGACTTAATGATTATCAAATGAACCACTTAACCAGTCAGACATGCTGTGTCAACTATTATAACCATATACGAGGTTTGACTGAAAAGTTCAGGGGCTGACTATAAAGGAGTGATGGTAGAGCTGTGAAATCTTGCATGTATTACTTTCAACTCTTATTAATAACTGCATTGTTTCTTTCCAGGGACTATGTTGAAAAATAAACCTCATTTGGTCATTCCATGAGAGTATTTTGGTCAGCTTATGAAGGAGTGATGCTAGAGCTGTCAAATCTTACATGCATTAATTTCAACTCTTCATATCAATAACTGTATTGTTTCTTTCCAGGGACTATGTTAAAAAATAAACCTCATTTGGTCATTCCATGAGAGTATCTTGGTCAACCCATGAACATTGCAGCCATTGAGTTAGTACAGACACTGTTCCTGTCAGGTCACTCTCCTACAATAGAAATGTGTAAATATTTTCTGCATCATTACCTAAATCATTAAATGTTGAAATCATTTTAAAGACACAAACACTTCAACACTTGGCTACAACACTGAATAAATGGAGATTAAAACAACAAAAATACATAAGTACATAATTAATTAATTAAATAAATCATTAAATGTTTATTTTCTTTATTGATATTTTGTTAAATTGAACATAAAAGAGTTGATCGTTAAGTCATTTTATCCCCACATATATATACATACATTTTGTAAAAATAATTACTTTGTGTTAAATTAACATAGAAGAAAGAGTTAATAGCTAAACCATTTTATTTGCACGTATTATATACATGTTTTATAAAAATAATTACTTTATGCTTCACCTTTGTTTGGTCTGAAGATAATATTTCATGAGAAATGTCAACTCCTCTTATAACTGTGCTTTTAAAATGTCTGATAGGCAAACTTAAGTACCGCAGAAAGTCAAAAGAGACTGCTTTAGCTATAAAAGTCAGAAGCAGATGATATAAAACAGATTTAAAAATGTATGAGTGTGTGTGTCTGTGTCTATGTTTGCATATGTATGTATATGTGTACATTTTAAAATAGAGTTTATAAATGGATGGTGGTGACTCTAAATATAACTAACCTTCCAGATGTAAATGGATGGTGGTGACTCTAAATATAACTAACCTTCCAGATGTAAACAGATAAGAGAACAGGTAAATTAGAGAAATTTAGCATTTGCCATTGTTTTATCTCTACACAAATGATCAACTTATTTTAAGAATTGGTGTCAAAATTTCTTTAAAACTATAAGGAAGTCCCTGGAAATATTGTAATAAAAGACAATGATACGATATAGTAATGACAGTTTGATGCCAGTTGTTGGGAACAGGCAGGATTAACACAAACCGCAAGATCATCAAACAACAATTTATGCTGAAGTTAATCATTATTTTAACATTTCAATAAATATTCAGGTAAATATAGTTCCATTTAATGTGATCCCCAATACCTAATTTAGTGAAGCAGGGAATAAAAGAGAAGCTTTTAAACTTCCATTGCTATCTGTTCCGTTTTAGCCTTAATACAACCAACATTAATAACAATAGAAACACTGGAGAAAATGGAGATCTTTTCCAATGTAAATACGAAATATATACACATATGAAAGTATGTTCTTCTGGTTTTATTTGTTTTAATTTATCAGAACATACATGGACACAGATATATGTGTACCCTTAGATTTCTATTGCTCTCTCTTGATCATTAGCAGCTTCTCTTACAACTAATACAGACCGACTAAATATGCTCACTCCACTTTTCCCTTCACTGCTCTGTATACACACATACACACCCTTATATTAACATACTTTGGCTCATAGCTTCGTACTTACATGCACACACACTCTTTTACTCACATATACACACACATTTCTTCTTAGCTTTGTATGGACGTATAATAACACACACACATACATCCCTACGTTTGTGCACAAGTATAGCTCTTTTTACAAAACGTTTTTTTTTCCATTTCTAGTAGACACGCTCCATCATACATTTTTCTAAAAAATAAATCATACACAAAACACCAGCACCAACAGTTTTGCAAGAGATGTCAACATGAATGTACCACTAGAGCCGATTCCAATTTTCCCAGCCAGCCATCCATCTAATCTACGAAGGTATTTTAGCCTACATATTGTCGTTAATATTATGATGTTCCCTGCTGTATTAGCGTTAAATTTTCCCTGCTGTATTAGCGATAAATTTTCGAGGGTTTCTCTTAGTAGCTTTTTTCATGACATTATTATTGTTAATTTTACTGATGTAGTATTAACTTATTAACTTGGATATTTACCATGCGGTATTCTAATCCTATTGTATCTCTCTCAGTTATTTACCATGCGACCCTCAGTTCCTACCCCCCCCCCTCTCTATGCACTTCTTTAAGGCTTACTACCCTGTCTTTAACCTAATTCATTCAATCTGAAAATATTGAAGAGATAAGACACTTTCCCATTCTTCTCTGCTAAAATGTACCACTAGAGCCGATTCCAATTTTCCCAGCCAGCCATCCATCTAATCTACGAAGGTATTTTAGCCTACATATTGTCGTTAATATTATGATGTTCCCTGCTGTATTAGCGTTAAATTTTCCCTGCTGTATTAGCGATAAATTTTCGAGGGTTTCTCTTAGTAGCTTTTTTCATGACGTTATTATTACTGATGTAGTATTAACTTATTAACTTGGATATTTACCATGCGGTATTCTAATCCTATTGTATCTCTCTCAGTTATTTACCATGCGACCCTCAGTTCCTACCCCCCTCTCTATGCACTTCTTTAAGGCTTACTACCCTGTCTTTAACCTAATTCATTCAATCTGAAAATATTGAAGAGATAAGACACTTTCCCATTCTTCTCTGCTAAAATGTACCACTAGAGCCGATTCCAATTTTCCCAGCCAGCCATCCATCTAATCTACGAAGGTATTTTAGCCTACATATTGTCGTTAATATTATGATGTTCCCTGCTGTATTAGCGTTAAATTTTCCCTGCTGTATTAGCGATAAATTTTCGAGGGTTTCTCTTAGTAGCTTTTTTCATGACGTTATTATTGTTAATTTTAATGATGTAGTATTAACTTATTAACTTGGATATTTACCATGCGGTATTCTAATCCTATTGTATCTCTCTCAGTTATTTACCATGCGACCCTCAGTTCCTACCCCCCCCCTCTCTATGCACTTCTTTAAGGCTTACTACCCTGTCTTTAACCTAATTCATTCAATCTGAAAATATTGAAGAGATAAGACACTTTCCCATTCTTCTCTGCTAAAATGTACCACTAGAGCCGATTCCAATTTTCCCAGCCAGCCATCCATCTAATCTACGAAGGTATTTTAGCCTACATATTGTCGTTAATATTATGATGTTCCCTGCTGTATTAGCGTTAAATTTTCCCTGCTGTATTAGCGATAAATTTTCGAGGGTTTCTCTTAGTAGCTTTTTTCATGACGTTATTATTGTTAATTTTACTGATGTAGTATTAACTTATTAACTTGGATATTTACCATGCGGTATTCTAATCCTATTGTATCTCTCTCAGTTATTTACCATGCGACCCTCAGTTCCTACCCCCCCCTCTCTATGCACTTCTTTAAGGCTTACTACCCTGTCTTTAACCTAATTCATTCAATCTGAAAATATTGAAGAGATAAGACACTTTCCCATTCTTCTCTGCTAAAATGTACCACTAGAGCCGATTCCAATTTTCCCAGCCAGCCATCCATCTAATCTACGAAGGTATTTTAGCCTACATATTGTCGTTAATATTATGATGTTCCCTGCTGTATTAGCGTTAAATTTTCCCTGCTGTATTAGCGATAAATTTTCGAGGGTTTCTCTTAGTAGCTTTTTTCATGACGTTATTATTGTTAATTTTACTGATGTAGTATTAACTTATTAACTTGGATATTTACCATGCGGTATTCTAATCCTATTGTATCTCTCTCAGTTATTTACCATGCGACCCTCAGTTCCTACCCCCCCTCTCTATGCACTTCTTTAAGGCTTACTACCCTGTCTTTAACCTAATTCATTCAATCTGAAAATATTGAAGAGATAAGACACTTTCCCATTCTTCTCTGCTAAAATGTACCACTAGAGCCGATTCCAATTTTCCCAGCCAGCCATCCATCTAATCTACGAAGGTATTTTAGCCTACATATTGTCGTTAATATTATGATGTTCCCTGCTGTATTAGCGTTAAATTTTCCCTGCTGTATTAGCGATAAATTTTCGAGGGTTTCTCTTAGTAGCTTTTTTCATGACGTTATTATTGTTAATTTTACTGATGTAGTATTAACTTATTAACTTGGATATTTACCATGCGGTATTCTAATCCTATTGTATCTCTCTCAGTTATTTACCATGCGACCCTCAGTTCCTACCCCCCCCTCTCTATGCACTTCTTTAAGGCTTACTACCCTGTCTTTAACCTAATTCATTCAATCTGAAAATATTGAAGAGATAAGACACTTTCCCATTCTTCTCTGCTAAAATGTACCACTAGAGCCGATTCCAATTTTCCCAGCCAGCCATCCATCTAATCTACGAAGGTATTTTAGCCTACATATTGTCGTTAATATTATGATGTTCCCTGCTGTATTAGCGTTAAATTTTCCCTGCTGTATTAGCGATAAATTTTCGAGGGTTTCTCTTAGTAGCTTTTTTCATGACGTTATTATTGTTAATTTTACTGATGTAGTATTAACTTATTAACTTGGATATTTACCATGCGGTATTCTAATCCTATTGTATCTCTCTCAGTTATTTACCATGCGACCCTCAGTTCCTACCCCCCCCCTCTCTATGCACTTCTTTAAGGCTTACTACCCTGTCTTTAACCTAATTCATTCAATCTGAAAATATTGAAGAGATAAGACACTTTCCCATTCTTCTCTGCTAAAATGTACCACTAGAGCCGATTCCAATTTTCCCAGCCAGCCATCCATCTAATCTACGAAGGTATTTTAGCCTACATATTGTCGTTAATATTATGATGTTCCCTGCTGTATTAGCGTTAAATTTTCCCTGCTGTATTAGCGATAAATTTTCGAGGGTTTCTCTTAGTAGCTTTTTTCATGACGTTATTATTGTTAATTTTACTGATGTAGTATTAACTTGGATATTTACCATGCGACCCTCAGTTCCTACCTCACAATTTCCCTCCCCCCCTCTCTATGCACACACCACCATAGTCTATTCGACCAATCAAACCTAGCATGCCATTTCCACTGCTGCTGCTGCTACTACCTGCCTAACTAACTCTCTCCTCCTCTGGCGCATCCCAACACACCCTGCCATTACCCCACCACCACTGTCCTTCTAGCCCTCAATTTTCCCACCGTTATGGATGGATGAGCTGGGAATACACGAGCAACTCTGAATCAATAGATGAAATATGAATCTGCGAGCTACCAAGCACCCACGTGAAGCGCCAACCCAGAGACCCTCCCCTACGAGTGTCGACAAATGCCCAAAACTCCGAGTTGGTACCATCAATGTAGGCTCAATGAAAGGAAGAGCAGGAGAAATCGTAGAAATGCTAGAGCGAAAGGAAGTTGATGTATGCTGTGTGCAAGAGACTAGATGGAGAGGAGGGTCTGCTAGAGTCCTTGTAGGAAAAAGCCAGTGCTACAAATTTTTCTGGGTGGGAAATGACGATGGGATGGGTGGTGTAGGTATACTATTAGCTGACAAGTGGGTAGATAAAGTAATCTCAGTGTACAGGGTAAATGCAAGAATCATTAAACTCAGACTAGTCCTGAATAAGACAATTACCACAATAATATCAGCTTACGCACCCCAATCGGGGCTGCCAGACGAACTTAAGGATAGGTTTTACGAGTCCCTAATACACACTACTGCTCTAACAGACGACAAGGACTTCCTAATCATTGCAGGAGATTTTAACGGACATGTAGGTAAACACTGCGACGGCTTCAATAGAGTACATGGAGGCCATGGAGTTGGCACAAGGAATGAGGAAGGATTCAGACTTCTAGAATTCTGCGACGCCAATGACATGTCGATATGTAACACAAACTTTAAAAAACCCGACAACCACCTGATCACCTATAGATCAGGGGAGCACTCTAGTCAGTTAGATTTTATCCTCATCAGAGGACGTGACAGATGGACGGTCGTAAACACAAAAGCCTTCCCTAGTGAGGAATGTACATCCCAACATAGCTTAGTTGTCAGCGACCTCACGGTCAGAACTAGACGAGCCCTGAAACAGAGGCCAACATGGAGAAGAAAGATCTGGAAGCTGAAAGTCCCCTCAACCAGTAACAGATTTAAAGATATTTTACTCAACGCCTACGACAGTAAAGAAGAACAGATAGAGACATTTAACGTAGAAGAGAACTGGGAGTTCCTAAAAAATAACTTACTAGAGGCGACGGATGAGGTTTGTGGCTGGAGTAAGACCTCAAGCAGGAGGAGAGTGACTTGGTGGTGGAACAATAAGGTAGATGAAGCAGTCAAGGCCAAGAGACAGGCATGGAAAGAATGGAAGAACGGGGGGAGCAGGGTACATTACATAGAGACCAAGAGGGAAGCTAGGCGACAAGTATACTTAGCTAGGAGGGAAGCAGAGGATAGAAAATTCAAGCATGTTTTACAACGTGAGGACCAGAAACAGGAGGTATTCAAGATTGCGAGGCAGTGTGTCAGAGATAGTTGTGATGTCATTGGAGAGAAGTGTATCCGGAATGATAAAGGTGAGCTTGCCCTCACAAGTGCTGAGAAGAAAGATGCATGGAAGAGTCATTATGATAGATTACTAAATGAGGAGAATGCATGGGAAGAAGAGACCCTACCCCACGTAGACCCTATAGA
Organism: Eledone cirrhosa; assembly: GCA_964016885.1. Lineage (NCBI taxonomy): Eukaryota > Metazoa > Mollusca > Cephalopoda > Octopoda > Eledonidae > Eledone > Eledone cirrhosa. Next base: position 92,190,940 of record OZ024746.1, on the reverse strand, counting down.
GGGACCAGCAGTACAAGTCAGCGGCAGCGTAGTAAGTAAGGCAATCAGAGATATGAAGATAGGGAAGGCAACCGGTCCATCGGGTATAGCTGCCGAGATGCTGAAGGCATCTGGGTCTGTAGGTCACACTATAACCACACGTATTGTTAACCAGGTAATACTAGAGGGGGCCATACCAAAAGATTGGTGCAGTAGCATCATTGTCAACTGCTACAAAGGTAAAGGCGATGCACTAGATAGAGGAAACTATAGAGGTATAAAGTTGATGGACCAGGTCATGAAAGTAACAGAAAGAGTTATAGCACAGCTGATTAGGGACCGGGTGAATATAGACGAGATGCAATTTGGGTTTGTACCAGGGAAAGGCACCACTGATGCGCTCTTCCTTGTGAGGCAATTACAGGAAAAGTACCTAGCTAAAAGTAAGCCACTCTACTTGGCATTTGTCGACCTTGAGAAAGCCTTTGACAGAGTTCCACGTGCAGTAATCTGGTGGGCTCTTAGAAAACTAGGAGTAGATGAATGGCTTGTGAAAGCGGTACAAGCCATGTATAGGGGAGCAGTCAGCAAAGTTAGGATTGGCAATGAGTATAGCGAGGAATTTAGCGTACAGGTTGGGGTCCACCAGGGCTCTGTTCTTAGCCCTCTCCTGTTCATCATAGTCCTGCAGGCAATAACGGAGGAGTTTAAGACCGGATGCCCATGGGAACTCCTGTATGCTGATGACCTCGCACTCATAGCTGAATCTATGGTAGAACTAGAGAATAAATTCCAAACCTGGAAGCAGGGACTAGAGAGAAAGGGCCTCAAAGTCAACATGACAAAGACTAAGGTCCTTATAAGTAGACGAGAAAACAGAACCCAGATCCCCTCAGGGAAATGGCCTTGCTCAGTATGTAGGAAAGGTGTAGGTAGGAACTCCATTCTTTGCCCCAAATGCAAACAATGGGTACACAAGAGATGTAGCGGGATCTCAGGAAGCTTAATTAAGAATGTAGGATTCACATGCAGCAGCTGTGCTGAAACAGCAAGCAAACAGCCACAGGAAACAAGTACCACCAATCTCTGGGAGGGCCCTGTAGAAACAGTAGACAGCTTCTGCTACCTAGGTGACCGAATTAGCAACGGAGGTGGGTGCTCAGAAAGTACAATAACTAGGGTAAGAACGGGATGGAAGAAGTTTAGGGAACTACTACCACTGCTAGCTGCAAAAGGCTTCTCCCTCAGAATGAAAGGCAGACTGTATGATGCGTGTATCCGAACAGCGATGTTGCATGGTAGTGAGACCTGGGCGCTGAAGGTGGAAGACTTACGTAGATTAGAGAGAAACGAAGCCTGCATGCTCCGATGGATGTGTAACAGTAATATACGTGAACGACAAAGCATAAATGAATTGAGAGAGAGACTGAGCATAAGAGGAATCAAATGCTGCGTGCAGGAGAGGCGGTTACGCTGGTATGGACATGTGATGCGTATGAAGGATGACAGCTGCATAAAAAGGTGCAGAGCACTAGAAGTTGATGGAAACCGCGGAGTGGGGAGACCCAAGATGACTTGGGATGAGGTGATAAAAGCCGACCTTACCCAACTACACCTCTCAAAGTCAATGACACACGACCGTGACTTCTGGCGTCACGCAGTAATACAGGGTACCCGACCTCCCATGGGTACATGCTGAAGCATATAAATAATATGCCCCCCCCCCCCCACCGCAAGGTGGTCGTGGAGGTGCCACGGCAAAAAAGCACCCAGCCCACACTGTAAAGTGGACGTGTAGGCGCCACGAAAAAGCACCCAGCACTCACTGTAAATGAGGTTGGTGTTAGGAAGGGCATCCAGCTGTAGAAATCAAGCCAGATCAGTTCCTGTATGAGCAAGGCATGGTCAGCCGACCAGACACTGCCCACAACAGGACAACCCGTCTAACCCATGCTAGCGTGGAAGAACGGACGTAAAACGGTGATGATGATGATGATGATGATGAATGGACCTGTTATTTTTATCTAAAGACATTTTTTCCAATTCCAACGCGTCCATCCTCTCAATCTATCTTATTTCTCATTCTTTCTTCTGATGAAGGACTAGCGTCCAAAACGTTAAGACCCTCTTCCTGCTATATCGAGCGTTAACCTAATATATACCTTCCATATACTGTAGCGATTGTGTTGTTATTTCTGTTTACCTTTTACATACATACATATATATATCATTTCATCATCATTTCATTTTACGTCCACTTTTTCCCTGCTTGCAAGGGTGGGACGGAAACTTGATTTCTACAGCTGGATGCCCTTCCTAACACCAACCTCATTTACAGTGAGTGCTGGGTGCTTTTTTGCCGTGGCACCTCCACAACCACTTTGCAGTGGAATGATATGGACCCCAGTCCCTATCATCTCATTTCTACAGCTGAGTAAACTGGAGGAATGTGAAATAAAGTGTCTTGCTCAAGGAAACAACACATCACCCATAAATATATATAAAATGGAAAATGTGTGAAATCCTTAAAAATGTTCGTTGTCCAACCATATCTTAAAGAAGGGGAAGATTGTAAATTTTTCCCTTTCTGCATGATGTGAAGTGTTCACTGCATGTGGTGTTTCTGACAGAGGGCTCTATAATTTGTTGTTTATGTACACAAACTCTGTCATGTAGACCCGTTCCGGTTTCACCCATGTAGTATTCTTTACATTGTAGGCAGGTTGCACAGTAAATTAAGTTTTTGTTTTGCAATTCATGTTTGCATTAACTTTGAAAATCTCATTGTTTTTGAAGGAGATTTTCCCAGCCTCTTCAATGTACATTTCTGGCACAGCACAGCTTTAAGTCGGGCCGTTTGTTTACAAACAAATTGAACATTATTATTAATGTTTGATATAACTCATACATACATATGTATATGTATATATATGTGTGTGTGTGTATACATATATATATATATGTGTGTGTATACATATATATATATATGTGTGTATATATATATATACATATATATATGTGTGTGTGTATAGAAATATATATATATATGTGTGTGTGTGTGTATATATATATATGTATATATGTGTGTATGTGTGTGTGTGTATGTATACGTATGTATGCATACTTACATTTATATATATATATATATAAATATATATATATATACACACACACACAAATGTAATATAATGCAATAAATATTTGCATTTCACTTGAAAAAAGAAGAAAAGAGATCGAAGCAGATGGGGAGGGGTATTGTTTACTAAGACAGCCGTATAGAGTCAATAATTTAACCCTTTAGTCATTTATTTCACAATATGCTGACTGTGAGGCTGTTCTTTGTATTTGAAATACATCACATCTTGGAAATGGAATATAAAATAAGATGTTAAACACTAGCTGCACTTATTTCTCAACAAACTACTAAATATGAACAGTAAATCATTTGTTTTACTTCAATTTTGAGGGCTAGAAATAGAATTTTTAATGCATGCGGTATGAATGTTTTCTTTACAATCAATTTAGTTGTCAATTTATCTTAAGTGACATCAATATCTTAGTTGTTTTATGACAGAAGCCTTTTAAATTATTATTAGTATAACTATGAAGTTTTCTTAACTATACAACTTATTTCCAGCAAGATATTTGTGTAACATCTACATCATTTTCTTAAATTTCAAGTCTCTTGTGAATTAATTGTATAGTTATATCACAACTACCAATTTACAAAACTATTGTACTTCTGTTGCATTTATTATACTTCAAATTTAGAATATAAATTATTCTTTATAGTTTAAAGTGCAAGTTAAATTTTCAGAATTGTTTTAAAAGTGAATGTAAAGCAGCGACAACCTAGAAATGAACAATAGAGGTATCTTACTTCAAATGATGACATAACAACAATACAGATATCTTACTTCAAATGATGGCATAACAACACTATAGATATCTTACTTCAAATGGTGGCATAACAACACTACAGATATCTTACTTCAAATTGTGGCATAACAACACTACAGATATCTTACTTCAAATTGTGGCATAACAACGCTACAGATATCTTACTTCAAATTGTGGCATAACAACGCTACAGATATCTTACTTCAAATTGTGGCATAACAACGCTACAGATATCTTACTTCAAATTGTGGCATAACAACACTACAGATATCTTACTTCAAATTGTGGCATAACAACACTACAGATATCTTACTTCAAATTGTGGCATAACAACACTACAGATATCTTACTTCAAATGATGACATAACAACACTACAGATATCTTACTTCAAATTGTGGCATAACAACACTACAGATATCTTACTTCAAATGGTGGCATAACAACACTACAGATATCTTACTTCAAATTGTGGCATAACAACACTACAGATATCTTACTTCAAATTGTGGCATAACAACACTACAGATATCTTACTTCAAATGATGACATAACAACACTACAGATATCTTACTTCAAATGATGACATAACAACACTACAGATATCTTACTTCAAGTGATGACATAACAACACTACAGATATCTTACTTCAAATTGTGGCATAACAACACTACAGATATCTTACTTCAAATTGTGGCATAACAACATTACAGATATCTTACTTCAAATTGTGGCATAACAACACTACAGATATCTTACATCAAATGGTGGCATAACAACACTACAGATATCTTACTTCAAATGGTGGCATAACAACACTACAGATATCTTACTTCAAATTGTGGTATAACAACACTACAGATATCTTACTTCAAATTGTGGCATAACAACACTACAGATATCTTACTTCAAATTGTGGCATAACAACACTACAGATATCTTACTTCAAATGGTGGCATAACAACACTACAGATATCTTACTTCAAATTGTGGCATAACAACACTACAGATATCTTACTTCAAGTGATGACATAACAACACTACAGATATCTTACTTCAAATTGTGGCATAACAACACTACAGATATCTTACTTCAAATTGTGGCATAACAACATTACAGATATCTTACTTCAAATTGTGGCATAACAACACTACAGATATCTTACATCAAATGGTGGCATAACAACACTACAGATATCTTACTTCAAATGGTGGCATAACAACACTACAGATATCTTACTTCAAATTGTGGCATAACAACACTACAGATATCTTACTTCAAATGATGACATAACAACACTACAGATATCTTACTTCAAGTGATGACATAACAACACTACAGATATCTTACTTCAAATGGTGGCATAACAACACTACAGATATCTTACTTCAAATTGTGGCATAACAACACTACAGATATCTTACTTCAAGTGATGACATAACAACACTACAGATATCTTACTTCAAATGGTGGCATAACAACACTACAGATATCTTACTTCAAATTGTGGCATAACAACACTAGAGATATCTTACTTCAAATGATGACATAACAACACTACAGATATCTTACTTCAAGTGATGACATAACAACACTACAGATATCTTACTTCAAATGGTGGCATAACAACACTACAGATATCTTACTTCAAGTGATGACATAACAACACTACAGATATCTTACTTCAAATTGTGGCATAACAACAATAGAGATATCTTACTTCAAATTGTGGCATAACAACAGTACAGATATCTTACTTCAAGTGATGACATAACAACACTACAGGTATCTTACTTCAAATTGTGGCATAACAACAATAGAGATATCTTACTTCAAATTGTGGCATAACAACACTACAGATATCTTACTTCAAATGGTGGCATAACAACACTACAGATATCTTACTTCAAATGATGACATAACAACACTACAGATATCTTACTTCAAGTGATGACATAACAACACTACAGATATCTTACTTCAAATGGTGGCATAACAACACTACAGATATCTTACTTCAAATGGTGGCATAACAACAATAGAGATATCTTACTTCAAATGATGACATAACAACACTACAGATATCTTACTTCAAATGATGACATAACAACACTACAGATATCTTACTTCAAATTGTGGCATAACAACACTACAGATATCTTACTTCAAATGGTGGAATAACAACACTACAGATATCTTACTTCAAATGGTGGCATAACAACACTACAGATATCTTACTTCAAATTGTGGCATAACAACAATAGAGATATCTTACTTCAAATTGTGGCATAACAACAATAGAGATATCTTACTTCAAATGGTGGCATAACAACACTACAGATATCTTACTTCAAATGGTGGCATAACAACACTACAGATATCTTACTTCAAATAGTGGCATAACAACACTACAAATATCTTACTTCAAATGGTGGCATAACAACACTACAGATATCTTACTTCAAATGATGACATAACAACACTACAGATATCTTACTTCAAATGGTGGCATAACAACACTACAAATATCTTACTTCAAATGGTGGCATAACAACACTACAGATATCTTACTTCAAATTGTGGCATAACAACACTACAGATATCTTACTTCAAATTGTGGCATAACAACACTACAGATATCTTACTTCAAATGGTGGAATAACAACACTACAGATATCTTACTTCAAATTGTGGCATAACAACAATAGAGATATCTTACTTCAAATGATGACATAACAACACTACAGATATCTTACTTCAAATGGTGGCATAACAACACTACAGATATCTTACTTCAAATGGTGGCATAACATCACTACAGATATCTTACTTCAAATGGTGGCATAACAACACTACAGATATCTTACTTCAAGTGATGACATAACAACACTACAGATATCTTACTTCAAATGATGACATAACAACACTACAGATATCTTACTTCAAATGATGACATAACAACACTACAGATATCTTACTTCAAATGGTGGCATAACAACACTACAGATATCTTACTTCAAATGGTGGCATAACAACACTACAGATATCTTACTTCAAGTGATGACATAACAACACTACAGATATCTTACTTCAAATGGTGGCATAACAACACTACAGATATCTTACTTCAAATTGTGACATAACAACGCTACAGATATCTTACTTCAAATGGTGGCATAACAACACTACATATATCTTACTTCAAATGGTGGCATAACAACACTACAGATATCTTACTTCAAGTGATGACATAACAACACTACAGATATCTTACTTCAAATTGTGGCATAACAACAATAGAGATATCTTACTTCAAATGATGACATAACAACAATAGAGTTATCTTACTTCAAGTGATGACATAACAACAGTACAGATATCTTTCTTCAAGTGATGACATAACAACAATACAGATATCTTACTTCAAATGATGACATAACAACAATACAGTTATCTTACTTCAAATGGTGGCATAACAACAATACAGATATCTTACTTCAAATGATGACATAACAACACTACAGATATCTTACTTCAAATGATGACATAACAACAGTACAGATATCTTACTTCAAGTAAATTTCCTCAATTCTTCTTTTAATGATGGAATATTTATCCCAAAGTCTTAGATTGATCAACAAGACCCCAGACCTCACTCACATATTAAGTGGGGTGGAATTCATGAAATCAGACTAAGGAAACTATGTTTCCCTTGGTCCTTCCATTGCTGATAGAGTCACAACTACTGGCAGAAAGAGAAGCATGAAATAAAGTGTCTTGCTCAAGGACATAACACATTGCTTGGTCCAGGAATCGAACACACAACCTCACAATTGCAGCTCCAATTATCTAACCACTAATCATGAAGGAGTGTTAAACAACTCAAAGGTAAATGTTCCAACATCTTTGTTATCAATATTTTAAACATTTAATGTCTCCATTCACATTGCTGTAGCTTTCTAATAAAACAAATTATTTGTATGTATATATTTTGTTGATTGTTCAGTAATCTAAACGATAAACTGATGAGAAAGAATATCTTTAAAGAGATGTGTAACATCTTATTACAGATTATCAATAGTAATCAATTAATGGCTAGCAATGAAATAGAATATGTTGATGCATTTGACTTATTTTAAGAAATAGATGATCTTCCTGTAGACATCTTTGTTGACACTTTGATCAATTACATTTTACACACTGATAGTCATAGGTCAGACTATTTCTGAGGCTGTCCAAAGCTTGTCAGAAAATACTGGAAAATAATTTGATGTGATATCTGAGATGCTTAAATTCACACTAGAACCAAAGAAAATCTTTATTTTTGTTCTTATCAAACCACTCTGACTAAAAGATAAGATACCTGACTAAATAAATAGAGTAAAGAAATATGGAAATATATGTTGGAGAATATCAAGTTAAACTGAGGGAGAAGGGCTTCAATTATGAGGGTTTTAAGGTTCATTGTGTATGACAGTTCTTATGTGAGTATCTCTGTATATAGAGGCAGCATGGCTGAATGGTTAATGAGTTGTTTTGCAATCTTTAGCTCCTGGGTTCCCACTGCATGACATCTTGTGTGTCATTTTGCATAGCCTCAGGTTAACCCACCTTTTGTAAGAGAAATTGGGTAGACGAAAAATTGGGTGGACGAAAACTGTTTGAAAGCCAGTCAGAGGGACTGTACCTGCTGAATCTTCCTAATGTTAAGGGTACACGTGTCTGTGGAATGCTCAGCCGCGTACAGGTTAATGTTGATCACCAGTGATGAAGCAACTATAATATTCACCATCCAAACCAACAGTGACCCATTGTGAGACATAAATATGAATGATGGAAGCAGCAAGATGAGCGGTATTCAGGAAGAGTATATGAGTTGATATGCTATACATGGCTTCTGTAATGTTCATCAATATGAATGTGGAGCTGATTATAGGTTTGTGAAAAGTCATAGCTACATGCACATCTCTTGAAAGGATCTCTTAAAGATTCCTAGAATTTATTTCAGCTAAATCAAAGACCAGATTTTCATGGTTATTTATGATATTGTGGTTGATTTATAGCTCTCTTGTAAACCACAGAACTTCAAAAGAATCGAAAACAGAGAAAATGTAGATTGGAGGATATTTTGTGGCATGATTCAAAGACAGGAGAATGAATTCAAAGTCTTCTTTCATGTTTTTATCCATAACATGGATATGTTAATGCATAACCTGGAAGGATTGTGGTATATTGAAATTTGTCCCTCTTTTCAAGTCAATAAATGAGAAGCATCCATTCACTCAAGAGATTAACATATCCAAGATTTAGTTAATGGAGAGTTTCATTCTAGCACTGTAAGCTAACAAAACATTTGTCCATTATACACAAGCTAGGAAAATGAAGTTCAATTCTCTAGGATATTTACAGTTAGACTGAAATATTCAGAGTTAACTGTCTTGGCTTTGTACCCAGCAGTGTGTGAGTGAAAGAATAGAAACAGACCACTCTAGCTTATCTCCAGAAGCTAAGTAATCCAGGAGCTTCAATGTAGTTACTCAACCTTCTAGAAACAGCAGCTAAATATATTTCACAACATACGTTTCCATTTAAAAATAATAACGGCCTGGCTATATAAAAACATTTAAATAGTCACAGCTGGAATATAATTTATTACAGATCTATATGAAATAAACTGCACCCTTCAGCATTTAAAGTATCTGGCCAGAATCCTCTCACCTCTTTCTGTTCTGGTTGTAAATAGCTGCTCATACTTATGTTAAGCTATTGTTCTCAAAATAAACAATATCAAAATCTCATAGATTTAATATTATATGAAATAATTATGTGAAATAAAATGTTTCCCGTGAAAATACAATAGTATATATAGAGTAATGGAAATGGGAAAGGGTTAAACAAGAAAAGCTCAATGGTGTAACTCCAAATGAAGAGGAGAGAATATGTTTTGACACAACTATCTAGTTATTTCTACAACACTGTTGCTGCTAAAATAAAACAACTACAACATTGTTTACACATTGTAAGGTGGTTGATGATAGGGAAGACATCCAGTCGTAAAGTTGCCAAACAAAGGATTGGTGTTGGTATTACAATAAGATGCACCCAGTACACTCTGTAAAGTGCAGACATATGTAAGTGACATACAGACCCCAGTCAACCCAAGAAGTCAGTAGCTCCAATTAGACTTTGTCTGTGACATGCCCAACCCTTGCTAGAAAGGAAAATGGATGATGATGATGATGATAATGATGATGATGATGATGATGATGATGGTGGTGGTGGTGGTGGTGGTGATGGTGGCGATGATGATGATGATGATGGTGGTGATGGTGGTGATGATGATGGTGGTGGTGGGGATGGTGGTGATGATGATGATGGTGGTGATGGTGAATCATGATGATGATGATGGGGATGGTGATGATGATGATGGTGGTGATGAGGGGGGATGATGATGATCATGGTGGTGGTGATGGTGATGATGAATCATGATGATGGTGATGATGGTGATGATAATGGTAAAGATGATGATGGTGATGGTGATGGTGATGATGACAATGATGATGATGGCGATGGTGATTAAGATGATGGTGATGATGATGATGACAGTAAGGACAATCATGATGATGATGGTGATTAAGACAGGCCACAACAACAACAATGAAAGGTTGTTAACTAGACACCTTAACGAGTCATTAGTAGGATACTCTAATTAATATAACTAGACACCTTAACGAGTCATTAGTAGGATACTCTAATTAATATAACTAGACACCTTAACGAGTCATTAGTAGGATACTCTAATTAATATAACTAGACACCTTAACGAGTCATTAGCAGGATACTCTAATTAATATAACTAGACACCTTAACGAGTCATTAGTAGGATACTCTAATTAATATAACTAGACACCTTAACGAGTCATTAGTAGGATACTCTAATTAATATAACTAGACACCTTAACGAGTCATTAGCAGGATACTCTAATTAATATAACTAGACACCTTAACGAGTCATTAGCAGGATACTCTAATTAATATAACTAGACACCTTAACGAGTCATTAGTAGGATACTCTAATTAATATAACTAGACACCTTAACGAGTCATTAGTAGGATACTCTAATTAATATAACTAGACACCTTAACAAGTCATTAGCAGGATACTCTAATTAATATAACTAGACACCTTAACGAGTCATTAGTAGGATACTCTAATTAATATAACTAGACACCTTAACGAGTCATTAGTAGGATACTCTAATTAATATAACTAGACACCTTAACGAGTCATTAGTAGGATACTCTAATTAATATAACTAGACACCTTAACGAGTCATTAGTAGGATACTCTAATTAATATAACTAGACACCTTAACGAGTCATTAGCAGGATACTCTAATTAATATAACTAGACACCTTAACGAGTCATTAGTAGGATACTCTAATTAATATAACTAGACACCTTAACGAGTCATTAGTAGGATACTCTAATTAATATAACTAGACACCTTAACGAGTCATTAGCAGGATACTCTAATTAATATAACTAGACACCTTAACGAGTCATTAGCAGGATACTCTAATTAATATAACTAGACACCTTAACGAGTCATTAGTAGGATACTCTAATTAATATAACTAGACACCTTAACGAGTCATTAGTAGGATACTCTAATTAATATAACTAGACACCTTAACAAGTCATTAGCAGGATACTCTAATTAATATAACTAGACACCTTAACGAGTCATTAGTAGGATACTCTAATTAATATAACTAGACACCTTAACGAGTCATTAGTAGGATACTCTAATTAATATAACTAGACACCTTAACGAGTCATTAGTAGGATACTCTAATTAATATAACTAGACACCTTAACGAGTCATTAGTAGGATACTCTAATTAATATAACTAGACACCTTAACGAGTCATTAGTAGGATACTCTAATTAATATAACTAGACACCTTAACGAGTCATTAGTAGGATACTCTAATTAATATAACTAGACACCTTAACGAGTCATTAGTAGGATACTCTAATTAATATAACTAGACACCTTAACGAGTCATTAGTAGGATACTCTAATTAATATAACTAGACACCTTAACGAGTCATTAGTAGGATACTCTAATTAATATAACTAGACACCTTAACGAGTCATTAGTAGGATACTCTAATTAATATAACTAGACACCTTAACGAGTCATTAGTAGGATACTCTAATTAACATAACTAGACACCTTAACGAGTCATTAGTAGGATACTCTAATTAATATAACTAGACACCTTAACGAGTCATTAGTAGGATACTCTAATTAATATAACTAGACACCTTAACGAGTCATTAGTAGGATACTCTAATTAATATAACTAGACACCTTAACGAGTCATTAGCAGGATACTCTAATTAATATAACTAGACACCTTAACGAGTCATTAGTAGGATACTCTAATTAATATAACTAGACACCTTAACGAGTCATTAGTAGGATACTCTAATTAATATAACTAGACACCTTAACGAGTCATTAGTAGGATACTCTAATTAATATAACTAGACACCTTAACGAGTCATTAGTAGGATACTCTAATTAATATAACTAGACACCTTAACGAGTCATTAGTAGGATACTCTAATTAATATAACTAGACACCTTAACGAGTCATTAGTAGGATACTCTAATTAATATAACTAGACACCTTAACGAGTCATTAGTAGGATACTCTAATTAATATAACTAGACACCTTAACGAGTCATTAGTAGGATACTCTAATTAATATAACTAGACACCTTAACGAGTCATTAGCAGGATACTCTAATTAACATAACTAGACACCTTAACGAGTCATTAGTAGGATACTCTAATTAACATAACTAGACACCTTAACGAGTCATTAGTAGGATACTCTAATTAATATAACTAGACACCTTAACGAGTCATTAGTAGGATACTCTAATTAATATAACTAGACACCTTAACGAGTCATTAGTAGGATACTCTAATTAATATAACTAGACACCTTAACGAGTCATTAGCAGGATACTCTAATTAATATAACTAGACACCTTAACGAGTCATTAGTAGGATACTCTAATTAACATAACTAGACACCTTAACGAGTCATTAGTAGGATACTCTAATTAATATAACTAGACACCTTAACGAGTCATTAGTAGGATACTCTAATTAATATAACTAGACACCTTAACGAGTCATTAGTAGGATACTCTAATTAATATAACTAGACACCTTAACGAGTCATTAGCAGGATACTCTAATTAATATAACTAGACACCTTAACGAGTCATTAGTAGGATACTCTAATTAATATAACTAGACACCTTAACGAGTCATTAGTAGGATACTCTAATTAATATAACTAGACACCTTAACGAGTCATTAGCAGGATACTCTAATTAACATAACTAGACACCTTAACGAGTCATTAGTAGGATACTCTAATTAACATAACTAGACACCTTAACGAGTCATTAGTAGGATACTCTAATTAATATAACTAGACACCTTAACGAGTCATTAGTAGGATACTCTAATTAATATAACTAGACACCTTAACGAGTCATTAGTAGGATACTCTAATTAATATAACTAGACACCTTAACGAGTCATTAGTAGGATACTCTAATTAATATAACTAGACACCTTAACGAGTCATTAGTAGGATACTCTAATTAATATAACTAGACACCTTAACGAGTCATTAGTAGGATACTCTAATTAATATAACTAGACACCTTAACGAGTCATTAGCAGGATACTCTAATTAATATAACTAGACACCTTAACGAGTCATTAGTAGGATACTCTAATTAATATAACTAGACACCTTAACGAGTCATTAGTAGGATACTCTAATTAATATAACTAGACACCTTAACGAGTCATTAGTAGGATACTCTAATTAATATAACTAGACACCTTAACGAGTCATTAGTAGGATACTCTAATTAATATAACTAGACACCTTAACGAGTCATTAGTAGGATACTCTAATTAATATAACTAGACACCTTAACGAGTCATTAGTAGGATACTCTAATTAATATAACTAGACACCTTAACGAGTCATTAGTAGGATACTCTAATTAATATAACTAGACACCTTAACGAGTCATTAGTAGGATACTCTAATTAATATAACTAGACACCTTAACGAGTCATTAGTAGGATACTCTAATTAATATAACTAGACACCTTAACGAGTCATTAGTAGGATACTCTAATTAATATAACTAGACACCTTAACGAGTCATTAGTAGGATACTCTAATTAATATAACTAGACACCTTAACGAGTCATTAGTAGGATACTCTAATTAACATAACTAGACACCTTAACGAGTCATTAGTAGGATACTCTAATTAATATAACTAGACACCTTAACGAGTCATTAGTAGGATACTCTAATTAATATAACTAGACACCTTAACGAGTCATTAGTAGGATACTCTAATTAACATAACTAGACACCTTAACGAGTCATTAGTAGGATACTCTAATTAACATAACTAGACACCTTAACGAGTCATTAGTAGGATACTCTAATTAATATAACTAGACAGCTTAACGAGTCATTAGTAGGATACTCTAATTAATATAACTAGACAGCTTAACGAGTCATTAGTAGGATACTCTAATTAACATAACTAGACACCTTAACGAGTCATTAGTAGGATACTCTAATTAATATAACTAGACAGCTTAACGAGTCATTAGTAGGATACTCTAATTAATATAACTAGACAGCTTAACGAGTCATTAGTAGGATACTCTAATTAATATAACTAGACAGCTTAACGAGTCATTAGTAGGATACTCTAATTAATATAACTAGACACCTTAACGAGTCATTAGTAGGATACTCTAATTAACATAACTAGACACCTTAACGAGTCATTAGTAGGATACTCTAATTAATATAACTAGACAGCTTAACGAGTCATTAGTAGGATACTCTAATTAATATAACTAGACAGCTTAACGAGTCATTAGTAGGATACTCTAATTAATATAACTAGACAGCTTAACGAGTCATTAGTAGGATACTCTAATTAACATAACTAGACACCTTAACGAGTCATTAGTAGGATACTCTAATTAATATAACTAGACAGCTTAACGAGTCATTAGTAGGATACTCTAATTAATATAACTAGACAGCTTAACGAGTCATTAGTAGGATACTCTAATTAACATAACTAGACACCTTAACGAGTCATTAGTAGGATACTCTAATTAATATAACTAGACAGCTTAACGAGTCATTAGTAGGATACTCTAATTAATATAACTAGACAGCTTAATGAGTCATTAGTAGGATACTCTAATTAATATAACTAGACAGCTTAACGAGTCATTAGTAGGATACTCTAATTAATATAACTAGACAGCTTAACGAGTCATTAGTAGGATACTCTAATTAACATAACTAGACACCTTAACGAGTCATTAGTAGGATACTTTAATTAACATAACTAGACACCTTAACGAGTCATTAGTAGGATACTCTAATTAATATAACTAGACAGCTTAACGAGTCATTAGTAGGATACTCTAATTAACATAACTAGACACCTTAACGAGTCATTAGTAGGATACTTTAATTAATATAACTAGACAGCTTAACGAGTCATTAGTAGGATACTCTAATTAATATAACTAGACACCTTAACGAGTCATTAGTAGGATACTCTAATTAATATAACTAGACAGCTTAACGTGTCATTAGTAGGATACTTTAATTAATATAACTAGACAGCTTAACGAGTCATTAGTAGGATACTCTAATTAATATAACTAGACACCTTAACGAGTCATTAGTAGGATACTCTAATTAATATAACTAGACAGCTTAACGTGTCATTAGTAGGATACTTTAATTAATATAACTAGACACCTTAACGAGTCATTAGTAGGATACTTTAATTAATATAACTAGACAGCTTAACGAATCATTAGTAGGATACTCTAATTAATATAACTAGACAGCTTAACGTGTCATTAGTAGGATACTCTAATTAATATAACTAGACAGCTTAACGTGTCATTAGTAGGATACTTTAATTAATATAACTAGACACCTTAATGAGTCATTAGTAGGATACTCTAATTAATATAACTAGACACCTTAACGAGTCATTAGTAGGATACTCTAACTAATATAACTAGACAGCTTAACGTGTCATTAGTAGGATACTCTAATTAATATAACTAGACAGCTTAACGTGTCATTAGTAGGATACTCTAATTAATATAACTAGACACCTTAACGAGTCATTAGTAGGATACTCTAATTAATATAACTAGACAGCTTAACGAGTCATTAGTAGGATACTCTAATTAATATAACTAGACAGCTTAACGTGTCATTAGTAGGATACTCTAATTAATATAACTAGACAGCTTAACGTGTCATTAGTAGGATACTTTAATTAACATAACTAGACAGCTTAACGTGTCATTAGTAGGATACTCTAATTAATATAACTAGACAGCTTAATGAGTCATTAGTAGGATACTCTAATTAATATAACTAGACAGCTTAACGAGTCATTAGTAGGATACTCTAATTAATATAACTAGACAGCTTAACGTGTCATTAGTAGGATACTCTAATTAATATAACTAGACAGCTTAACGTGTCATTAGTAGGATACTTTAATTAACATAACTAGACACCTTAACGAGTCATTAGTAGGATACTCTAATTAATATAACTAGACAGCTTAACGTGTCATTAGTAGGATACTTTAATTAATATAACTAGACACCTTAATGAGTCATTAGTAGGATACTCTAATTAATATAACTAGACAGCTTAACGTGTCATTAGTAGGATACTCTAATTAATATAACTAGACAGCTTAACGTGTCATTAGTAGGATACTTTAATTAATATAACTAGACACCTTAATGAGTCATTAGTAGGATACTCTAATTAACATAAAGTAGGATACTCTAATTAACATAACTAGACACCTTAACGAGTCATTAGTAGGATACTCTAATTAACATAAAGTAGGATACTCTAATTAACATAACTAGACACCTTAATGAGTCATTAGTAGGATACTCTAATTAATATAACTAGACACCTTAACGAGTCATTAGTAGGATACTCTAATTAATATAACTAGACACCTTAATGAATCATTAGTAGGATACTCTAATTAACATAACTAGACACCTTAATGAGTCATTAGTAGGATACTCTAATTAACATAACTAGACACCTTAATGAGTCATTAGTAGGATACTCTAATTAATATAATTGTTTCTACTTTAGGCACAAGGCCAGCAATTACCCAGTGCATTACTGGTACTTTATTTTATCGACCCCGTAAGGATGAAACGAGCGATAAATGGCCGGCCTGTTTGCAATTGAGGCTCGTTTGCAAAATTGCAAACGAAATGTTATTATTAATATTCGAAAAACTCACATTATATTTATTGTATTCAGCCATGTAGAGCGAAATTATCTTTTTTATCATACATAAGTACACATATATATATATATATGTATATACCAAAGGCGACAGACGAGATTTGTGGTTGGAGCAAGACCACAGGGAGGTGGAGAGTGACTTGGTGGTGGAACAATAAGGTAGATGAGGCAGTTAAGGATAAGAGACAGACATGGAAAGAATGGAAGAATGGGGAGAGCAGGGTACATTACACAGAGACCAGGAGGGAAGCTAGGCAACAAGTATACTTAGCTAGAAGGGAAGCATGTTTTGCAACATGAGGCCCAGAAACAGGAGGTGTTCAGTATTGCGAGGCAATGTGTTAGAGAAAATTGTGATGTCATTGGAGAGAAGTGTGTCCGGAATGATAAAGGTGAGCTTGCCCTCACAAGTGCTGAGAAGAAAGCTGCGTGGAAGAGCCATTATGAAAGATTATTAAATGAGGAGAATGCATGGGAGAAAGAGACCCTACCCCAAGTGGACTCTATAGAGGGTCCAGCAATACAAGTCAGCAGTAGGATAGTAAGTAAGGCAATTAAAGATATGAAGACTGGGAAGGCAACTGGTGGATCGGGTATAGCTGCCGAGATGCTGAAAGCATCTGGGTCGGTAGGTCACACCATAACCACACGTATTGTTAACCAAGTAATACTAGAAGATGTCATACCAAAAGATTGGTGCAGTAGCATCATTGTCAACTGCTACAAGGGTAAAGGTGCTGCTCTAGATAGAGGAAACTATAGAGGTATAAAGCTGATGGACCAGGTCATGAAAGTAATGGAAAGAGTTATAGCACAGTTGATTAGGGACCGGGTAAAACTAGATGAGATGCAGAGTCCTGCAGCCAATAAAATCACATGCACCTGTTGGTTTTCACTTCAACTTATTACACATTTCCAGTTGTTTTTTGTGTGTTGACAACACACAAAAACAAGATGGTGTAGGACAGACCAAAGGAGAGACACAAAATAATAACCCAGTCACTGAGGAGGTCACAGAATGTGTGACAAAAGAGCTTTGACAATATATAAACAACCATCCGGTTATCAAACCAACCAACCAACCAGATATTTATAATAAATTGAAGTGAAAAGCTAAAGCTACAGGTGCGTTTTTATTTGCAGCATGACCAGTATAACAACATACATCATCATCATCAACATCATCTTCGTTTAATGTCCATATATATATATATATATATATATATAATATGGAAAATGAAGAATCAGTGATGCATCGAAACATAATTTATTACGTATGACAAATGTTTCTCCGGTGAACAGCTCGAGGTGCGATCTATTTGTGGGTCGAACCTGACTCTGGATTCGCAAGTTCCTAAGATATGTTCGCTGGAGAAACAATTCTAATAGTTTAATAAATTGTGTTTCGATGCATCATTGATTCTTCGTTTTCCATATTATTATACTCTGCTCTGAAGGAGCATAGAGTGCTCAACCGGTATACCACCTAAAGACGCATCCAAGCAACCTTACCACAAATATATATATATACATATAAATTACAGAATAATCAAAACTATATTCAAAACATTTTATTGCTGACAATCGTTTCTTCCAAACTTTCGTTTGGAATCATCAGAGCACTATAATTGTTGTATTATTCTTTTATAATCTTTGTTGCATCCATTGATACTGACCACATCATCTCCACTCTTTAAATATGACACTGTTAATGACAACACTGACATCTACGTATCTTTACGATTGTTCTGTGGAATAGGAGATTAATTATATGTCTAAACTTTGCTAGTGCTCTGATGATTCCAAACGATTGTCAGCAATAAAATGTTTTGAACATAGTTTTGATTATTCTTTAATTTATATTCCGGCTCTGTAAAACATCTGATGTATTTACATTGAGCTATTTTTCTTACTGGTAATAAGGTAGTAATGAGTTACTGACCTTTCCTGTTTATAATTATATATAGTGTATATATAAGTATAAATAATATTATATTTATTATATATACATATAAATAAATATATACATAACATATAAATAAATATATACATAACAATAAATAAATAAATGAATAAATAAATAAATAAAAAATAAATAATAAATAAATAAATAAATAAAAAAATAAAAAAATAAAAAAATAAAAAAATAAAAAAATAAAAAAATTATAAATAAATAAATAAATAAATAATAAATAAATAAATAAATAAATAAATAAATAAATAAATAAAATTAATTAATAAAGAAAGCATTATTATATATACATATATAAATATTATTATATATACATATATAAATATATATATAAGAAAATTAAGAAAGAGAGAGGACAAGACAACAAACAGAAACAAAACAAAACAAAAAACAATTTTTCAAGGCGAAACCTTAAAAAAGTATTTAAAAAAATAAAAATACAAATGAAGGACACAGAACTGGAAGTTCATCGGTCATTGAGATGGACTTTGGCAGTTTTGACCCCTACCAACGGTACTGCTGATCCACCTGGGGTCACAGCATCTGACAAGCCAGATGCTGTCCAGTGGACTATGTTCCTTGTCTTGTCCTCACCACCACCACTACCACCACCACCACCATCACTACCACTACCACTACCACCACCACCACTACCACCACTATAACTACTATCACCACAACAACCATCACCACCACCACCACTACCACTACCACTATCACCACTGCCACTACCACCACCACCACCACCACCACTACCAGCACCACCACCACCACTACCACCACCACCACTACCACCACCACCATCACCACCAGCACCAGCTCTACCACCACCACCACCACCACCACCACCGCTACCACTACCACCACCACCACTCCCAGCACCAGCACCAGCACTACCACCACCACTACCACCAACAGCACCACCACCACCACCACCACAACCATCACCACTACCACCACCAGCACCACCACTACCACCACAACTACCACCACCACCACTACCACCAACAGCACCACCAGCACCACCACCACCACAACAACCTCACCACCATCACCAGCACCACCACTACCACCACCACCACCACAACCATCACCACCACCACCAGCACCACCACCACCACTACCACCACCACTACCACCACTACCACCAACAGCACCAGCACCACCACCACCACCACTACCAGCACCACCAGCACCACCACCACCAGCACCACCACTACCACCACCACCACAACAACAACCATCACCACCACCACCACTACCATCACCACTACCACCACTACCACCAACAGCACCAGCACCACCACCACCACCACCACTACCACCACCACCACCACAACAACAACCATCACCACCACCACCACTACCACCACCACCACTATCACCACCACTACCACCAACAGCACCAGCACCAGCACCACCACTATCACTAGCAGCAGCACCACCACCACCACTACCAGCACCACCACCACAACCACCACCAGCACCACCACCACAACCACCACCAGCACCACCACCAGCACCAGCACCACCACTACCACCACCAGCACCAGCACCACCACTACCACCACCACCACTACCAGCACCACCACTACCACCACCACCACTACCACCACCACCAGCACCACCATCACTACCACCACCACCAGCACCAGCACCACCACTACTACCACCACCACTACCAGCACCACTACCACCACCACCACTACCAGCACCACCACTACCACCACCACCACTACCACCACCACCACCAGCACCACCACCACTACCACCACCACCAGCACCAGCACCACCACTACTACCACCACCACTACCAGCACCACTACCACCAACAGCACCACCACCACCACCACCACAACCATCACCACTACCACCACCAGCACCACCACTACCACCACAACTACCACCACCACCACTACCACCAACAGCACCACCAGCACCACCACCACAACAACAACCTCACCACCATCACCACCACCACCACCACCACCACCACCACCGCCACCACTACCACCACCACTACCACCACTACCACCAACAGCACCAGCACCACCACTACCACCACCACTACCACCACCACCACTACCAGCACCACCACTATCACCACGACAAAAGGGAAGAGCTATATTTTGGTTCAGTGCTGCTAGAACTGGTTCCAGTTATGATGGTTAAGTGTTCTTTAATTAATAGGTGTAAATAAAAGGTAAACACTAGAAGACGTGAAGAGATCTTCAGGAATGTCTTTGACAGATGCCATGAAGAAATAACAACAATAAATGGCAGAGGCAGGCAATAATAACCAAAATATTGGCCCCAAAATAGACAGTCTATGGTAGTTATTGGTGGTGGTGGTGGTGGTGGTGGTTTTCGTGTGATTCAACCAGCTAACCAACCAATAAATATCTTTCTTTTATATTATACTAGTTGAGCTACCCGGGGATTTCGGGGATTTTATTAAAGTTACAATATTTGACCATTGAAATATGATTGCTGAATTTTTACTAAAGTAGGAATTATAGCAAAATCTTTATTGCCGTTTGTTTAAAGCAAATCATGTAGATAAAAGTATTATTAGTTTTGTCCAGTGGTGATGTTTTAAACTACAGACACTAATGTTTCTGGGTATTACCCTTCATCAGTACAGCTCACTGTTCACCTGCCAACTGTCAAAGCCAGTGAAAATATATGATATTTTCTAAAATATACAGTGACTGATCAGCCAGATTTGCATATCAGCAGACAGGCCAGTCAGTATACGAGCGATTAATGGCCGGCTTTGCCATATTCAAATAACTAACAACTAGTTATCACTCTACATGGCTGAATACAATAAATGTAATCTGAGTTTGTTTATATATATATATGTGTGTGTGTATGTGTGTATATATATGTGTGTGTGTGTGTGTGTGTGATTAAAGTTAGAGTGGTGAGTAAGTGTATGTGTCAAGACGTGGTGAGATAATACTAACACGAAATGAAACATTAAATACATACATACGTAGTGGTGAAATCTCAGAGGGTTAGATTAGAAAATAGAAAAATAGTAACGATGGAAACCTCTTGTTGAGTCGAACAACGCCGTACGTTACAACTCTCCACAATACGGAGTACTCACAACCTCTTACTGGATTACCTATAACGATAACTTGTTATCATATATATAAATAAATATATATACACACATATATACATCATCATCATCATCATCATCATCATTTTACGTCCACTTTTCCCTGCTTGCAAGAGTGGGACGGGAACTGATTCTGGCTTGATTTCTACAGCTGGATGCCCTTCCTAACACCAACCTCATTTACAGTAAGTGCTGGGTGCTTTTGCCGTGGCACCTACACGACCACTTTGCAGTGGAATGATAGGGACCCCTGTCCCTATCATCTCATTTCTACAGCTGAGTAAACTGGAGCAATGTGAAATAAAGTACCTTGCTCAAGGAAACAACACATCACCTGGTCTGAGAATTGAACTCACAACCTTTCGATTGCAAGGCCAATGCTCTAACCACTAAGCCATGTGCCTCCATACATATATATCATCATCATCATCATCATCACCGTTTTACGTCCGTTCTTCCACGCTAGCATGGGTTAGACGGGTTGTCCTGTTGTGGGCAGTGTCTGGTCGGCTGACCATGCCTTGCTCATACAGGAACTGATCTGGCTTGATTTCTACAGCTGGATGCCCTTCCTAACACCAACCTCATTTACAGTGAGTGCTGGGTGCTTTTTCGTGGCGCCTACACGTCCACTTTACAGTGTGGGCTGGGTGCTTTTTTGCCGTGGCACCTCCACGACCACCTTGCGGTGGGGGGAGTGGGGGCATATTGTTTATATGCTTCAGCATGTACCCATGGGAGGTCGGGTACCCTGTATTACTGCGTGACGCCAGAAGTCACGGTCGTGTGTCATTGACTTTGAGAGGTGTAGTTGGGTAAGGTCGGCTTTTATCACCTCATCCCAAGTCATCTTGGGTCTCCCCACTCCGCGGTTTCCATCAACTTCTAGTGCTCTGTACCTTTTTATGCAGCTGTCATCCTTCATACGCATCACATGTCCATACCAGCGTAACCGCCTCTCCTGCATGCAGCATTTGATTCCTCTTATGCTCAGTCTCTCTCTCAATTCCTTTATGCTTTGTCGTTCACGTATATTACTGTTACACATCCATCGGAGCATGCAGGCTTCGTTTCTCTCTAATCTACGTAAGTCTTCCACCTTCAGCGCCCAGGTCTCACTACCATGCAACATCGCTGTTCGGATACACGCATCATACAGTCTGCCTTTCATTCTGAGGGAGAAGCCTTTTGCAGCTAGCAGTGGTAGTAGTTCCCTAAACTTCTTCCATCCCGTTCTTACCCTAGTTATTGTACTTTCTGAGCACCCACCTCCGTTGCTAATTCGGTCACCTAGGTAGCAGAAGCTGTCTACTGTTTCTACAGGGCCCTCCCAGAGATTGGTGGTACTTGTTTCCTGTGGCTGTTTGCTTGCTGTTTCAGCACAGCTGCTGCATGTGAATCGTACATTCTTAATTAAGCTTCCTGAGATCCCGCTACATCTCTTGTGTACCCATTGTTTGCATTTGGGGCAGAGAATGGAGTTCCTACCTACACCTTTCCTACATACTGAGCAAGGCCATTTCCCTGAGGGGATCTGGGTTCTGTTTTCTCGTCTACTTATAAGGACCTTAGTCTTTGTCATGTTGACTTTGAGGCCCTTTCTCTCTAGTCCCTGCTTCCAGGTTTGGAATTTATTCTCTAGTTCTACCATAGATTCAGCTATGAGTGCGAGGTCATCAGCATACAGGAGTTCCCATGGGCATCCGGTCTTAAACTCCTCCGTTATTGCCTGCAGGACTATGATGAACAGGAGAGGGCTAAGAACAGAGCCCTGGTGGACCCCAACCTGTACGCTAAATTCCTCGCTATACTCATTGCTAATCCTAACTTTGCTGACTGCTCCCCTATACATGGCTTGTACCGCTTTCACAAGCCATTCATCTACTCCTAGTTTTCTAAGAGCCCACCAGATTACTGCACGTGGAATTCTGTCAAAGGCTTTCTCAAGGTCAACAAATGCCAAGTAGAGTGGCTTACTTTTAGCTAGGTACTTTTCCTGTAATTGCCTCACAAGGAAGAGGGCATCAGTGGTGCCTTTCCCTGGTACAAACCCAAATTGCATCTCGTCTATATTCACCCGGTCCCTAATCAGCTGTGCTATAACTCTTTCTGTTACTTTCATGACCTGGTCCATCAACTTTATACCTCTATAGTTTCCTCTATCTAGTGCATCACCTTTACCTTTGTAGCAGTTGACAATGATGCTACTGCACCAATCTTTTGGTATGGCCCTCTCTAGTATTACCTGGTTAACGATACGTGTGGTTATAGTGTGACCTACAGACCCAGATGCCTTCAGCATCTCGGCAGCTATACCCGATGGACCGGTTGCCTTCCCTATCTTCATATCTCTGATTGCCTTACTTACTACGCTGCCGCTGACTTGTACTGCTGGTCCCTCTATATATATATATTTTACATATATATATATATATATTTTTTTATACATGTGTGTGTGTATATTTATCTGTTTTTTTTTTACTTTCGTGGCAAGTTACAGAAAAATTTTGCTAGAAATTGGCAGCAGACTAGAATATAGAAGAGCGTTCGTGGAATGTTGTGGAATAAATCAGTTGAGCTGTATGTAATCATAATTCCTTTATATTCACCTGCTTCCTATATCAATAATACAATTTAGGTAATAAAAACAAAAGACAGTATGTATTATTGGTTGTATATTAGCTAAATACCTCGTTAATTTAAATATTTATATGTTCTAGCAGAAGGGTGGTTTTCTGCTAACAAATGTAGTGTGTTTATTGGTATTATATGCAAATATATATACATATAGATATAGTTATGTAATAAACAACATAAGATAATTAATTCATTTACCAATGGTTTTTTGAAGAGCTTGACACTTATGTTTGTCTTCATTCATCAGAATAAGTTTATTATTGAATGGGATATGGATTTGAAAACAGAGTTTAGGATAAATGAAAGTGAGGCTGAAATAAAATAACGGGCATAAATTGAAGGGAAAAAATATATAAATATCCAAATACATAAAAGGTGTTTTCTCAAATGAGGGGCAGATTATATGATGATTGTATACAAACAGCAAAGGACCTGTGAAGATTGGAAAGCAATGAAGCTTCCATGCTTCAATAGATATGTACTGTATATATATATATATATATATATATATATATATATATATATATATATATATATATATATATATATATATATATATATAGTGGTAGAACACTGGAAGGTAATATAGTGGTAGAGCACTCAGTCCATGGGTCAAGTTGTCCATTACGAGTTGTCCATTACGAGCTGAGGATCCGCTAAGGTGAAACAATTGTTCTCGGTATGGTGAACTAACTGTTGTGTAACCAATTCTATATATATATATATATTGGAAAATGTGTGAGATCCTTGGTACAGTTAGGTATATTTGAAAAAAAAGGAAAAGAATGACTTCACTTGTAGTGTTAAAGAATTTTTTGATTTAATTTTATAATATAATATTATGAGTTGGTAGTGGTAGATCCACAACTCATAATATTATAATATAAAATTAAATCAAAAAATTCTTTAACACTACAAGTGAAGTCATTCTTTTCCTTTTTTTCAAATATATATATATATATATATATATATGTATATATATTATATGCCATGACTAAATTATAACCATCAGCATAGTCATGGTATGTCAAGCATCAACTTATTTTATCTGATGAGGACGTACTGTTGAAATAGCTCAGTATCTCTGAAATATGTATAATAAAATATATTTGATCACATGAATGTCTATATTTATTAATATTTTGAAGTAATATATATATATATATATGGAGGCACATGGCTTAGTGGTTAGAGCATTGGCCTTGAAATCGAAAGGTTGTGAGTTCAATTCTCAGACCGGGTGATGTGTTGTTTCCTTGAGCAAGACACTTTATTTCACATTGCTCCAGTTTACTCAGCTGTAGAAATGAGATGATAGGACTGGGGTCCCTATCATTCCATTGCAAAGTGGTTGTGGAGGTGCCACGGCAAAAAAGCACCCAGCACTCACTGTAAATGAGGTTGGTGTTAGGAAGGGCATCCAGCTGTAGAAATCAAGCCAGAATCAGTTCCCGTCCCACCCTTGCAAGCAGGGAAAAAGCGGACGTAAAATGAAATGATGAAATGATGAATGATGATACAATATATTAATAAATGGAAACTATATTTATCATCTGAGTCTTCTTAGATCCTAAAGAATTCCATTTTTAATCAGTTATAATTTAAAGCACTCAACAATAAAGGAGCTAAATATATGTAGAGGTTATATTTAAATATAACCTCTACATATATATATATATATATATGTGATGGTGATAATGATGCATATTTGTATGTGTAAACATTGCTAATGACTAGAAACAGAATGAGATAGAATGAATTGTAAATATATGGTGACATGTGGTCACACTCTAAATATAGTTTGGGGCAAAATAAGATTTCTTTTATTGATGATGATGGTGATGGTGATGATGATGATGATGATGGTGGTAATGGTGATAATGGTAATGGTGGTGTTGATGATGGTGATAGTGATGCTGATGATGATGGTGATGATGGTGATGATGTTGGTGATGATGATGATGGTGATGATGATGGTGGTGATGGTGATGATGATGATGACAATTTCTTCTAGATGTCTTTCGACCATATTTTCTTGAAGCTCATAAACAATAATTTACCAATTATATTGGTGTTTATAGACAACTATGTTAACATGTAGTGTTTATATTAACATGTAGTGTTTGTATTAACATATAATGCCTGTTTATATTAACATGAGATGTTTGTATTATCATGTAATGCCTGTTTATATTATCATGTAGTGTTTGTATTAACATGTAGTGTCTGTTAGTATCAACATGTAGTGTCTGTTAGTATTAACATGTAGCGTCTGTTTATATTCTATATCTACAGAACATGTTGTAGATTTGGAATATGGCAGTTATGTCTGAGCTTGGTGTTTCTATCCTTGGTCATACAGTGGGAAACTCCACTGATTCTACACATCCCTCAGCTCTGCTACTGTCCCCATGTTGTCTAGCAGTCCACATAGGCAATTGTTCTCCTTCCTTTACAGATTTGTCCCTCATTAGGTCACCACAGTACTATCTTGTTTGTCACCTCATCACTGTGTCAGATGCAGTGGCCTGTGTCACATTCTTCCACTACAGATTCTTCCTTCAGTTGGTCACCTCTGTTATAGCCTGAAGGGCAATAATAAACAGGAGGGGGCTAAGGACAGATCCTTGATGAACACCTACTTTTACGCTAAATTCTTCACTATATTCATTGTGTTAATTCTAACCTTGCTGACTGTTTCTTTATACATGGCTTGTATAGTTCTCACAAGCCATTCATCTACACCTAGTTTTCTAAGAGATGACCAGATAATGGAGCGGGCGACTCTGTCAAAGGCTTTCTCCAAGACAACAAATGCTAAGTAGTGGGGTTTACTTTTAGCTAGGTACTTCTCCTGTAGTTGTTGTACAAGGAAAAGAGCATCCGTGGTACTTTTACCTAACACAAACCCAAACTACATTTCATCTAGATCAATTTGGTCTCTGATTAGTTGCGCTGTAACTCTTTCTGTGACCTTCATGACCTGGTCAACTAACTTAATGCCTCTATAGTTTCCCCTATCTAGAGCATCTCCTTTACTCTTGTAGCAGTTAATGATGATGATGCTATGCCAGTCATTTGGTATAACCCCATTCTGTATTACTTGGTTTACTATCTGGGTGACCATAGTATGTCCCACCATTCCAGATGCTTTCAACATCTCAGCAACTATCTCTGAAAGCCCAGCCACATTGCCTGTCTTCATATCTTTGATTACCTTACTTATTATACTACCTTTAACTTGCAACCTCTATTGGATCGATTTGGGGCAGACTATCTTTTTCCCATTTATTCTCCTCATTCGTAGTGACACTTCCAGGCTATCTTCTTATCAGTATCAGTGAGGGAAAGTACACCATCATCATTACGGACACACTTCTCCCCGACAATATCACGGTTTTCCTTGACACATTGTCTAGCAATCCTGAACACCTCACGTTTTTGGTCCTCACATTGTAGAACATGCTTGAACTTTCTATCCTCTGCTTCCCTTCTTGCAAAGAACACTTGTCTCCTAGATTCTCTTCTGGCCACTTGATAGTGTTCTCTACTTCCCCCATCCCACCATACTTTCCAAGCCTGCTTTTTGGCTTTGATTGTCTCCTCCACCTTATTGTTCCACCACCAAGTTACTCTCCTCCTGCCAATAGGTCTTTCATCTGTCGCCTTCAGCAGGTTAACATTCAAGAATTCCCACTGTTCCTCTATATTGTATGTCTCTAATTGCTCTTCCTTATTGTCAAAAGCATCAAGTAATATGCTTTTAAATTTGTTACTGGCTGTGGGGTCCTTCAACTTCCATATTCTTCTCCTCAGAGTATCCTCTGTTGTCGAATACATCTAGTCCTGACTATGAGGTCACTAACTACTAGGCTACGGGGGAGGGATTTAGTGTTTACAACAGACTTTCTGTCACGTCTTCTAGTAAGGCGTGTTCCCCGATCTATAGGTGATCAAGTGATTGTCTCATTTTTTGAAGTTTGTGTTACAGATAGTTATGTTATTAGCGTCACAGAATTCCAGGATCCTGAAGCTTTCCTCATTTCTAGTACCAAACCCATAGCCTCCATGGATTCCATCATAGCCATCACAATGTTGTCCAATATGACCATTTAGGTCACCAGCAATAATTATGTAGTCACTGTCGGTTATTTGGGAGGTACTGAGCATTAGCGACTCATAGAACCTGTCATTTATAACGTCAAGTAGGCCAGATTGGGGTGCATAAGCGGATATTATTGTCACAGTAGTTCTATTTAGAACTAGTCTTATTTTAATTATTCTGTCATTCACTCTATTTACGTCTATTACCTTATCTACCCATTTTTCAGCTAACATAATTCCTACTCCACCCTGCCCGTTGTCATTTCCCACCCAGAAAAGTTTATAGCATCGTTTTTTACCCACAATGAATCTAGCAGACCCACTTCTCCACCTAGTCTCTTGAATACAACAAACATCAACTTCCTTACGTTTAAGTATTTCTACAACCTCATTTGAGCGACCTTTCAAAATGCCTACATTCACGGTACCAACTCTGAAGTTGGGTGGGTGGAATGGATGGCGGGATTTGAAAACAGAATGGCAAGGGCCGTAACTCTATGCGTCAAAGCATGGCATCCGACCCTCTACCGATACTGCCATTACATCAAGATTCAGTATAATTGTTTCTACTTTAGGCACAAGGCCAGCAATCACTCAGTACATTACTGGTACTTTATTTTATCGACCCCGTAAGGATGAAAGGCAAAGTGAACCTCGGCGGGATTTGAACTCAGACTGTAAAGGGACGTAGCTATGCTGGAAAGCATGGCACCCAACCCTCTACCGATACTGCCAATTTACCGCCCTATGATTCAGTATAATAATAACATTAAGAAAGATGCTGATGTTATATAAATCATTATATGTTAATAATTCATTATAATTATTTCAACGGTTCTCACATGCAATCAAGATGTAATTCATGGATTTGTTGTTATGAGAACGGTATCCTCAGCTGAAATTTGATTTTGTGATATGCTGCTGGCAGGAAAAACATGTCCTTTTGCTCGTGGACCCAGCAGAGACATGTCTGCCGGGCATGAATTACATCTTGATTGCATGGGAGAACCGTTGAAATAATTATAACGAATAAACAATTTATGTAACATCAGCATCTTTCTGAATGTTATTATTATTATTTTTGCAGCACAGTTACGTCCCTTTACGGACTGAGTTCAAATCCCGCCGAGGTTAACTTTGCCTTTCATCCTTACGGGGGTCGATAAAATAAAGTACCAGTAATACACTGGCCTAATTGCTGGCCTTGTGCCAAAAGTAGAAACAATTATTATTATTATATATACATATATATATATATATATATAATGTATAATAAACAATACAATATAATTACCTCATTACCAGAGGTTTCCCGAATAAGACGAATACAAGAAACGTCTTCATTCGTTCGTCAGACAAGGCAATTTAAAACATAGCCTATGTTTTAAATTGCCTTGTCTGACGAACGAATGAAGACGTTTCTTGTATTCGTCTTATTCGGGAAACCTCTGGTAATGAGGTAATTATATTGTATTGTTTATTATACATTAAATTTAGCTCTGTAACTTACATAGAGCACTCTTCACTCCTATGACTTTTTCAATTTTCAACGGAAACTTCAATACTTATATATATATATATATATAAGCAAAATAAATGGAGGAGAAGGCAATATGTTTAAAACCAAACGTTACTTCTTACACAGTGTTTCATCTATACAGCAATGAATAATAGTTCACACTGGTTGGGCTAACCTTAAATAGCATCAATATTAACAGTTCTTTCTTCCTTGAAGATTCTATACTAATACCACTAACAACACGGTTTATTCATGCGTACACGCACAAAAAAATATATGTCATCATCATCATCATCATTCTAAAATGATGATGATGACATATATTTTTTTGTGCGTGTACGCATGAATAAACATTGTTGTTAGTGGTATTAGTATAGAATCTTCAGAGAAGAAAGAACTGTAAATATTGATGCTATTTAAGGTTAGCCCAACCAATCAATCTTGGATAAAAATTCCTTTAAAGGACTATCATTCGTTATTGTATAGATGAAACACTGTGTAAGATGTAAAGTTTGGTTTTTAACATATTGCCTTCTCCTCCATTTATTCTGCTTATACTTGCTCTGCTTACCTTCTTCACTAAATATTAACCTTTCTTTAATATTTAACACTACACCCCTAAGCATTGAGCATCCCTCGCTTCGGCTATTGGCGTCTAGTATACTGTATCAGAAATGTCCATGATCTCCAGCAGACAACTGATGAAGGGAAATTATCCTCTGTTCATGCTTTTCTCTTATTTATATATACACTTTATCCAGCAACAACACAGCCCCTGTTTCTTCTCAAAAATGTTTATCAAGTTTTGCTGTGACCTGTTCCCTCTTTCTCCCTATCTACTTTGTTGCTATTAACTCTTCCCCTTTCTTTCTTCTCTCCCTTTCTCCCTCTCACTTTTATTCTCTCTCTCTCTCTCTCTGCTAGCTACCCCACTGCTTCTGCTGTTTCTCTCGCCTCTGCCTCTTTTTCCCCTACTCTTGCAGAGGTCAGACCTGTTTTTTTCACATCCACACAGCAGCCTCGGTCTTAAGTTGAGTAGCTGATGTTGACTTTAACTTTTTCTCTCTCTTCGAGTTGCTCACACATGTGCTTTCGGGTTTCCCTCTTCGGGATGTTGTTTACCGTTTTTTCCGTTTTCTTCCTTTTTCCCTTGTTATATATCCCCCCCCCCCCCCAATAACTTCCTTTAGTTATTGATGCACTGGAGCTAGACATATTGTATTTAATGCATAGAAATGTCCATGACCTCCAGCAGACAACTGATGAAGTGAAATTATCCTCTGTTTGTGCTTTCCTCTTATTTATATATATATATCATCAAGATTGTCGTTTAACGTCCATCTTCCATGCTAGCATGGGTTAGACGGTTTTGTTCCATTTTATGCGTGAATGGTCGGGAGACCATGTCTCGCCTGCACAGAAGCATCTCTGGCAGGTTTTTTTACAGCTGGATGCCCTTCTGGATTTACAGTGTGGACTGGGAGCCTTTTCACCGTGTTTCCTACACGGTCACTTTACAGTATGGACTGTTGTGTCATCGACACAGTGGACGGAACGGGAGAGGGAGGATGGGGTCGGATGTGGCGGTGGGGTGTACATTGAGTTAAGAGGTGCCTACTGACTGTAGGTTTGTATGCAATGGTAGTCGGGTCTTCTGTACAACTGCATGGCACAAAGATCACAATCCAGTGTCATTGTCTTAGAGAGGTGTAGGTGTGCAAGGTCGGTTTTTATCACCTCGTCCCAGGTTTTTCTTGGTCTACCCACTCCGCAGCTTCCATCAATTTTCATTGCCCTGCACTTTTTTATACAGCTGTCATCCTTCATATGCATCACATGTCCATACCAATGCAATCACCTCTCCAGAACACAACATTTGATACCTCTTATGCTGAGTCTCTCTCTTAATTTGTTTATGCTTTGCCTTTCGCGCACATTAATATTAAACATCCATCGGAGCATGCAAGCTTCATTTCTTTCTAATCTATGCAGGTCTTCAGCACACAATACCCAAGTATCACTACTATGTAATATCACCGTTTGTATACATGCATCATACAATCTGCCTTTCACTTTTAGAGAAAAACCCCTTGTGGCCAACAGTGGTATTAGCTCTCTGAACTTTTTCCATCCAATTCTAACTCTAGCTACTACACTTTCAGAGCACCCTCCTCCACTGCTGATTTTGTCACCCAGGTAACGGAAGGTGTCTACTATTTCTATAGAACCATCTGGGCAGTTGAAGGAGATATCATCCATTGGGTTCTGGCTACTTACTGCACCTGAGCATCGGCCACATATAAAATCTACATTCTTAGATAGCTTACCTCTGATCCCACTACATCTTTTATGTACCCATAGTTTGCATTTGGGACATAGAATGGAGTTTCTACCTACTCCTTTCTTACACACTGAGCATGGCCATTTCCCAGAGGGTACCTGTGCCCTATTCTCCTTTCTACATACTAGAACCTTAGTCTTAGACAAGTTGACTCTAAGGCCATGCTTCCATGTTTGGAACTTCCTCTCTAGTTTAGCCATAGATTCAGCTATGAGAATTAGATCATCTGCATATAGAAGTTCCTATGGGCAGCCAATCTGTTATAGCCTGTAGGTCAATAATAAACAGGCTAAGAACGGAGCCCTGGTGAACCCCTACTATTACGCTAAATTCATCACTATATTCTCCGTTAATTCTGACCTTGCTGACTGTTCCTCTATACATGGCTTGTATAGCTCTCACAAACCATTCTTCCACTCCTAGTTTTCTAAGAGCCCACCAGACTAAGGTGTGTGGGACTCTGTCAAAGACCTTCTCCAGGTCAACAAAAGCTAAGTAGAGGGGGTTTACTGTTAGCTAGGTACTTCTCCTGTAATTGCCGTACAAGAAAAAGAGCATCCGTGGTACTTTTATCTGGCACAAACCCAAACTGCATTTCATCTAGATCAATTTGGTCTCTAATCAGTTGAGTAATAACTCTTTCTGTGACTTTCATAACTTGGTCAACTAATTTAATACCCCTATAGTTTCCTCTATCCAGGGCATCTCCTTTGTCTTGTACATATGTAACAGGCAGCACATAGTGGCATCAGTGGATCGTAAAATGGCTAGAAATGGCAGCCTAAAACCACTCAACTTCAAAAGCTTAACAAACAATAAGAGAAATCACTAGAAGCCAAAATAAAATGAAAAACCAGAGTTAAAAACTCACATTAATACCCTGTAATTAATGAGCTCAAAGTATAAGAACTGGGCTCTTTACAATATTATATGCATTGCACCATAGTGGTTTTCACCCCCATGTAATTCAAAACACACTTCTTTGTGTATTTATTCCCCCCCCCCCCTCTCTCTCTCTATATATATATAGATTTTGAGTATTATATATATATATAGATTTTGAGATTCCAGTTCCTCAGTGAAATAACAACCCAACCAGGAACTAGGCATATCAGAGTATTGACAAAATTATACACCTCAACAACATATGTACTTATCTATACCACACTAATTCGGACTGCCTGAAGAGGTCACAGCCAAAGATGGCTGTCACCGAAATATATATAGCAGTAATAAATGAAGCTAAATTTTAAACATTTGACTTATTTATTTTACTTTATTTTATATATATATATATATATATATACACGATATTAACAAATAGAAACTATATTTATAAAACCATATTTATTTCATTATACATATCTCAAGGACACCAAGTTAAATTATAGTGTGCTTTCATCAGACAAAATACAATATAGATCAGTTTTATAAATAAATATTGACATACCCTTAAAAAATGCAACCATTACTGTTGGAAGCTCCCGATCTATATTGTATTTTGTCTGATGAAAGCACACCATAATTTAACTTGGTGTCCTTGAAATATGTATAATGAAATAAATATGGTTTTATAAATATAGTTTCCATTTGTTAATATCGTATGTTTACTCCAAATACTTGTTGAGTGCTTTATATCAGTTATAAAAATATTTGCTTGTTGTATCCCAACAATTTAAATAGAACTTTTGCATATATATATATATATATATATATATATATATAAACAACACAATATAATTATTCCAAGGTTTCACGGAGTTAGATGATTCAGGTGCTTCTGTTAGAATCGTCTGACTCCGTGAAACCTTGGGTTATGGAAATAATTATATTGTGTTGTTTATTACATAATTAAATAGCTCTGTACTATACATAGAGCACTCTTCTTTCCTTTACCTTTTCCATGGAAATACTTAACACACACATATATATATACACACACACACATATATATACATACATACATATGTGTGTGTGTGTGCGTAGAAACAACTAAAACTACAGTAAGAGTTCAATTTGAAAATAAGGCTTCAGTAATTTTTATCTTTTTATTTATTATAGTATTTAGTGATGGAGAGAAAGGCAGAAGACCTGATCCTTTTAGGGTCCTCTGAGACTGGTGTGAAGAAGGTATCCTCAAACCAGGGACCTGGTCTGCAAAAGATTGGATTCTGCTAAAGGCAACTAAGGGCCAGGTGTGGCTACAGGTAGGGTGAGAGACAAGAAAGACTCACTTGGAGAATCGTCCACTTGAGGTATGCAGGTGATAGGCTGGAATCCGACTTTAAGTAAAAGGGAAGGAAGAAGAGTTTTCAGTGAGAAATGAATAATTGTTTTATTAAAATACATATCTTAGACAAAAGAAGGTTTAAATGTTGTATTGAAATCTAATGAAATGAAAGATATAGATGTGAGAAAGTTAGTTATGTATATGTAGCTCATCTCCCAGACTTTCACAAAGCACAGGGAAGATATATAGAATGATGTGCTCATGTGTGGAAATGCTATAAAATAGAGTGAAGAACTTTAAAGATATAAAAAGATGTTACCACTGGCTACAATGAGGAATTGAACCCCATGTCTCTCAGAAACTGACTAGCTATCTGGGAGATATGGAGTTCAATTCTCCATAGTGGCCAATGGCACATCTTTTTCCATCTTCAATGGTCTTCATTCAATTTTATAAGCTATCTTATAGCATCTCCGCACATGAGCACATCATTCTTTATATGAAAGTTTTAGTTGCTTCACTAAACCTTTCATAATGCTGGATTATTTTGAAAATCAAAACATAAAGATAGTATGTACTGTTAAAAAACATGGTCATAGTAGACTGAAGTCTACTATGACCATTATCATCTAGTTATAATATATTCCAGTTGAGGAACTTTGGTTATTAATGAAGTTTAAAGCTTGACTCAACTCTGGTGATTTCATTAACTGAAGCTAGTGTACTACCATACTTACAAAAAATAGCCACAAGGCTAATAGAAAAACAAGTAGTTAGTCTATTTATGATCAATTTAATGTAGGTATAACTAGGTTTAAATGTTAAGCCTTCCTGAGAAAATACCCCAATTATGGGTTATAATTCAGTGGCTTCATTGTGGTTCTTTTGTCCTTTGTAGGTTCTTTGAGATTGGCAGGATTGATGTGATTGATGATGCTCTCGAACAGCTACAAGACAACTGTAGGAGAAACATGGCCTTGAGTTCCAGAGTGTTGATGACTTTTTGGTAAAGAAGAGGATAGCATAATAATTTGTTCATCGCCTGAGTAAGAACACAATATGGGTGTTGAGAAGAAGATGGGCTATTGTTTAGGTGGCCTGAGACAGCTTTATGAAATAAAGACCATTCTAATAGCGGTAGAAACAGTACAAAGAGGAGCATGTCAGAGGTTAGAGTGAATAATTCCATGTCTTTTGTTGTGACATTTTTTGGCTGCAATCTAAAATATTTGTGAATCAGAGGTAAGATAGTTATCTACAGTCAGAAAAAGGTGAGGATAAGATTGTTTAATTTCTGGACAGCAATATGACGGTCGGCTAAAAAGTTCATAGGCTGACTATGAAGAAGTGATGCTAGAGCTGTGAAATCTTGCATGCATTTGCATTAATTTCAACTCTTCTTATTAATAACTGTATTCCTCATTTCTAAAATGCTCAGTTAGCATATATTCGTTCTACGCATGGTGATGCTTCGGGATCATTGGTTTAGAAGGATTCCAGTCACAAACAAGAGCAAGAAGAAGAATTCCTCATTTGGTCATTCCATGAGAGTCTCTTAGTCAGCCTAAGAACTTTTCAGCCAACCTTTGTATAATGGTAGATTTAATAAAGTTAGGGTCTAATTAATTGACTAATTAATCTGTTTCTTTTGGACTCTTCTGGTTTGATTTCTAGTAATGAAAACAACTACAGTTAGTATAAGTTAAGGTTAATTGAATTAGTTAATACTAGAGAGTGCAGAGAGAAAGCAAATACAACGGTACAAGTAAATGTAAACTGTTGGCAGAGACTGATAGGCTGCTGCTATTTCACCTGTATATCAATAATACCTTTAGGAAGGACAACACCATCATGTATCATTCTTCCTCTCTTTCAAAAGCACAACTTTTGTGCCTAGTCAAAAGAAATCAATAATATGATATATGGATGTATGTATACGTGTATATATATATATATATATATATATATATATATATATATATGTAGGAGGTGAGTTTTATTGTAGCACAATAAAGCAATGCAAATATCGGATAAGTAGCACTCTACAGTTTGTAGGACTGGGGTATATATAATATAAGATCAAAAGATGGTTAAAAGAGTTCCAAGTATTTTATTATGCGCATTTCAAAAACAAATATCATCATGAGATGATATCTGCGTTTTCATCAGATAAAATAGGGATACATGATATGAAGGTTAAAAAACACTTGTGAATAGTGAAGTTTTAAATCAACATATGTTGATTTAAAACTTCACTATTCACAAGTGTTTTTTAACCTTCATATCATGTATCCTTATTTTATCTGATGAAAACGCAGATATCATCTCATGATGATATTTGTTTTTGAAATGCGCATAATAAAATACTTGGAACTCTTTTAACCATCTTTTGATCTTATATTATATATATATATATACATATATATATATATATATATATATATATATATATATATATATATATATATATATATATATACATATATGTG